>JAWRVZ010000137.1:1065000-1115000 GCA_037043235.1 Rhodeus uyekii
CATCTAATAAATTCAGCTTTAATCACAGGAATAAATGACACTTTACTATATATTCACATAGAAAACAGCTGTTTTACACTGATATAATATTACACTGTTTTACTGTATTTATCATCTAATAAATTCAGCTTTAATCACAGGAATAAATGACACTTTACTATATATTCACATAGAAAACAGCTGTTTTACACTGATATAATATTACACTGTTTTACTGTATTTATCATCTAATAAATTCAGCTTTAATCACAGGAATAAATCACACTACTATATATTCACATAGAAAACAGCTGTTTTACACTGATATAATATTACACTGTTTTACTGTATTTATCATCTAATAAATTCAGCTTTAATCACAGGAATAAATCACACTACTATATATTCACATAGAAAACAGCTGTTTTACTCTGATATAATATTACACTGTTTTACTGTATTTATCATCTAATAAATTCAGCTTTAATCACAGGAATAAATCACACTACTATATATTCACATAGAAAACAGCTGTTTTACACTGATATAATATTACACTGTTTTACTGTATTTATCATCTAATAAATTCAGCTTTAATCACAGGAATAGATGACACTTTACTATATATTCACATAGAAAACAGCTGTTTCACACTAACATAATATTACACTGTTTTACTGTATTTATCATCTAATAAATTCAGCTTTAATCACAGGAATAAATGACACTTTACTATATATTCACATAGAAAACAGCTGTTTTACACTGAAATAATATTACACTGTTTTACTGTATTTATCATCTAATAAATTCAGCTTTAATCACAGGAATAAATGACACTTTACTGTATATTCACATAGAAAACAGCTGTTTTACACTGATATAATATTACACTGTTTTACTGTATTTATCATCTAATAAATTCAGCTTTAATCACAGGAATAAATGACACTTTACTATATATTCACATAGAAAACAGCTGTTTTACACTGATATAATATTACACTGTTTTACTATATTATCATCTAATAAATTCAGCTTTAATCACAGGAATAAATGACACTTTACTATATATTCACATAGAAAACAGCTGTTTTACTCTGATATAATATTACACTGTTTTACTGTATTTATCATCTAATAAATTCAGCTTTAATCACAGGAATAAATGACACTTTACTGTATATTCACATAGAAAACAGCTGTTTTACACTGATATAATATTACACTGTTTTACTGTATTTATCATCTAATAAATTCAGCTTTAATCACAGGAATAAATGACACTTTACTATATATTCACATAGAAAACAGCTGTTTCACACTAACATAATATTACACTGTTTTACTGTATTTATCATCTAATAAATTCAGCTTTAATCACAGGAATAAATGACACTTTACTATATATTCACATAGTAAACAGCTGTTTTACACTGAAATAATATTACACTGTTTTACTGTATTTATCATCTAATAAATTCAGCTTTAATCACAGGAATAAATCACACTACTATATATTCACATAGAAAACAGCTGTTTTACACTGATATAATATTACACTGTTTTACTGTATTTATCATCTAATAAATTCAGCTTTAATCACAGGAATAAATGACACTTTTCTATATATTCACATAGAAAACAGCTGTTTTACACTGAAATAATATTACACTGTTTTACTGTATTTATCATCTAATAAATTCAGCTTTAATCACAGGAATAAATGACACTTTACTATATATTCACATAGAAAACAGCTGTTTTACACTGAAATAATATTACACTGTTTTACTGTATTTATCATCTAATAAATTCAGCTTTAATCACAGGAATAAATGACACTTTACTATATATTCACATAGTAAACAGCTGTTTTACACTGAAATAATATTACACTGTTTTACTGTATTTATCATCTAATAAATTCAGCTTTAATGACAGGAATAAATGACACTTTACTGTATATTCACATAGAAAACAGCTGTTTTACACTGATATAATATTACACTGTTTTACTGTATCATCTAATAAATTCAGCTTTAATCACAGGAATAAATGACACTTTTCTATATATTCACATAGAAAACAGCTGTTTTACACTGATATAATATTACACTGTTTTACTGTATTTATTATCTAATAAATTCAACTTTAATCACAGGAATAAATGACACTTTACTATATATTCACATAGAAAACAGCTGTTTTACACTGATATAATATTACACTGTTTTACTGTATTTATCATCTAATAAATTCAGCTTTAATCACAGGAATAAATGACACTTTTCTATATATTCACATAGAAAACAGCTGTTTTACACTGATATAATATTACACTGTTTTACTGTATTTATCATCTAATAAATTCAGCTTTAATCACAGGAATAAATGACACTTTACTATATATTCACATAGAAAACAGCTGTTTTACACTGATATAATATTACACTGTTTTACTGTATTTATCATCTAATAAATTCAGCTTTAATCACAGGAATAAATGACACTTTACTATATATTCACATAGAAAACAGCTGTTTTACACTGATATAATATTACACTGTTTTACTGTATTTATCATCTAATAAATTCAGCTTTAATCACAGGAATAAATGACACTTTACTATATATTCACATAGAAAACAGCTGTTTTACACTGATATAATATTACACTGTACTCATGATCTTTCAGAAACATTTGGTGTCTTTTGAATGTAAAGGTTTGGTCTTATTTCCAGATTTGTGTAGTTTCATTCATAAATAATTGCGCACACACACACACACACACACCTCTCTCTCTCTCTTCATCTCTCCCTCCCGTCAGGAGTGTTTGTCCGGTCGGCTGTCAGAGTGCCAGCAGCTGTGCCCAGTGAAATGTCACCGGGTCTGTCTCTGTGTTTTGATTGGACAGCGTCCGTCCCCTCGGCCAGAGCAAAAGGCTTCTGGTGGACGGGTGAAGATGTCACGTCACTGTCAGCTCACCTTTGCCACCGTCTGCCATCACACAGACGGTTTGTTTAGTGCGTTTGACCCGCGTCTCAATGCCCGCTGTCCAGAGACGACACACTCTCAGAGTTTAATACAACAGTGTGGAATCTGACAGCGTCCGTCCAGCTCTAGATGCTGGAAGAATGTGAGTGTTTGTCTGTAGATTTGAGCTCTTCTAGCTCATGAAAAAGATCTGCACTTCCTCAGTCTTATTGTACAGTACCAATATCAAAAAATCAAGATGCATTTACTTGAGAAGCAAAATCTCATGAAGATAAAAAGTCTTCATTGAAATTGATTTATGCTTAAAAGAAGAATAAATATTTGTCAGCAGAGTCCCTTTGAATTAAGTTTATTCATCTGACCATTTGGTAGATATTCGTTCTCGGATAAAGTCTAAACTTCCATTTTTCTCTTTATTTACATTCATGCTTGTATCGAAAACGACTTGCATTGCATTCAAGAAACACATTGACATTCTAATCAGTTCTTGCTTTCCCTGGGAATCGAACCCATGACCTTGATGTTGCAAGCGCTGCTCTCTACTATTTAAGACACAGGAAAGCTTAATTAATAAGCTTTCATTTTCCATAAAACACATTTGTGTTTGCGCTCTGGAGAGCCTCAAAGGTTTCTATTTAGACCGTGTCTTTGCAGCGCTGAGCAATGTAACCAATCACAGCCATATATGTTAATTTCTTGAACTCAATAGCCAATCAAAGGTGTTTAAGTTAGTCAGAATTCACTCACCGTTCGAAACGCCTAACTAATAAGAAACGAAACAGACCATTCATCAACTCGGAGCAATAATAGCGGATCTCAAACAGATTTAATTACATTTCTCTTGCGAATTGTAAAAATTTGGCACAGAATTCTCAGTTATAAACCACATTAGATTAAACCACGCTGAGGTGGAAACCCGGAGAGATTGTGCCATGAAAAAACAAGTTAAAGAAGGCTTTTCAATCCACAAATCACTGACATTCACCGTGGATTTAATGTACTAATGCTTACTGTAACCATGGTATTGTGGCACAATTAATCAGCATTAATTGTAGTTTTTACATTAATCAGCTCAGGGTTTGTACAACCTTTCGAGAGTGAATTTCAAGAGCTTTTCCAGCACTTCAAAGCTCTAAATATTACAAATTGATGATTTGTAAAACTAAAAGTTTAAACATTTGTATGCATTTATCAGACGCTTTTATCAAAGTAACTTGCACTGCATTCAAGAAACACATTGACATTCTAATCAGTTCTTGCTTTCCCTGAGAATCGAACCCATGACCTTGACGTTGCAAGCGCTGCTCTCTACTGTTTGAGATACAGGAAGTTTAAAGATGTTGGAAAACTAACACTGTGGCAAACAAACACTTTTATTTTAAAAAAAGATAAAATTACCACGATAACCAGTAGATGCCAGCAGTTTTAGACTAATTAGCTATTTTGTCTGTATGGAAGCATGTAAGAAGTTACGAAGTCTCATGTAAAACTAAAACTTTTTTTCAAATTGTGACTGTATTACTTGTTTTATAATCACTGAAGCTGTCAGTGAGTTCAACATGACACTATTGAAGAATAGGAGATTTAATAAGGGTAGAATATTTAAAGTTTCCCTATAAAAATTTGTTTCCTGCACTTTACTGTTGTTAAAGGTTCATTTCCAACTCAGTGTGTTACTTTAAAATTTACAATAAACCAACTTGTAACATTATTAGTATCTGTCCTTATTAATGTAAAACAATAGTAAATATAAATGGACTTCTTTAGTGGCACTGCTGTCAAATGTTAGTCTTGAACTTAAGTTTAATTAACTTAATTAACTGTAACGGTTCTGTTATCATTTACTCTCCCCATACACAAGAAGACATGCTCTTTTCATGTGCTTTGACAGAAAACAAGAGCTGTCAAAAATGACAATGTAATTATTAATATGAACTGTTCCTTTAATGCATAACATTCCTGTAACTCCAGCAGTAGATCAGCGACATCAAGCACATGGGTTCGATTCCCAGGCAATGCATGAACTGATCAAATGTGCGAGTCGCTTGAATCAAGGCATCTGCTGGTTGCATGAATGTCATTAGAGAGACATTAGCGAACGGAGAAGATAATGTGAGAAGATGCTTTCATCTCATTCCTCTGTGAATCCAGGTCATTGTGCGCTTGTCTATAAATATAGTTTAAAGGCAGCAGCCGAGGGATTTCTTTCGTTTGTTTTAGTCGGTTTTCAGTTCTCTAGCTACTGAAAAGCTCCTCTTTTAACCAGAAACGGCATCGACCTCACAATCTCTGCACTGGAGAAGGTCACATTCTAGATTCTCTGATCTGAGAACAACCTGGTGCTTTTGTTGCCTTTAGCGAAACTTAATTAGCCTCCTGATTCTTTATCACTCATGTGTTCGTGTGAAGGAAACTGGCATTTCTTTGTTCCTTTTTTCTTTGTTCCAGCATAAAATCGAAATGTACTTTGTTAATTTGTGTTCCTGTTCTGAAATGCATGTTTGTCTTCATTTTGAGGAAAGATTATGTCATATTTTGCTTCCTTAGAATAATGTGCACTGACGAAAGACTAAAAGCATGTATTAAGAAAGTAATAAAAGTGGCAGAAGGTCTCTATTGTTCGGTCAGATGTGTTTTCAGACACTCTGTAGGTCTGTTTTGTCTGTCAGTGCTCAGCAGTTGCAGCATCTGGAATGGATTGACGTCATACACTCGTCTAATTCATTCCAACAAACGTAAAGAGGCTGTGTTTTATAAAGCCAAACATGCACTGTGTTTCTGCCAAGTGAGGACATGATGAAACATCAAAGAACCAGCATGAGAACATTAAGGCCAAGAACTCAGTGAAGGCCAGTAAAACTGAGGCCTGATTCACTCAACGCTCATCTGAACTGTGACTGCTGTGGAGAAGCGGACGCTCTTTAGACTAATGAAGGCAAAAGCAATTACAATTTATTACAGATATACTGGATAACTTTTTGAAATCCATACAAAACTAGATAATATATGGATGCCTGGGTGGTGCGAGTCTTGTGAGTGGTTGTCTGGGTGTTGCTATGTGGTTGCTCGGATGATCCATAAGTGTTGTGAGGGGTTGCCTAGGTGTTGCTATGTGGTTGCTAGAATGATGCATGAGTGTTGTGAGTGGTTGCTAGGATGATGCATGAGTGTTGTGAGTGGTTGCTAGGATGATGCATGAGTGTTGTGAGTGGTTGCTAGGATGATGCATGAGTGTTGTTAGTGGTTGTCTGGGTGTTGCTATGTGGTTGCTCGGATGATCCATAAGTGTTGTGATTGGTTGCTAGGATGATGCATGAGTGTTGTGAGTGGTTGCTAGGATGATGCATGTCTTGTGAGTGGTTGCCTGGGTATTGCTATGTGGTTGCTATGATGATGCATAAGTGTTGTGAGTGGTTGCTAGGATGATGCATAAGTCTTGTGAGTGGTTGTCTGAGTGTTGCTATGTGGTTGCTAGGATGATGCATGAGTGTTGTGAGTGGTTGCTAGGATGATGCATAAGTCTTGTGAGTGGTTGTCTGGGTGTTGCTATGTGGTTGCTAGGATGATGCATGAGTGTTGTGAGTGGTTGCTAGGATGATGCATGAGTGTTGTTAGTGGTTGTCTGGGTGTTGCTATGTGGTTGCTCGGATGATCCATAAGTGTTGTGATTGGTTGCTAGGATGATGCATGAGTGTTGTGAGTGGTTGCTAGGATGATGCATGTCTTGTGAGTGGTTGCCTGGGTATTGCTGTGTGGTTGCTATGATGATGCATAAGTGTTGTGAGTGGTTGCTAGGATGATGCATAAGTCTTGTGAGTGGTTGTCTGAGTGTTGCTATGTGGTTGCTAGGATGATGCATGAGTGTTGTGAGTGGTTGCTAGGATGATGCATGTCTTGTGAGTGGTTGCCTGGGTATTGCTATGTGGTTGCTATGATGATGCATAAGTGTTGTGAGTGGTTGCTAGGATGATGCATAAGTCTTGTGAGTGGTTGTCTGAGTGTTGCTATGTGGTTGCTAGGATGATGCATGAGTGTTGTGAGTGGTTGCTAGGATGATGCATAAGTCTTGTGAGTGGTTGTCTGGGTGTTGCTATGTGGTTGCTAGGATGATGCATGAGTGTTGTGAGTGGTTGCTAGGATGATGCATGAGTGTTGTGAGTGATTGCTAGGATGATGCATGAGTGTTGTGAGTGATTGCTAGGATGATGCATGAGTGTTGTGAGTGGTTGCTAGGATGATGCATGAGTGTTGTGAGTGGTTGCTAGGATGATGCATGAGTGTTGTGAGTGGTTGTCTGGGTGTTCCTATGTGGTTGCTAGGATGATGCATAAGTGTTGTGAGTGGTTGTCTGGGTGTTGCTATATGGTTGCTAGGATGATGCACGAGTGTTGTGAGTAGTTGCTAGGATGATGCACAAGTGTTGTTAGTGGTTGTTAGGATGATGCACGAGTATTGTGAGGGGTTGCCTGGGTGTTGCTATGCGGTTGCTAGGATGATTCATAGGTGTTGTGAGTGGTTGCCAGTGTGTTACTATTTGGTTGCTAGTGTTAGTACCATTCTATGTGTTTCTATGTGGTTTATTGGAAACTAGAATGTTTTGATTGGTTGCTTGATCGTTACTATGGAACTAGAATATTTTGAGTGGTTGCCAGGGTGTTGCTATGAGTGTTGTTTGGGGTTGCTTGGTTTTGGCTATGTGGTTTAAAGGATGATGCTAGAATGTTTTGAGTGGTTGCTTGCTAGAGTGTGACTAATATGATGCTAGTGTGATGTGAATGGTTCTCACTGTTGTGCTGTTTGGTTTCTAAAGTGTTACTATGGTTCTAGAGTGGTTGCCAGGGTGTTGCTATGCCAAGATGTCGGGATGATACAAGAGTGTGGTGAGAGTTGCAGGCTGGCTCCGTGTGGTTTCAAGATGATGCTCGAATGTTTTGAGTGGCATCCAGTAACAATGGGACAATCAATTGATGCATCGGGATTTTCCAATGATTCGTGGATCGATTCTGGGATTTTCAGTTTGCATTTTCAGTCTGGATTCTCTCTCCAATTGATTCTAATGTTTTTACCCGCTTTATTGTGCTTTGTGAAGAGCGTTTGAGCATTCATCTGTGTGCGAGTTTAAGTATTCTGTGGGATTTTTCTAGCTCAGTAAAGTTTTCCAGCACACTCTCCTCAACAACACCCATGGTCTGGTGCACAAACGCTTCAGGACGACACACACACCCGACATTAATAGAAAAGGTGTGTGTTTAACATGTTTGAGATGTGCCGAGTCACTTGTGAAGTCGGGCATCTGGGCGTCAGTGTCTCTGATCCGGGTGTGTCTGTGGGTTTAGATTGTGTGTGTCGCAAAACTCAGACCTCAATCTCTGATCTAGTCGTAATAGTGATGAATAGGGCTGTAGAGTCGATAAATAAAATCACGATACAGTTTTCCTGTTTCTCAAATAGTAGAGAGTGGCGCTTGAAGCATCTGATTCAATGTGTTCCATGAATGCAATGTAAGTCACTTACAATAAAAGCGTGTGCCAAATGCATAAATATAAATCTTCTGCTCACCAAGGCTGCATTTATTTGTTCAGTATTATTAAATACAAAAAAATTGTGAAATATTATTAGCGTTTTTCTATGTGAATATATAGTAAAGTGTCATTTATTCCTGTGATTAAAGCTGAATTTATTAGATGATAAATACAGTAAAACAGTGTAATATTATATCAGTGTAAAACAGCTGTTTTCTATGTGAACAAACTTTTGATGAGTAGCATGCATTATGCAATTTCTTTTTCTTTTTCTGGCCATTCAACATTAAATGAAAGTTTTAAGTAACCATGTGGTTATTTCTCATTTGCTTTTTTCCTCTTTTTATTTGCCCACCATGAAAGCGATCACACTTTTTCCTGCTAGACATGAAGTGCTCATAAAGCATTAAAGATCATTTCTCGTTAGACGTTTGACACGCCTGCGACAAGCGTTCCCGTGTATCCAGCGCGACACACATCTCCTCTCCTCTGACTCCATTCATCACTGTCCAAACGTGACAGCTGAGGCGTGCCGTCAGCGCCGGTGCTCTGGCTGGACGGGCAGCGGCGGATCACGGCTCCCCGGGTGGAGCGCACTCTGTCTGCTGTCTGGAGGCCAGCAGGTCCCTGTGCTCCGGGTGATGGCAGACAGGCTCCTGCTAAATGTGCTGGAGAGATGTAAATTGCCAGAGTGCAGCTGTCAGAAAGGAGGGCGAGTGTGTGTGTGTGTGTGCGCCAGCAGGGTCTGCTTCTGTCTGCGTATCTGCCGCAGCGGTGCGCCCGCTGTGTGCTTACTTTTCTGTGCCGAAACCTCCTGCTCTGCAATTGTGCTGCTCGTCCGGCCCATTTTTCTCTCTGCCTTCCTTCTTCTGTTAATTCTTTCCACTCCACGCGTCTGCTGGCGTTCCCCGTGTTTCTGATCGCTGTGGTCTCGCCCGCCTCTGTCATCCATCACAAACTGATATCTTCAGCTGTTAGTCGCTGTTGTTTCAGAATGTGTTTGTCTAGTGGGTGAGAAAGCTGTTGTTTTATATTTAGATAATGAGGAAAGTTAAACTCACACAATATTCTACGCACTTACACAAAGGTTATTTGTAGGTTAATTTGTAGGTTATTTTGAAGGTTAATATTACCATTTCATGACATGGATGTTACAATGAAACTCAACTTAGACCCTACATTTTAGAACCTTAGATTTTTCGAATCTTTGATTCTAGAACCTTCAATTTTATAATCTTAGATTTTTAGAACATTACATTTTAGAACCCTACATTTTTAGAATCTTAGATTCCAAAAAACTTATATTTGTATAATCTTAGATTCTAGAACTTTACATTTTAGAATTTTTTATTCTAGATCCATAGAACTTTATAATTGTATATTCTAGAACCTTAGAACTTTACAATCTTAGATTCCGCAACCTTCAATTTTATATTTATTCTTAGATCTTAGATTTTAGAACCTTACATTGTAGAATCTTATATTTTTTGAATCTTTATTTTAAAACATTACATTTTAGAATCTTAGATTCTAGAACCTTAGATTTTTAGAATCTTATATTCCACAGCCTTAGAATTGTTGAACCTTAGGTTCTGGAACCTTCAATATTAGATTCCTTGGATCGTACAATTTTAGATTTTAAAACCTTACATTTTAGAATCTTTGATTTTAGACCTTTTTTAGATTTGTAAATTCCAAGAACCTAAAATTTTAGAAGCTTATATATTAGAATCTTAGATTTTTTAGAACCTTACATTTTAGAATCTTTGATTTTAGACCTTTTTTCCGATTTTTAAATTCCAAAAACCTTACATTTTAGAATCTTGCATTTTAAAACATTACATTGTAGAATCTTAGGTTTTTAGAATCTTAGATTTTTAGAATCTTAGATATTTGAATCTTATATTTTTAGAACCCTAGATTTGTACAATCTTAGATTCTTACATTTTAAAATCTTTGATTTTAGACCTTTTTGTTTTTAGATTTTTAAATTCCAAGAACCTTAAACTTAAGAATCTTAGATTCTAGAATCTTTCATTTTTTAGAACCTTATATATTAGAATCTTAGATTTTTAGAACCATAGATTTGTATAATCTTAGATTTTAGAATCTTACATTTTTAGAACCTTAGTTTCTATAATCTTAGATTTTTACAACCTTAGATCTTCGAACTTTAGCTCTTTACATTATTAATAATGTTTGACTAATGGTTCTGATAAGCATCAGCTAAACGTCTAAATTGAATCTGCTGGACATCAAATCCTCAGTAGAATGCGTTATTCATTTTCCATCTTCTGAATTGGGATTCAGGCTTCGGCACGTCCCGAATGCAGATGAGGTTATGCACAGTAACAGCCTCATATGTGCACATGCACACACGTCTTCCACTGACTGGGATTTCTTTTGCACAGGTTCTGAGAACATTTGTGCTTACAGAAAATCTGCCTTTGTGTGCAAACGCACACTCTGAGGAAATCCACTCAAAGTTTCATATACGAGACTCCAGATGTTATGCTGAGATAAGCGTGCGAGCATTTTAGCCTTGCAATGCTGTTAAACCCGCGGTTCAGCATCTGTCTCGTCTGACGGCACAATCGCCACAACATATTCATATCAAAGCGTTCATCTTCCGGCGTCACGCAGAGCATCAGTGCAAAACTTGGGAATGTTCACTAATGTTGTGGAATCAGCTGAGAATTAAACCTCAACTTAAATTCATACGTCTTTATGAATCTGAGTCCCGTGGTTCTGCTGGAAGTCATGCGAGCATCTGTACGGCTCGCTGGAATTTTTCGCTCCTGTTTGTTTGTTTTCTTTGCACTATCCCAGTAAACTAATCCATGGAGCGCTTGTTTACCGGAACGAAAGGGTGGGGGGGGGGATCTAGAACACAAAAAGCAGCGGAGGGGGAAAAACTTCCCACAGTGTCTCTATGGTAATCAGCAGGTGCCTGTGGCCGGCGAGAAGAAGTGAAGCCTTTCTTACGAGCGTGAGAAAGAACGGCCGACCCCTCTCCTCCTCCTCTCCTCCTCTTCCCCCCCCGCGCCTCCGTTCGCCCCCTTTTCTCTCGTACGGTGGCAAAACCCACCCCAGCGGCAGCAGTGGTGACTGCCAAACGCTCCCTCTGATCCAGCTGCAATGAACAGAAAACAGGACCAACAAAAGACGGAAGAAAAGGAGAAAGGCAGAAGATGGAGAAGCTGCGGAAGAGTTTAAGCCCCTGGTTGGCATGGGAGAGTGGCAGTGCCAGGCTGTCGGGCCGGTCAGACATGAACTTTATTTAACTGAATATTTGCCTCCTGGAATTGATTTACAGGGCATGTGTTTCCTGTATAAGGGCACATTTATATTCTGCTCGTATTAAAACAGTTTATGCCAAGTTATTGATGTGCAGACGGCACAGAGCGACGGCACAGAGCGCTCGCGGTTTCATCCGTCTGACATGCAGAAGCGTTTTTTAAACGGCTTCATACGATCTAAACATTCAGTCTTTCTTTAGATGAGCATAGAATCCATTATTATTATTGTCAGGCTGTTTAGACAAAAGTTTAGTGTGTTTTGTGTTGCTTATATAATACATTTTTGTGTGCATGTGTGAGTGTTCGTGTGTGTTTGTTTGAGTAAGTGTGTGTGTGTGTGTGTGTGTGAGTGAACGTGTAAGTGTGTGTGTGTGTGTGTGAGTGAATGAGTGAGTGAGTGTGTGTGTGTGTGTGTCACCAGACAGTCACACTCACTTACACACACACACACACACACTCACTCACTCACTCACTCACTCACTCACACACACACACACACACACACTTACACGTTCACTCACTCACACACACACACACACACACACACACACACACACACACACACACACACACACACACACACACACACACACACACCTACATACTTATTCAGTCAGTCACACACACACACACACACACACTCATTCACTCAAACTCTCTCTCACACATGCACACACTCACACACACACACTTAACGTTCACTCAAACTCACACACACACTCACTCACACACATTGCTGGCCACTGATGTTGCAACAACAAAAAAGTTGATGTACTTAGCAAAGTCTGGTGTGTGTGTGTGTGTGTGTGTGTGTGTGTGTGTGTGTGTGAGTTTGAGTGAATGTGTGTGTGTGTGCGTGTGTGTGTGTGAGTTTGAGTGAATGTGTGTGTGTGTGTGTGTGTGTGTGTGTGTGTGTGTGTGTGTGTGTGTGAGTTTGAGTGAATGTGTGTGTGTGTGCGTGTGTGTGTGTGAGTTTGAGTGAATGTGTGTGTGTGTGTGTGTGTGTGTGTGTGTGTGTGTGTGTGTGTGTGTGTGTGTGAGTTTGAGTGAATGTGTGTGTGTGTGCGTGTGTGTGTGTGAGTTTGAGTGAATGTGTGTGTGTGTGTGTGTGTGTGTGTGTGTGTGTGTGTGTGTGTGAGGCTCGAGCCTCTGCCGGCTCCGCTGGCTCATTGATATGCAGAGGACGGGTCGGCGGGCACAGCTGCAGGATACCCGCTCAGAGGGGCTCCAGAGGGAGAGGGGGAGGCCCAGGAAAAACCAACAAAAGAAGCCCCCCATTCCCGCTTCCAGAGACTTTAATTCCCTAAATCCTCCCGCTCTCCTTCCTCTTTCTCCTCCTGTCAGCCGTGTTTCCCGTCCTGCGCGTGAATGCAGCGGCCGCAGGAAGTGTCGGGAAGAGTCGGGATCTCTTCCCACTGGATGCTCCGCTCTCAGACACTCTTTCATTTACACTTTCGCTTTTCTTTTCTTCCTCTTGTGTTGCTCCTTTCACGCTGTTGCTTTAATTCACTCTGTTTCTCAATCATCTCGTACGTGTCCTGAATCTTCATATTCACTTTTAGAAGAATACTGCAGAATATTAAATATTTATTCTTTAATTTTGATGTGTGTGTGTGTTTATGTATATATATATAATTAGTGTATACGTATTATAAAATCAACTGCATTAATAATATTGATATTTGTATTCAATATACAGTACAGACCAAAAGTTTGGACACGTTCTCATTCAAAGAGTTTTCTTTATTTTCATGACTATGAAAGTTGTAGATTCACACTGAAGGCATCAAAACTATGAATTAACACATGTGCAATTATATACATAACAAAAAAGTGTGAAACAACTGAAAATATGTCATATTCTAGGTTCTTCAAAGTAGCACCTTTTGCTTTGATTACTGCTTTACACACTCTTGGCATTCTCCTGAAGAGGTCGTCACCTGAAATGGTCTTCACTTCATCGCTGTGCCCTGTCAGGTTTAATAAGTGTGATTTCTGGTCTTATAACTGGCGTTGGGAGCATCAGTTGTGTTGTGCAGAAGACCGCTGATAGTCCTACTGAATAGACTGTTAGAATTTGTTTTATGGCAAGAAAAAATCAGATAAGTAAAGAAAAACAAGTGGCCATCATTACTTTAAGAAATTAAGGTCAGTCAGTCTGAAAAATTGGAAAACTTTGAAAGTGTCCTGAAGTGCAGTCACAAAAACCATCAAGAGCTACAAAGAAACTGGCTCACATGCGGACCGGCCCAGGAAAGGAAGAGCAAGAGTCAGCTCTGCTGCGGAGGAGAAGTTCATCCGAGTCTCCAGCCTCAGAAACCACAGGTGAACAGCAGCTCAGATAGAGAGCAGGTCAATAACACACAGAGTTCTGCAGAACAACGGTTGAGAGGAGACTGTGTGAATCAGGCCTTCATGGTGGAATATCTGTCAGGACAGGAACAAGCAGAAGAGACGTGTTTGGGCTAAATAACACAAGGAATGGACATTAGACCAGTGGAAATCTGTGCTTTGGTCTGATGAGTCCAATCGAGATGGTTTGGGGTGAGCCGGACCGCAGAGTGAAGGCAAAAGGGCCAACAAGTGCTAAACATCTCTGGGACCATTTCAGGTGACGACCTCTTCAGGAGAATGCCAAGAGTGTGTAAAGCAGTAATCAAAGCAAAAGGTGCTACTTTGAAGAACCTAGAATATGACATATTTTCAGTTGTTTCACACTTTTTTGTTATGTATATAATTGCACATGTGTTAACTCATAGTTTTGATGCCTTCAGTGTGAATCTACAACTTTCATAGTCATGAAAATAAAGAAAACTCTTTGAATGAGAAGGTGTGTCCAAACTTTTGGTCTGTACTGTATATTGAAATCTGTCTTTCTCATATGGTCAGAGATAATGTGAGTAAATCTGAGATATTAGTCAAAGAAAGGTCTGTTTATAGACACACACACACACACACACACATCAGTCCCTCACAAGTGATGTGTGTAACACACATAAATACAACAGCCATCTCATTGTTCCTGGTTTACGTCTGCGTCAGAGATTTGAGACACAAGAGCAGCGTGAAGGAAAGTGGAAGTGTGAGTGTGAGAAAGAGGAAGAGGAAGAGCACGGACAGGAAATGCGCTCGAGTTTAGATGAGAAAGTGGCCCGTGTTGAGAGGAAGGTGAAAGAGATGAAGAGACGGTCAGACGGATGTGGTAATCCTGTTCGGGGTCACATGACCGGTGTGTGTGCGTGTGTGTGTGTGAGTGAGAGAGTGCAAGTGAGAGAGACAGAGCGAGTGAGTTTGCATGTGTGTGTGCGCGTGTGCATCATTTTATCTGCATTGAACTGAACTTTTGATCATTAAAACGTTTTTTCTGTAAAGCTGCTTTGAATTGATAAGCGTTGTTGAGCACGCCACGCAGACACACATTACTTGAGTTATCTGATGTTTTTGAGTTGTGTCGAGCTGCAAGTTTAAGTTGTTTGATGAAAACACAGGCCGTGATAACTCAGATGAAGCTTTAACCGCTGCGCTGCGCGTGCGTCAGAGATGCTGGCATGAACGCCCTGGACTCTGTGCCGGATTAATCTCACACCCTACACAATTACAGCTTTGGCATGGTAACCACAAACACATCTGTCAGCGCCCGTCAGGCCTGCGGTGCGACACAGCTTCCTGCTCAAACAAGAGCCGTCTGTCCGTTTCAGACACTTCCACTTCAGCAAACGTGTGCCGATAGATGCCGCGTGAACAGCGTGTTTCTCCACGCGTGCGAAAGGTCCGATGTCGCGCTGATGAGTGTGTGTCGTGTCGTCCGCTGTTCTGCGTGGTGGACATGCTGTCCCGGGACTCTCTTGGCAGAGAGACAGACAGACAGACGGAGAGACAGGCGTCCGGCCAGATCTGCTCTGGGTTTCTTTTGAATGGAAGCGTTTGGGAACGGATCACGTAACTGATCTTGATTGAGTGCTGTTGAGGTCAGATTAACCTGACAAGAATCTGTGCTAGTCATAAACATATCGCTCACACTCATGCATTTATCAGCTGCTTTTATCTTTGCATTCAAAAAACACATTGACCTTCTAATCAGTTCTTGCTTTCCCTCGGAATCAAACCCATGACCTTGATGTTGCAAGCACTGCTCTCTACTGATAGACACACAGGAAAGCTGTTAGTTTGGCAAAAAATCACAAGACTGGTCTCTTTAGATTCAGTGCATCATACCGAATCAAACAATACCCAATATTCCCATGTCGGACATCTTTAATCGTGTCATAAAATGCTAGAGTTTATGAATTCAATGTTACGAAACTCAGTATGTCTTCAGCAGCATGCCATGAAAGCAACCAAAGGTCGACGCACAAATGGAAGAACAAGAGATCCACCGAGTGCAGCACAAATTAGCGTCTGGTTTAAGTTGTGCTTCTTTTGGGCGGTAATAATGGCACAAAGAACAGTGACTTGACTCGACACGTGAAGGAGTGAGGCGGCGTCTGTAAGCTGCTCGTATCTCAAAGCAAACATTTGCTAGAAGGCTTGCTCGTATCTCAAGGTATTACTGTACTTTTGTAGGTTTGCGAAAATTTGCTAAACAAACCTACAAAAGTACAGTAATACCTTGAGACATGTTTGCTTTGAGATACGAGTAAGGATTTGAGATACGAGTAAAGATTTGAGATACGAGTAAAGATTTGAGATACGAGTAAAGATTTGAGATACGAGTAAAGATTTGAGATACGAGTAAATATTTGAGATACGAGCAGCTTCCAGACGCTAGAGGTGTTCAGCACTCGCAGCAGCTCAAGCTCCTCATTTATGGGTAATTGCATATGATCTCCACTAGAGGCAGCTTGGTTTTACAGCGGGGGTTACCGGGGGCAACGAGTGATTCACCAGTATTAAGCTGGGAGCAGCACGAGTTATGAGTGTTCAATAATAATACATATGAGCTTCTGAGTCTATCAACACACAACACGGGAACAAACACTACACTTCTGTATTGTGTTTGTGTTATCTACGTTATCCCTCCCTCCTCTTCCTCCTCCTCCTCTTCCTCCTCCTCCACACATGCCGCTACTGTATCGTGTGTCTCGAAGTTAAGAACTCATAATTTTGTGTGTGTGTGTCTCTATAGCAATTAAAAACGTGTTTTTCCATTGTTATTAGCACTAATAAGGGAGTTTTTTAGAGGCCCGGAAGGGATTAATTTTTTTCCTGTTATGTCTTAAGGGGAAAATGATTTGAGATACGAGCAACTTGAGTTACGAGTTCGTCCTGGAACAGATTATGCTCGTATCTCAAGGCATTACTGTATTAACTTCTTTTTTTTAAATGAGGAAATGAAAATGAGGAAGACAACAAGTGATTCATCAAACACCAAACAAAGTACTTCCTGCAGGAAGTGTGTGTTTTCGATTGCCAAAACCTCTTAGCCTGCAGAACAAGTTTGAGCGAGACGCCGTCCCATCTTGCCACGATGAAAAATGGCAACAGCCGTAATAACATATTGGGCATCTGGTGTGAACGGAGTCTTAAGTACACAGGGCTGAAGGACAGATGTTCCCGCGGCTGTGGCTCGGCTCGTCCTCCTCCCCAGTTGTTGTGAGTCAGGTGGACTCATTTGTAATGCTTTAGGTTTATTGAAGCTCCGCATCCGCAGAGACGGGCCGCTCCAGTTTCCACAGCATCTATAGGATGTATTATGTGGTCGCTAGTTCATTTTTTATCACTAGACTGTTCTAGATCGTCTTATTAGACCAGGGATTCCCACACTCTTTCATCTGCTAAACTCTTGAAAGCTAAAATCCACTTCAGGTCAGATGAAATGCACATAAACAAAACAAACCTTTTTAGTGATTTATGCCAATTTCCTTTTAATTGGAAATTATTTGTTTACATTTTTCATTCTTATGACTTCAATCATTTTGATTGAGGGTTGTATTTTGAGTATTTTATTAAAAATACTTTTATATAATTTTACATTTATTTGATTTAATTATTTGAGTGAATGTTTTATTTTTAATTATTTATTCCTACTTACAATTTTAGTATTTTTAATAAGTGTTATATTTTTACTGTTTTATATAATTTAATTTGAGTTGTTTTGGGATTTTAATTTTATTTGAAAATAATTATTTACATTATCATATTTAATTTTTATTTTAATCTTACATTCTTATGATTTTAATATATTTAGCATGTGTTGCATTTTGAAAAATGTGTTATAATTAATCTTGTCAGGTTTTTTTATTTAGATTTGTTACAAAAATTAAAGTTAAAGTATTTAAAGTTTAGTGTTATTACAAAAAAAAAATCTTTTGCATGATTTAAATAATTTTTAGTAATTAGATTTTTTTTAAACCATTTATTTCAATTTTACATTTACATTACATTTTTTTGTGTTTTATTTTGAAAGATTTTATTGGGAAATTTTTATCTCAGTTTTATAATATTATTATTATTAGAAACATTTTTACTAAGTGTCATATTTTGACCTTTTTTATAAAAAAAAGTATAATTTTATGTCATTTAATAAATGTTGCAGGTGTTTTACTGGGGCTGTTTTTTCATTTAAAACTATTTATTTCAATGAAAGGACCCGCTGATCAGCTCTGAGCATCAGAGAATGGCTGTTCCTCTAAGACAGAAGTGATGCTGACATGAACTTCCCCTGAAATCCTCACGAGGAAGTTGCAGTGATGAATGCATGTGTTGTTTCGGGCCGATCGCTGCTCCTCTGGCCTGTCGCGGCTGAAATGAGCCACAAAGACGGTAGAAATCAGCGAGACAGACGTTTGCTGTGACACATCCACACTTTAGTGACAGAGGAAATGGGCCAATTAAGGACAGCTTGCTCAGACCCTGCATGGGGTTAATATTCAACTCCCGTAATTAAAAATAAATTACACTTTTCCTGGATAACTATTCAAAGTGTCTCTGTGTTTTTGACGCGTGTCTCTGCCGTTTCCCTCCCGCAACATCTGGTGCAGTGATTTCTGCTCGCTCTCAGCACACATTGATTTGAGCAGCACTTTCTGCTTCTCGAGGTGTTTTGTGTCATGCTGTTGTTTTCGGTCCAACCTGGGTTGTTTTAAATCTAAATTTAGATGCATGCTTTCACTCCCCCCAAAGGTTTCAGTAAAGATCTCAACGCTTGTGTGTTCTGCAGGAGAGTACATAAAGACGTGGAGGCCGCGCTACTTCCTGCTGAAGAGTGACGGGACGTTCATCGGCTATAAGGAGCGGCCGCAGGACGCCGATCAGCTGGAGACGCCGCTGAACAACTTCTCCGTGGCCCGTGAGTGTCTGACCGCAGCGTGACTCGCGTACAGCCGGCTTGAACAGTCGGTGAAACGTCGTAATGCCAGCCTGTTTTCTCAAGCGTTCAGTCCACCGTTCACATCGACCTTGTCACACTGCAAGCATTTTAATGAATAAATAAAGCAGTTATGTTGCGCAATTTTTCACAGACCTCACAGAATGCCTAAAACTTTCTCAGGTTACTTTGCATCATTACACATGTTTTTTTTGCTCCTTCTTAATATTTTATCTTTGTAAAATCAGTTCAAACTTGTGTAGAAAAAGTCTTCATTTTTTGACAGACAAAACAGATGATTTAACATCATTTCAGGTTCATTTGCATCGTTAGACACAGTTTTCTACACTTTCTAACGGTTTATTTTTGTAAAATCAGTTGCCACATTTTTTCATTTTTTAGCAAACTTAACTTTTGACAGAAAACCAAGATTTTAAAATAGCTTTTAATGTAATGTCAAGTTAATTCACAACATAACTCATTTTTTGCACAACAAATTGCATGAAATATAATATCAGGTTAATTTGCATCAATATACATATTTTCTTGCACCTTTTAACTATTTAATTTAATGTAAAATCAGTTCAAATTTGTGTAAATAAAATCTTATTTTTAGATGTTTAAAACTGCATTAACATCATTTCAGATTAATTTACATCATTATACACAGTTTTTTGCACCTTCTAACTATTTATGCTTGTAAAATCAGTTGCCCAATTTTTTGATTTGTTAACAAAATTGTGTGTAAAAAGAAGAAAAGCCTTAATTTTTGACGTAATTTCAGGTTAATTCACAACATAAGTCATTTTTTGCACGACAGATTGCGTGAAATATAATTTCAGGTTAATTTGCATCATTACACAGTTTTTTGCACCTTCTAACGGTTTATCTGTGTAAAATCAGTTGCCACATTTTTTTCATTTTTTTTTGCAAAATTCTGTGTGTGAGGGAAAAAAAAGCCATTTTAAATGTTTAAAATTGCATTTAACATCATTTCAGATTAATTTGCATCATTACAAGCTGTTTTTTCTTCTTTTGTAAACTCGACTGACACGTTTATTTGATAAACGGCTCTGCGAAGGCAAAGAACACAATGGATTATCTGGATATCAGGCTAATGTTGCGTAAACGTTTCGCCGGAGATGATCGGCCCGAACTGTATCTGCTGCTTAAGTGAATGCATTCTGCGCGCGCGGACTGGGTTTGGTTGGTCATGCGCGCTCCCGTTCATGTTTCCTGGAGGGACGTGCAGAACATATCAAGCGTGTTCGGGCCGCAGCTCAGCAGAATTTTCCCGAGAAGCCCCGCCATCCCTGCGAAAACTGTTGAAATGATTGAACAGACTAATTAGACAGCCATAATGTTTGTTCAAGAGAAGCTTCCTCCCTGACACTTGTGAAATATAGTGGTTATTAAGTGTCTGATCCTCATTAAGTCTCTCGCCGGCGTTGGATCTCAGTGGTGGTCTGACTCTCGCTCCTCCATCTCCTCGCGTGACACATGTCTCCTCCACGCTCTCTCCTCGGCATATGTTTGTGGGAAAGCGCTGGCAGAATCGCTGCTGGATATTGCGCTGAAATCATAAGTTTTACTCTTTGAGTGAGCATTTTTGAGGGGAGAGAAAACAGCTTATTTTGGCTTCTCTCGGAAAAAGACGTGAGTTCGGCTTTTTAACAACTGATGACATCCCTGTTTTCCGTCGGACGCAGTTGCGCATTCATAGTTTGAGTTGCAGAAGCATTGGTGTGTGAGGGGAAAACACCGAGGCCCGTCGTCGCAGCTCGACGCTGGTCAACTTTGTAGATGTAAAACGTCCTTTCTGACATTGCAAACCACATGATCGCACACTGTGTCAGTGGAGAACGGGCAGGAAATGAGAACATGTGCTCAGTTTTTACTGGTTACTGAAGGACGTCTCTGGCCGTTTGCTGGGTTTTTAAAAGTTAAATATAGTTTTAAAAATAAACGCTGTGACGCAGGGTTATTATTAAAACTAAAACCATTAAAAAAAAAATTTCGCTACTAAGTTGACAGACAAAGCAAACAAAATTTAAAGTTGCATTTAATATAATTTCAGGTTAATTTGCAACATAATTGCAATATTGTAATTTGTTTTTTGCACCTTCTGAGTATTTATTTTGTAAAATCATTTGACAAATTTGGCATATTTTAAAAATATTGTGTATAAAAATTTTTTTTAATGTAATGTCAGATTTATTTGCAACATTACAAGTAATTTTTAGTACAGTCTAAGAATTTTTGTAAAATCATTTGACAAATGTGGCATATTTTAACAAAATTATGTGTAAAACTTTTTTGCACCCTCTGAGTATTTATTTTTGTAAAGTCATTTGACAAATTTGGCATATTTTAAGAATGTTGTGTATAAAAAATAATTTAATATAATTTCAGATTTATTTGCAACATTACAAGTAATTTTTAGCACATTCTAAGTATTTTTGTAAAATCATTTGACAAATTTGGCATATTTTAACAAAATTATGTGTAAAACTTTTTTTTAAAACTGAGATTATTTAAAATTTAATTTAATATAATTTTTTATTTATTTGCAACATTACCAGTAATTTTTTAGCACATTCTAAGTATTTGTTTTTGTTATATCATTTGACAATTTTTTGTGTATTTTAACAAAAATGATATGTGTGAAATTTATTTAAAACAAAGATTGTTTAAAATTTCATTTGATATAATTTCAGGTTTATTTGCAACATTACAATACATTTTTTAGCACATTCAGTTTTTATTTTATGGAAAAAATCTTTCACCACATTTAGAATGTTTTAATAAAAGTTAAAAACATTTGTTATCAAAAGTAGACGTTAACTGAAATAAAATATAATACAAAAAAGTTTAAACGTATTATATTTTTATTTTATTTTTATCATGTTTGTTTAGTTTAATTAAATAGTAAAATAACTATAACTATCTAATAAATAAGAATGAATAAAAATTTATTATATTTTATGATATATAGACACATACAAAATTTACAAAACCGTTCAGAAAACACAACATCTAAAAAATATAGTTTAATAAAAAATAGCACAAAACATTAAGGCATTATTTAAGACTTTTCATTTAATATTATTACACACAATATTAATGTTGATTAATATAAGGGCCAGAAAATGATAAAATGCTGCCATGCATGTTTTTCAATGCTTTTTTCTTAGTTTTCCTGTTGCTCAAACAGTAGAGATCTTTCTGCCATAGAATAACATTTAATTCTGTCATAATGTCTTTGATTTAAACCAGGCTTTTATTTTGGCAGGTTGTTTCAAAACTAAACGGCTTTACTGTTACAACACAAAAAGAAATGTGATAAATGTTAATTATTATTATTAAAATATTACATTTAGTGGATCTTTCTGCCGTAGAATAACATTTAAATCTGTCATAATGTCTTCGATTTAAACCAGACTTTTATTTTGGCAGGTTGTTTCAAAACTAAACGGCTTTACTGTTACAACACAAAAAGAAATGTGATAAATGTTAATTATTATTATTAAAATATTGCATTTAGTGGATCTTTCTGCCGTAGAATAACATTTAAATCTGTCATAATGTCTTCGATTTAAACCAGGCTTTTATTTTGGTGGGTTGTCATAACGTTCAATCTATTTATCCAAATCTCTTGTTTGTTTTGCCGTTCTGCAGTTGCATCATTGCGACTGTATTCTGCAGATTCATCGGTGCTGTGCAGGAAGTGACACGTGTGTGTGATGATGCTTTCCTGTGTGTCTAACATTAGAAAGTGGCGCTTGCAACATCAAGGTCATGGGTTCGATTCCCAGGGAAAGCAAGAACTGATTAGAATGTCAATGTGTTTCTTGAATGCGATGATAAAAGCAGCTGATAAATGCAGGAATGTTGTTGCATTTTTAGGATTCTGTGTGAAAAATATGTTTTGTTGTGCTTTCAGAAAACCCTCTGTCTCTCTCTCTCTCTCTCTCTCTCTCTCTCTCTCTCCGAGAGGCGAGTGGTAATGTTTTAGGTTTCAGGTTTTGTTCTTGCCCAAATCTCCCGTTTTAAAGTGGAATCAGATCTTGAACCCTGTGTAAAGCACCTGTTGGTTTCCCCGCGGAGTGTGTGAGAGATGCAGAAACACACAGATCAAGATAAACGACTGCATCCATGTTTCTCTCCCTGTCCGTGTCTCCGGTGGTTTTCCCCGGATGTGTTCAGAGTGTCAGCTGATGAAGACGGAGCGGCCCAAGCCCAACACATTCATCATCCGCTGCCTGCAGTGGACGAGTGTCATCGAGCGCACCTTCCACGTGGAGACGCCCGAGGAACGGTCAGACTCCTCCCTTCATTTATTCTCTCCATCATTTCACACAGTAACTAAACGAGGCTTGTGTCAAATTCAGCTCAATCCTGGGCAAAACTCCTCAAAATATCAAAACACTGCAACAAATCTAATCAGAAACTCTTGAAAAAAGGCAATAAATCTTGTGTTTCTCTTCTAATATTAATTAACGCGTCTAGAACTGAAAGTTAAAGTTATTTTGCTTGTTTTGAGAAAATATATCTTGAAATTTCTTATAAACATGTTGATTCTTTAAATGAAGGATGTTTTAAAGTATATTTTGTTTCAGTTCAGCCTGAAATCAGAAATTAAAACACATTTTCTTATTTTAAGAGCAAAATTATTCTTATTTTTAGAAACAATATTTGCAGGTTTTTAATATCATGTTCCATTGAACTTTATATTTATTTACAAACAAACACAAATTAAAAACAGAAGAATAAAAAGCTTGATTTGATTATTTCTGCATTGGTTTCATCATTTGCTGCTTGAATCCAGTTATAAAATCTATATTTGCTTTTTTCTTGTTTTCAGAACTTTTATTCAGAAGTTTTTGTTGTGTTTTAAGACACTTTTATCAAGCAGAATGTTTATTTTTCTGATTTTTATTTTATTTTTCTCGGGCGATTTATCAGAGAAACGGATAATACAGTGGAGTTCGGTTATGTCGACGGCCTCGGGGGTTGCAAAAAAGCGTCGAAATAACCTATATAACATATATTACATATATTAACATATATTAGCATATATTTTCCCACATATAACCCGCAGACGCAGATAATCCGCACTCATATATCCAGCGGGTTTTGGGTTTTGTGTAAAAAATCGTTGGCATAACCCGCACCCATAGATTTATGAACTTTTTTTGTCTAAGTTCACATTTCGAATTTCAAACATTGCATGACGTCAATTATCATAACTGTTCAGCTCGTACACAGTGCTTGTGCGCGAAATTCACACAATAAAAAAACAAACAGAAGTCAGAATCAGAACAGAAAAGTCATCTCTCCCGCTGCACTCGTCCCTTTAAGAAGCCGGTCGGATGAGACGAGAAGAGCCCGCCCACATGGCAGCACAGCTAATCATGTCGTCTTGCAGACAGCCAATCAGCACCAGCTGTCAGAGTGATAGAGGAAGTGCCAGAGACTACAACCCTCGCAAGAACGAAAAATTAAAATGTATTGATGTGCATGATGTGAGTTATTAAATGAGAATGTACATGCTCGAGTTTTTGGTGTCTTTTTACACAACAGTGTTGCCGTGATTTGTTTGATGAAGCGATCGGCATTCATCTAAAAAAATGTGCATACACTGTACTGTGTGTGTGTTTGCTAACAACAAAAGGCAAATGTAAAACCACCACAATAAAAACCACCATCGATTCTTGATACAAACCTTTAATTATATTCTCCAACAATGCAAACACAAAGATTGCTCACAAAATCACAAAAGCGTGCGGATGCTACAGCGTGTTTTCCCTCAGACGAGATCAACGACAGGGAGTGAAGCGTGAGCGACCGCCATCCACGTGCAACGCAAACTCAGCGCATGCAGTGAACTAGCTACGCTAATTAGTCACGAAATAACCATGTGAAGTGGACCTGTTTCGTGCTCGAGACAATAGATTTCAGCAACATAACAGAATCAACATTAAAGAATCGAAAATACTGAGACAAATAGGTAGTTTGGCGGTTCCACTTCAAAAACGTTGATATAACAGCATTGGCGAGTTAACCGAGACTCGAGATAAGTGACTCCACTGTATTTGTAACACAAGCCGCATACGAGAAGAAGTGTTGTGTGTAACAGTGTGTGTGTGTGTTTGTGAAGGGAGGAATGGACCCGAGTCATCCAGACGGTGGCCGACCGGCTCCAGAAGCAGGAGGAGGAGAGGATGGACGCGTCTGATGAACACACACACACACACTCGCAGACGGCCGTCAGCAAACCTCCGCATAAAGTGGTACATGATCAATATTACTGTTCAGAAAACATGGAGAACGTGTTTCACAAGTTATATATTCATCCATATCCATCCATCCATCTGTTCATCCATCCATCCATCCATCCACTCATCCATCCACTCATCCATCCATCCACTCATCCATCCATCCATCCATCTGTTCATCCATCCATCCATCTGTTCATCCATCTATCCATCCACTCATCCATCCACTCATCCATCCACTCATCCATCCATCCATCTGTTCATCCATCCATCCATCCATCTGTTCATCCATCCATCTGTCCATCCATCCATCCATCCATCCATCCATCCACTCATCCATCCATCCATCCACTCATCCATCCATCCATCTGTTCATCCATCCATCCATCTGTTCATCCATCTATCCATCCACTCATCCATCCACTCATCCATCCATCCATCTGTTCATCCATCCATCCATCTGTTCATCCATCTATCTATCCATCCATCCATCCACTCATCCATCCATCCATCCATCTGTTCATCCATTCATCTATCTATCTATTCAGCCATCCAGCCATCCATCCATCCACTCATCCATCCATCTGTTCATCCATCCATCCATCTGTTCATACATCTGTTCATCCATCCACTCATCCATCCATCTGTTCATCCATCCATCCATTCATCCATCCATCCATCCATCTGTTCATCCATTCATCTATCTATCTATTCAGCCATCCAGCCATCCATCCATCCACTCATCCATCCATCTGTTCATCCATCCATCCATCTGTTCATACATCTGTTCATCCATCCACTCATCCATCCATCTGTTCATCCATCCATCCATTCATCCATCTGTTCATCCATCCATCCACTCATCCATCCACTCATCCATCCATCAATTCATCTATCCATCCATCCATCCATCTGTTCATCCATCCATCCACTCATCCATCCATCCATCTATCCATCCATCCATCCATCTGTCCATCCATCCACTCATCCATCCATCCATCCATCTGTTCATCCATCCATCCACTCATCCATCCATCAATTCATCTATCCATCCATCCATCCATCTGTTCATCCATCCATCCACTCATCCATCCATCCATCTATCCATCCATCCATCCATCTGTCCA
This sequence comes from Rhodeus uyekii, assembly GCA_037043235.1. Taxonomy (NCBI): domain Eukaryota; kingdom Metazoa; phylum Chordata; class Actinopteri; order Cypriniformes; family Acheilognathidae; genus Rhodeus; species Rhodeus uyekii. The sequence continues at coordinate 1,091,509 of JAWRVZ010000137.1, forward strand.
TCCATCCACTCATCCATCCATCTGTTCATCCATCCATCCACTCATCCATCCACTCATCCATCCATCTGTTCATCCATCCATCCATCCATCTGTTCATACATCTGTTCATCCATCCATCCATCTGTTCATACATCTGTTCATCCATCCATCCATCCATCTGTTCATACATCTGTTCATCCATCCATCCATCTGTTCATACATCTGTTCATCCATCCATCCACTCATCCATCCATCTGTTCATCCATCCATCTGTCCATCCATCCACTCATCCATCCATCTGTTCATCCATCCATCCACTCATCCATCCATCTGTTCATACATCTGTTCATCCATCCATCCACTCATCATCCATCTGTTCATCCATCCATCCACTCATCCATCCATCCATCTATCCATCCATCCATCCATCTGTCCATCCATCCACTCATCCATCCATCCATCCATCTGTTCATCCATCCATCCACTCATCCATCCATCAATTCATCTATCCATCCATCCATCCATCCATCTGTTCATCCATCCATCCACTCATCCATCCATCCATCTATCCATCCATCCATCCATCCATCTGTCCATCCATCCACTCATCCATCCATCTGTTCATCCATCCATCCACTCATCCATCCACTCATCCATCCATCTGTTCATCCATCCATCCATCCATCTGTTCATACATCTGTTCATCCATCCATCCATCTGTTCATACATCTGTTCATCCATCCATCCATCCATCTGTTCATACATCTGTTCATCCATCCATCCATCTGTTCATACATCTGTTCATACATCCATCCACTCATCCATCTGTTCATCCATCCATCTGTTCATCCATCCATCCACTCATCCATCCATCTGTTCATCCATCCATCCACTCATCCATCCACTCATCCATCCCTCTGTTCATCCATCCATCCATCCATCTGTTCATACATCTGTTCATCCATCCATCCATCTGTTCATACATCTGTTCATCCATCCATCCATCCATCTGTTCATACATCTGTTCATCCATCCATCCATCTGTTCATACATCTGTTCATCCATCCATCCACTCATCCATTCATCCATCCATCTGTTCATCCATCCATCTGTCCATCCATCCACTCATCCATCCATCTGTTCATCCATCCATCCACTCATCCATCCATCTGTTCATCCATCCATCCATCCATCCATCCATCTGTTCATCCATCCATCCATCCATCTGTTCATCCATCCATCCATCCATCCATCCATCTGTTCATACATCTGTTCATCCATCCATCCATCCATCCATCTGTTCATACATCTGTTCATCCATCCATCCATCCATCTGTTCATCCATCCATCCATCTGTTCATACATCTGTTCATCCATCCATCCATCCATCTGTTCATCCATCCATCCACTCATCATCCATCTGTTCATCCATCCATCCATCCACTCATCATCCATCTGTTCATCCATCGGTATATAATAAAATGTCTTAATTGATAATGGGGTTAGTGTGTTTTGATCTTCAATGTTTAATGTGTGTGAGTGATGAGTGTGTTGCTGGTCAGCATGAGGGCCGCCGGTTCCCACGCTCACACTCCTGGCATGCTCGGCATCTGCAGCGGGTCAAAGGTCAGCAGTGTGTGTCAGTATCTGCTGATCTGTGTTTCAGACCATGCATGACTTCGAATACCTCAAACTCCTGGGAAAAGGCACTTTTGGGAAGGTGATCCTGGTGAAGGAAAAAGCAACGGGAAAGTATTACGCCATGAAAATCCTCAAGAAAGAAGTGATTGTAGCCAAAGTGAGTAACAGCTGGAGTGTGTGACTGCCTAACAATGCTTTAAATCGTATATAATATCAGTGGAGATCTATATATAAATATATGAACAGGGTTTGCAGCCATAATTACTACTTTTATTAGGTTTGCATTTGCATATTTATCGAGTCGACTGAGAAATATTTGACTTGTGATTTACGCTGCAGAAAATCAACATGCAAATAAATCTCAAAATGATCTGAGCACATTCTTCAAGATAAAAGCGTCTTAAAACACGACAAAAACAAGAAAAAAGCAAATATAGATTTCATAACTGGATTCAAATGATGAAACCAATGCAGAAATAATCAAATCAAGCTTTTTATTCTTCTGTTTTTATTTGTGTTTGGTTGTAAATAAATGTAAGTTCAATGGAACATGATATTAAAAACCTGCAAATATTATTATGTTCCAATGAACTTTACATTTACTTTTATTTTACATCATATTTGCTTTTGTCTTGTTTTCAGACGCTCTTATCAAGCAGAATCTTCTCACATCATTTTGCTCAATTAGAGGTTATGTTGTGTGTGCCTGTTTTTGCATGTTGATGTTTTGCGGTGTGTGTGTGTGTGTGTGTGTGTGTGTGGGATTTCCTCCCTCGTCATGCTGTGTAAAGGAACGAGTGTGTGTGTGTTTGTGTCGTGTGTTTCAGGATGAAGTGGCTCACACACTCACAGAGAACCGTGTGTTACAAAACTCCAGACATCCCTTCCTGACGGTGAGTCTCATCCCGCTCTCCTCCTTCAATCCCTCCATTTCTCCGTCCGCTCAATGCGTTTTAAAGAGTTCCAGCTGCTCTTCCTCCTCCTTCACGTTTCCTCCTGATCATCTGCTGTGAAATATTGTTTGCTTGCTGTTTGTGTCTTTGTTTTCCCGTACAAATACTTAAACGTTCTTAAATCAAGATGCATGTACTTGACAAGCAAAATTATTGAAGATTTTAAGTCTGAAAACAGGGTCGTGTTTCTGAAGTTACAGAGATCAGCTTTTGCAGACATAATTACATACTTTTATTAGGTTTGCATTTGCATATTTAGACGTTATCAATTGCAACTTTACTGCAAAAAACCAACATGAAAAAATAAGAAAAATAAAACATAAGTGAAAGGAAATCTGCCAAAATTCTACTCAAGTTCTTAAAACAAGACAAAAGTGGATTCAAGCTGCAAATGATGAAACCAATGCAGAAATAATCAAATCAAGCTTGTTATTCTTCCTTTTTAATTTGTGGTTGGTATTTAAATAAATATAAAGTTCAATGGAACATGATATTAAAAACCTGCAAACATTGTTTCTAAAAATAAGAATCATTTTTCTCTTAAAATAAGAAAATGTCTTAATTTCTGATTTCAGGAAGAACTGAAATAAAATATACTTTAAAAACATCATTCATTTAAAGAATCAACATTTTTTAAAGAAAATTCAAGTTATATTTTCTCAAAACAAGCAAAATAACTTTAACGTTCAGTTCTAGACGCGTTCATTAATATTAGAAGAGAAACACAAGATTTATTGCCTTATTTCCAGAGTTTTAGATTAGATTTGTTGCAGTCAAAAGTTTGAAATTTTGAATTGAAGTGCAAAAATGAGCTTTATCTCAGTCGTTAGAAACGTCTTATTCCCCATTGACTGCCTATGCCGATCATTTCACGATATTTGTACTTTTGTACACAATATTTGTACATGATATTATGCCGCACATTTGCAATATACATGTCACAAATTACTAGGCAGAGGACTCATGTGCAGGTAAAGGATGGATTTATTATAATAACAAAAGAAACATAACACATAAAGAAAAGCACCCACGAGGGGGGAAAACTAAGAACTGAAACACAATACACTGTAAGTACAAACACAAACCAAACGGAGGACATGGAACCAGGATCACGAACGACATAACATGACAACGACACCACACAGGACAGCAAACACACCAGGATTAAATAGGGAACACATGAGTATCAACATCTGGGATCAATGAAGGGAAACGAGGGAACAAGACGGGCGGGGTTACACAATCACAACACACAAAGGGGCAGTGTCAGAGCTCTGTCAACCAAACACGAGAAACACAAACTGAGGTGACAGAACCCTGACAATGCAGCACTTAATGCATGTGTTAATAAATGTCTTTATCCTTACTATTTAATGAAGATATTGTTGCTTGTATCCCCTTGGCGTTTAGGCTCTGAAATACTCCTTCCAGACACACGACCGGCTGTGTTTCGTCATGGAATACGCCAACGGAGGAGAGGTGAGGCTGACATCTGCTCAGACCAGAGCCTGAAACATCATTTACACCACCGTTCCTTCCTTCCCGCAGCTTTTCTTCCACTTGTCGCGGGATCGGGTGTTCTCGGAGGCGCGGGCGCGCTTCTACGGGGCGGAGATCGTGTGTGCGCTCGACTACCTGCATTCAGAGCGAAACGTGGTGTACCGGGACCTGAAGGTCAGAGCTCACCTGCTCATCCTCATTCACACTGTTGAGGGTTAAATGTGGGAGAGAGCAGCGCTTGCAACATCAAGAACTGATTAAAATGTCAATGTGTTTCTTGAATGCGATGATAAAAGCAGCTGATAAATGCAGGAATGTGAAATTAACAAGTTTAAAAAAAAATTTCGCCATCAAATTTACTTTTTAGTTTTTGTCATATTTATTCAACCTTGCACTGTTTTTGTTTAGTCAAGTTTTATTTTGCATAAGGGTTTTGCTCAAAATTATAATCAATTATAATCTTCACCTTACACTTTCACCTGTAAGTCAGAGAAGCTCGTTTTCTTTGACCTGGTCTAGTTTCCCGCTTTATTATCTTTAGGCCGTTTATCTATTAAAACAAACTAATTAAAACAGAAATTTCTAGCAATCCAATAATGTTTTATAACATTATAACTCTAAACGGCAGCAAAACAGAATCATTTGCATAAGTGCATTTATTCAATCACAAATATAGCCGACATTCAGGTTTGTATTTATTGCGGTTGATCTGAAGGTTTGACGGCAGATTTAGTCGCAGAAACGGCTCGTGAAGAAACACTGAATGACTCTTTCATTCAAGCAGAAACTCCAGATCACTCGTTCATCAGGGTTTTCAGATCAGGGTTGCCAGATTGCAACGATTAAAGTAAAACACAGGGTAGAAAACGTGTTGATTAAACAGAAAAGCTCTGATTGGGGGATTTAATTCTTGAGAAGTGGCAACTGTTCGCATGAAAGCTCATCAAAACAGCCTATAATGTTTCCTCTTCCTTTATTCCACCAAACAGTGATTTTGCTCAAGTCTTTATTCTTTTTAACTGGTATATTTTCTCAAAAGGTGTTGCATGTTGATATAATCAGTTATTGTGTAATGATGTTGGTGTCGTCTCATTATTTTATACCTCATAGATGAGCATTATTACCTGTAATCCACAGCTTCGTCAAACTGAGTGCGTAAATGAGCAGCAAATGTTCATTTTTGTGTGTACTGTCCCTTTAACTGTGCCGTTTAATGTTGAGAGTCTCTCTGACCCGTCCAGATGATGATACTGTAGGTCAGCAGAACACCCCGTGTTTTGCTTTCTCTTCGTTTCTCCTTCTCTCCTTCTCTCTCTCTCTCTGGGCCGCTCGGGTTCATGTGAAAGTGCCGGTGTAGCAGGACGGGTGTTTGTGCTGACTAGCGTTCTCGGGCCTCTGGCCACGTGTGAGATACAGCTGCCAGGTGCTGATATTAACACACACCAACAGAGCCGTCCCGCGCCAGCGTTTGCCTGTGCGTCTCAACTGGAGTGATGTGTGGAATTGGCTTGGATGCTTTACATTTAATGCATTTCTGTGTCACGAGCCAGGCGGGATTATAGCATATCTCTGTGAGATCAGACGCTTCAGCTGAAGACGGAGGGACAGAAACACTGGAAATCACTGACATGCTCTAAATTTAGGCATAATTTAATGCAAGTGAGCGCTTGACCTTTGACATCCACCAAACATGAGTTCAGATGTTGTGTGATGATAGAAGTGTGCTTTTCAAATCCTAAATGCTTGCGTGGGTTTGTTTCTTTGTAGGTTTGTTGATTTAATATATTTTCTTTTAATTTATTTACTTTTAATGGATTTATTTGCTTATTTATTTACTATTTAATTTGTTTACTTTTTATTCATTTATGTACTTTTTTAAAATGTACTATTTACCATTTATATATTTATTTTTTGGTTAATTTCCTTTCTAAATGAATTTACTTTTATTTATTTTTAATGAATTAATTAATTTGAATGTATTTATTTAGAATTTGTTTACTCTGATTTATTTACGTTGTACATTTTATGTACTTTTTAATGATTTATTTTACTTTTTACTTTTTTATACATTTACTGCATTTATACATCTGACTGCATTATACAGATGACTACAGTTTTATTTTTTGATTAAATAATTTTAATATGATTTACTTTTAATGTATTTATTTACTCCTTTTATTTATCAGCTTTTTTAATTAATACATTTGATTAATTAATTTATTTTTATTTACATTTTACTCTTTTATTTCCTTGCTCTCTAAATATATTTTCTTATGTCTTTATTTTAATGTATTTATTTCAATTTAACTTTTTAAAACTGATTGACTTTTTATTTATAAATTGATTGTATATATTAACTTTTTTATTGATTTATGAATTGATGTATTACTTTTTAAATATATACATTTTTATTTTATTTTAAATCGTTTTTGTTTAATAATCATTCAATTTATTATTTTTTACATGTTTATTTGTTCATTTATGTTTTAATTATTTTACTCTTTCATCTATTTATTTACTCCTTTTTTGAAACGCCTTTGGAGGAAATGATGAAGATCTGGCAAGCGCTGTAGAATAACAGCGAACAGCGGCGATTACACAGCAGAACTGAAATGTTTTCTGTCTCTCTCAGCTGGAAAACCTGATGCTGGATAAAGACGGTCACGTAAAGATCACGGACTTCGGCTTGTGTAAGGAGGGCATCACAGACGGAGCCACTATGAAGACGTTCTGCGGGACCCCGGAGTATCTGGCCCCTGAGGTGAGACACACCACTGGATATACAGCAATGCCTTGAGATACGAGTGTCCCGAGATACGAGCAAGCCCTCAAGCTCATTTTTGCTTTGAGATAAGAGTAAATATTTGAGATACGAGCAGCTTCCAGACGCTAGAGGTGTTCAGCACTCGCAGCAGCTCAAGCTCCTCATTTATGGTGTAATTAAGTTGGCTTGAGAAAGCCAACTTAGTGATATTGTATCTAAACTTATTATTATTATTATTATTCTTCTTACCTAAAATTCTCAATGCATCTCCTCCTAGAGCTTTAAAGCTACAACCACTAAACTCTGCTCAGACTTCAGACCTGTTCTGACTTGAGTTGCTATCCCTTTTCAGATTGATCAGACTTATGATTTTTGATAAAACTGAAGATTAAAGTCATAAAATCTCCATAGACTTTCACTAATGAAGTGAAAACTGAATTTTAGATAGAGCGTCCACTCCATCTGTTGGTAACATCACAACATTACACCTGATATATAATACATTTCAATACAGTATGTGTGAACATGTCCATTCCAATGGGCATGCATTTTATTTTTTTAAATCCTGAAAAAAAACTTGCAGGTCTACAATCGATTTTTTACTTTAATTAGTAAGTTAAATCTCTCTATTTTACATTCATAATATCACAAAATTACACCCCTGTCAGTGAGAGCACTGAAGTTTGAACGAATCAGAGCGCTGCAATTCAAAGCCTCAAAGCTTTTCAAAGACGCCATTACTGCTGGAGAGAGAGATCATAATCTCCTAAAATAGATTTATGTGAGAGAGTTTATGATCAAACGGAAATTGTTTCCGATTATCAAGTAACCGCTGCAGCGTGTTTCCTTGAAGATTTATGCACTTATATGGCCAAATTCTGACTCTCATTCGTCTTTACTCGGCAAAGGATTTTCGCTGTTGAGCACTATGATACTATAGGAAAGGTAAGTGAAGTTTAAACGCGCGTCCTCCTGGACTCGCGCCAAAGCATAACCGTCTAATCGCCTAAGTTTATTTATAGCGCTCATTTATGTACTTTATTGCCGAATTCTGACTCTCGCTCGTGTTTGCACGGGGAAGACACATGTAAACGGCTTCCCTGAGCAGAGCGCGCTGACTCTCTTCAAATGCAGCGTCTAACAGTCAAAGTTATTTATAACTAATTCTCGAGTATATAGTTACATTGTGTTAATTCTTTTATCTGCTTTTAACTAAAGTCTGACTCCTGTTCTCGAGTTCAAACGCGTTTCCTGAGCAGATTCGCTGATAGATCGATGTTTTGTGAACACTTAAACAATAAATGAAATAAGGTATTTAAAAGGATGCAAAAACGATGGCAGATCGCTTCAAACTGTAAACTGCTTGAGTTCAAAAAAACTGCATTACTCTGCTGCATTACATGAGCAGGAATTATTTTAAAAATACTAATATTTAAGTTATTTTGTTTCCCATGGAGGAAGGCTTTATACAAATATTACATTGCGTTGATTCATTTATCTGCTATAATTGCCGTGTTGAACTGAAGTCTGACATGGCAGATCAATTCAATCTGAAAACTGCTTGAGATTAGAAAAAACAGCATTACTCTCCTCATTGTACTTTAGCAGGAATGATTTAAGAAATACTAATATTTAAGTTATTTTATTTCACATGAAGAAAGGCTTTATACACACACACACACATACATATATATATATATATATATACATATATATATATATACACACACATACATATCTATCTATACACACATTTATATAGTAAATAAATGTATAAAGGGCTCCATATATATGCAGTGTAACTGCAGTCTGTTTAGAAAGTGGTAAGACTATATTAATAATGCTTAATTACATCTTTAAAATAGAAATAAAACAAAGTATTCACATTAGTGAAAACTGACCGTTAAAAGCCAAGGTTGTAATTAAACCGTAAACATTTTTATAAACTAATTGCAATTTTCAACACTTTGGGGATCAAAAAGCATTGTTATTTATTTTTTGGTATTTCGTTACAACACCGATGATCCCTCATGATGAAAAAACTCCATGTATGTTCCCTAGATGCCATTTTGTGCACTAACCAAGTATTGCAACACTTCTGTAATCAATTAATTATTTACTCATGTTTATTACCAATGTAAATGTTGTTTATTTTAGATTAATATTTAATATTCATTATTATTCTTTGATATTTCAGACCACTCACTGTTCAGCTGAATCATCAATAACCTCCAGTCTCTGCGTCAACTGACTCTTGTGTTCTTTAAAACGTTAAATCTCACTAGTGACTTGTTAAATAACATTCATTCTCGTCAGTGACATGTTAACTCATGTTAAGGCCCCGTCCACACGGAGACGCGGATCACTGCATCCGCACACATTTCTTATCGGATTGGCGTTCCGTCCACACTGATCCGGCGATTTGGGAGACTGAATCCGCTCTCTTTTGATACCGGGTCCTAAAGTGGATAGATCTGAATCCGACACCCTTGCGGACTCGTGTGGACGGCCAATCCGTATATTTTTTTGTTTACCGATGATGTCATCACATCACGTGTCGGCTGCGTCACAGTAACAGCAACAGTGTTGCCAGATTGTACTGAAGATTCCAGCGCAGCTACAGCTTAAAACCCTCCAATTTAAAAAAATACCAGCCCAAAGTGCGTACTCTTATAAATAATGAAAAATATTGAGCGATTTTATGCATCAAAAACCATCCCAAATTTGATCAACCAGCCCAATGCATTTTTTCCCGATCGGACGTGACAAAAAGGTAACTAGCAATCTGGCAACACTGAACAGCAACAACAATGCGCATGCTCAAGGTCGTCTTCTCTGTGTATAGTGTATTATCTGTGGCAGAATTACAGCGCCCCATACTGGTCTGGCATATAAACTACACCGGATTCAGTCGGTTTCAGTGGTATCGTGTGGAGGCTGATATTTTTTTTTGAACGAGGAAAAAAAAGATCGGATAGGGAACGCGCCGGCATCGTGTGGACGTGGCCTAAATCTCACAAGCGACCTACGAATTAACAAATCTCACTAGCGACATGTTAGTTCACAATAAATGTCAATAGCGTCTTGTTAATTAACGTTAAATCTTGCTAGCAACATGCTAGATCACGCAAATTCTCACTAGTGACATGCTAGATCATGCTAAATCTTGATAGCAACTTGTTAATTAACAATAAATCTTGCTACCAATATGCTAATTCAGCTAATTCTTGCCAGCAACATGCTTATTTATGTTAAATGTTGCTAATGACTTCGGAATTCATACTAAATCTTGCTATCAACAAGATAATTAACATTAAATCTTGCTAGCAAAATTGATCATTAATTGATTAAAGATTAAATTATGATCAAAGAACATAACGACACCTTAGTAACTGCCTAGAAACAACGCAAAGCAATAACTAACAAGTGTATATATGCTCAAGATCTAATTCTTTCCATCTATCTATCTGTAAACTTAAACAACTTGTTAAGCTTTTACAAATAAATTTAACTTTCACAATAGGCTTTCTCAAGCCAACTGAAGTTTATATCATAAACTTCCTCTATCTAGTTGCATATGATCTCCACTAGAGGCAGCTTGGTTTTACAGCGGGGGTTACCGGGGGTGTTTTTCCATTGTTATTAGCACTAATAAGGGAGTTTTTTAGAGAGCCGGAACGGATACATTTTTTTCCTGTTATTTCTTATGTGGGAAATGATTTGAGATACGAGCAACTCGAGTTACGAGCTCGTCCTGGAACGAATTATGCTCGTATCTCAAGTTACTATACGGACCTGAAGAACCCATGATCAGACATCAGGAACCAGGTTTTTATTCGAAAAAACCTTTGAAATATATCCTGAGATTCGCGGTTCTCTGATATGACATTAACGTAAGCATAACAGAATTTTTTTAGATGTTATTAATGATTGATATTAATGACGAGTTTGGGAAACCCTGAGTTGTGTTAAATATCAGTGCTTCTCCGGAGAACCTCATGCAGGTGAGTCTCGCTGTCCAGATCACATGACACGCCAAATCAGTGTGTGTTTGTGTTCCTGTGGAAACACTCGCGAGCGCCAGCAGCCATTGTTTCCTGTGCAGGTATGACATGTGACAGCTCAAGGGTGAGATGAGGTCACTGCTGTGTGTGTGTGTGTGTAAGAGAGAGAGAGTGTGTGTGTGAGAGAGGGAGAGAGTGTGTGAGTGTATGTGTGTGTGTGTGTGTGAGAGAGAGAGAGAGAGAGAGACTGTGCGTGTGTGTGAGTGAGTGAGCGAGTGTGTATGTGTGTGTGTGTGTGTGTGATATTATGTGTGTATGTGTGTGTGTGTGTGTGTGTGTGTGTGTGTCTCCGCCCTGAGGACTGTGTCTGGATGAAGGGTTGCTCATGTTGACAGTTGAGCCACGTTGTTTCTCGGCGTCTGCTGGGAAGGAGCTTGTCAGTCTGTCCTGGTGGAGGCAGAAGCTCCAGATGCCCCACAGATGCCCCACAGATGCCCCACAGATGCCCCGCAGATGCCCCGCAGATGCCCTGCAGATGCCCCACAGATGCCCCGCAGATGCCCCGCAGATGCCCCGCAGATGCCCCGCAGATGCCCCGCATCACATCCCGGGGCAACCGGAGCCTGATGGGGCGCTGCTCTGCCCTCTGCTGGGCGCAGGGCCTGAAAACGTAACAAAAAAACATACTTTTACAATAGTGTTCATGTCTATATTTCTTTTAATTATTGTTTTTATGATTGTATTTTTGCTGTCTTTGCATTGTAGCGCTTTGGGTTTAAGAAAAGCACATTGTGAATAAAATGTATTATTATGATTATTATTATTAGTGTGTAAATAAATAATAGAAGTTGACTTATAATGTTTGGAAATGTTACTCTAAACTCATCTTTTAGATTGCCTGGTATCAAATTTGCTTTTAATACTTTATTCCTTTAAAAGCAGAGTTCCTAGAACTGTTAAATAATAATAATAAAAAATAATAATTTAAAGTACTCCAGAGATTCTAAAGAAAAAATTTCAATAATTAATTTACATGCACATGTTCATGATTCAAAAATGATTTATATAAATAAATAGATTATTAAATTATTTATAACAATTTTACATTTGAACGCCATGCTTTTGATTATTTGATAATAATAATAGTAATAATTATAATTTAATTGTTAAATTATTGAAATGTCATCTTAAAATCGCAGGTGTAACTCAAGTAAATATTGTTCATTATCTGGCAAAAAAAGTTTGGGAATCCCTGAATAAAAGGAATAACTGGCCAATTCTGTCATCATTTACATCCCATTTCTTTGTTCTGATCATTAAAGGAGATGATTAGCAGGATCTCTTCTATCAAAACAACTCTTAAATAAGATTAGCATTAGAGCATCATAACCTTCATCCATGTGACTTATGCATCATATTACTTTTCTGAAGTCATACGGTACTTAAATATCATTTACAGTCATGCATGTATCAGACGCTTTAATCCAAAGCAACTTGCATTGCATTCAAGAAACACATTGATATTAGAGAAGACAGTTTTTTCCACCCCGTTTCCAAAACTCATGTTTGACCTTCCAAGGCTGACGAACTTAGACTTAAATGTACAGTAATATCCTCAACATTTATCTCTGCGCTGCACATTTTAGCGAGAAAAGCTTCCAGAACCTAAGAGAGTACAATGCAGTTTCTCTTCAAACAGAGACGTTCCCACCTTCGGTTGTTTTTGGATCTTGCAAGTGTGTTTTACTAATTGTAGTTTTCAATCAACAGTTGCAATTATGAGTTTCATGATGTTGTTTCGATGTAAACAACGGGTAAAGCTTTGCTTCCGCTCGCCTGCTGACACACAGTGTTGATGTAGTGTTTACTGGAGCTTTTGTACGACGCTTCATTCACACTCATGCATTTATCAGATGCTTTTATCATCGCATTCAAGAAACACATTGATATTCTAATCAGTTCTTGCTTTCCCTGGGAATCAAACCCATGACCTTGGTGTTGCAAGCGCTGTTAGACACACAGGAAAGCAGATGTCATGTCTGTTCCTCAGAAGCCACATGAACTTCTCTTATAATACTTTTGTCATTTTTGTAGCAACAAGAGTCATGCAATCATGAGGACAGAACGATCGGCTTCGGCTGGATCCCGTGTCACCTGTCCCTCTCTCTCTTTCTCTCTCATCCCGGGAGCTTCAGTCCAGTCCCCATGACAACACGGGCCGGAGCGGGAGACTCCGGAGTGGGGGGGCGTTGGCATGGAGACGGGTGGCCTCTCTGGCGCTCGGCCCGGGCCGTGTTACAGGTTGTTCCGCTGTAAACAATGAGCTTGTTGTGCGTGTGGGACTCTGGAATGCTGTTACGTCTGGAAATATTCCACCGGCCCAGAGAGAGAAAGAAGGAGGGATGAGAGAAGTCAGAGAAGGTCATATGAGTTGATTATTATGTGCTGCCACCGTGCAGCCTGCAGCTGTATTACATTACCTGTGTTTATGTGTTTAATTTCCTGTGTCTCAAACTGTAGAGAGCAGCGCTTGCAACATCAAGGTCATGGGTTCGATTCCCAGGGAAAGCAAGAACTGATTAGAATGTCAATGTGTTTCTTGAATGCGATGATAAAAGCAGCTGATAAATGTAAATGTCGGACCCCATTTTTTTCAGACAAAGTAGGAGTTTGAAAAAGTAGGTTTTTCTGAAAATTCAACATGGTGGGAAATATTCATGACATCATAGGCTTGATTTGAATCGTCTTCAGCCAATGAATTTTGTTTCTAGCGCTTACGGTTCAGACGTTATTAGCATAAACAGAGTGGACAGTTGCTGAATTGAGTTAAAGACTACAAAATTGCTGTGGTTAATGTTCAGACTGTCCTCTATATGTGTGCCAAATGTAATTTTCTCCCAAAATATTGATAAAAAACTACAGTATCTCAAGTTAAGACTGGTTTTACAACTTGTCGCTGTAATGTGATGTTATGGATGAAGTTTACACTACTTGACTGGTCATGCCATGGAAATAGACACTGGTTCACGTCACGGCTGTGCCGTTGTTTACCGCTGTTTACACGTCCCTGTGAAGACGTGGGCTCCTCTCGCGTGCGTTGAGGGCTCCTGGGTTCCTGGCAGCTTCACAGCTGTGCTCTTCTTCTACATATATGGGGCAGCTGCAGTCCCAGCTGTCTCTCCGTGAGTCACATGACAGCAGCTCTGGAAATAGACAGCGGTCAGTAATTCTAGCAGCTCCGCGGCTTCACCTTTCCACTGACCGCAGGGACTGAGTCATTCTCTCCCTGTGACCCGCGGTCAGGGTTTCACAAACACACCAGCACCATCAGCTCTCAGTTACTGCACTCTTCTTCATTTAAAGAGGATCTATTGAACCTTTTTACAAAGTCTTGCCTGTACTAGAACAGGTTTTCATGCAAAACACATTATTTTGTGATTGTTGTGGCTCATCTTCCCAGTCTGTCAGAAACGCTCTGTTTAGTTCCTGTCTCTATGAAGCTCCTCCTTCTGAAAGCACACTGTGCTCTGATTGGTCGGCTGCATCGGTGTGTTGTGATTGGTCGAGAGCTTCCAGTGTGTTTGGGAAGTTTCCCGCCTCTTCCCATAACCAGCAGTTTCAACACACGACTCATTCACTCAAGCCCCGCCCCTTTATTCTGCGCATGAAGTTTTATAATGGACGTTATAATAAAAAAATTATAATAGTATCTCAAGGATATTAAAATAATACAATTAGTATATTGACTGTGTATTTTAAATGCATCCACTAGATGATAAAAACACAAATAAGTGGTAAATAGATACTGAGCCTGTATTTGCTGACTGCAAATCAGCAGAAATTATTGTTAAACTGCAATTTTTAGTGTCATGTATCAATGACTTTGGGTGAATGTCAACAAATGACGCATCTGTGTGTGTGAGAGACAGTGAGTGAGTTAGTGTGTGTGTGTGTGTGTGTGTGTGTGTGAGTGAGTGAGTGAGTATGTTTTTGAGAGTGAGACAGAGTGATTGTTTGAGTGAGACAGAGTGAGTGTGTCTTTGAGTGAGAGTGAGACAAAGAGCGAGTGTGTGTGTGTGTTTGAGTAAGAGTGAGACAGATTGAGTCTTTGAGTGAGACAGAGTGAGTGAGTGTTTGAATGAGAGTGAGACAAAGAGCGAATGTGTGTGTTTGAGTGAGACAGAGTGAGTGTGTTTGAGTGAGAGTGAGACAAAGAGCGAATGTGTGTGTGTGTTTGAGTAAGAGTGAGACAGATTGAGTCTTTGAGTGAGACAGAGTGAGTGAGTGTTTGAGTGAGAGTGAGACAAAGAGCGAATGTGTGTGTTTGAGTGAGACAGAGTGAGTGTGTTTGAGTGAGAGTGAGACAAAGAGCGAGTGTGTGTGTGTGTTTGAGTAAGAGTGAGACAGATTGAGTCTTTGAGTGAGACAGAGTGAGTGAGTGTTTGAATGAGAGTGAGACAAAGAGCGAATGTGTGTGTTTGAGTGAGACAGAGTGAGTGTGTTTGAGTGAGAGTGAGACAAAGAGCGAATGTGTGTGTTTGAGTGAGACAGAGTGAGTGAGTGTTTGAGTGAGAGTGAGACAAAGAGCGAATGTGTGTGTTTGAGTGAGACAGAGTGAGTGTGTTTGAGTGAGAGTGAGACAAAGAGCGAATGTGTGTGTGTGTTTGAGTAAGAGTGAGACAGATTGAGTCTTTGAGTGAGACAGAGTGAGTGAGTGTTTGAGTGAGAGTGAGACAAAGAGCGAATGTGTGTGTTTGAGTGAGACAGAGTGAGTGTGTTTGAGTGAGAGTGAGACAAAGAGCGAATGTGTGTGTTTGAGTGAGACAGAGTGAGTGTGTTTGAGTGAGAGTGAGACAAAGAGCGAATGTGTGTGTTTGAGTGAGAGTGAGACAGAGTGAGAGTGTGTGTTTGAGTGAGATAGAGAGTGTGAGTCAGAGAGTGTTTGAGAGTGAGAGTGTGTGTGTTTGAGTGTGTAAGACACATAAAGACAGCATTATGCGAAATCCATGTCCTTGTGTGGACATTTTTTGGTCCCTATGAGGAACACCGCTTGTAAATCAGTTCTCTGTGATGGGCAGGGGATAGAATATATAGGTTGTACACCCATAACACATAAAATATGTGTGTGTGTGTGTGTGTGTGTGCAGGTGCTGGAGGACAATGACTACGGCCGCGCAGTGGACTGGTGGGGTTTGGGTGTGGTGATGTACGAGATGATGTGCGGCCGCCTGCCGTTCTATAACCAGGATCACGAGCGATTGTTTGAGCTCATCCTGATGGAGGACATCCGCTTCCCGCGCACACTCGCACCCGAGGGCAAGTCGCTGCTGTCCGGCCTGCTCAAGAAAGACCCCAAGCAGCGGTCAGTCTTACTCTATCCCTCCGTGTAAAACACACTTCACACGATATTCAGAGTGCCAAGAGTTTCTGGTGTGGGATGTAGGTGTGTAATGGAGAGTGTGTGTGTATGTGTGTGTGTGTGTGTGTGTGTGTGTGTTTAGGTTAGGTGGCGGCCCTGATGATGCTAAAGAAATCATGCAGCACAAATTCTTCACTGGAATTGAGTGGCAAGATGTTTACGAGAAGAAGGTAAAAGCTCCTGCTGCACATGTGTCATAATGTCACAGGAAACACATCACATATCAGAGACACGAAAACTGACATTCAAGGCTTGTTTTCAATCGTTACATGCCATGGATCCACAAATATCATGTGATGAACCCCCTTCCCAAAATTTCAAACACGCAGTTTATGCAAATATAATATAAGTCTTCTATTATGTTACATTTTATATATACTGTTTATCCTGCTCACTATAGTAATGTGCTGTTAAATGAATTGTTTATTTATTTACATTTTTTATACATTTTAATTTTTCAGTTTAAACGGGAACTGTCTTACACGGAATATACACAGAAATATTAATATAAATAAATAATAAATCTACAGTTACGCTATTATATATTTTTTCTACTCACTAATGTACATTTAAATGCTTTATTTAGTCATTTACTCATGTAATTTTAATTAAATTGTTAATTTATTAGAATGTAATAGATTAATAGCTAACTTTTTTTCTTTTGACTAATTTTAATGTAACTTATTTATATATGTACTTATGCATTAAACAAATTATATCCTACAACTTAAAAGGCTGTCCTTTATACACAGAAATATTAACATAAATAAAATAAGAAACCTGTTTAAAAAAATCCCTACAGTAATGTAGTTTTAAATTTATTTATACATTTATTTCATTAGATTTTTGTATTCATTTATTTTACAGATGTTTATAGATGTTTAAGTTAAATAGATTAGCTTATTTTTTTATTTTAATCTAACTAATAAATTATATCCTACAATTTAACAGTTTTATTTATTTAAAAATGTATTTATTTAAAATGTATTTAAACATTTTAAAAGTATTTTATACATAGAACAAAAATATTTAACTTATATTATTATATAATATTTCTACTCCCTAGTTTAAATGTAAATTAATATATATATATTTATTTATTTTCTTTGTTTATTTTTTATTACTGCCATTTTTTAAATCATTTTTTAGAATAATAAACAGCAGTTTCAGCGTCTGAGGGGAAACAGCTCAATAAAACAGTGAAATAAAGTTCATATGGAGTTTGAGATGTGGTGGCAAAATCTTTTATCGGTTCTGAATAAGAGACAAATATCCCAATTGTAATTTAAAAAGGTTTATTTTCTCATGAGAAAAGGCCACAGTCATACAGACATTCGAGTTGCCCTGCAGAGTGTGACACAGAAGGGAGGGCCGCTTCGACACTTATATCTCTAGTCAAGGCTAAAGACTCAGTTGTACTTTTCCATTCCTTATCAGGAACACTTTACCCTCTCTATACTACACACTATATGTGTTTTAGTTTCTACAGAATAGGAAATACCATTAATGTCACACAATAATCAATAATGTCAAGAAACAAAATATAATCATAAAACAGAAGGAAGAAAACATATCATTTATAAAATTCCATAACAGAGATATATATCAGATATTAGTGTGTTTTAGAATTAATAGTTCGATCCCTCTTTAATCATTAAGAAGCTACTTTAAAGATTCATCAAAGCAACGGTGAGAAATTATCAATTATTTTTGCATGTGTAGGAGTTTAAAGTGACGTTAGATTGCAGCCTTTTGTCTTTCTACTTCAGAATTTCATGTTTAATTCAGTGTTTCTTGTCATTTGTTTGCAGTTGTTTGTGAAATGTAACGTGTGTAAACATCTAACAGTCGCTCTCTGTTCGTCAGCTGGTTCCTCCGTTCAAACCGCAGGTCACGTCAGAAACAGACACCAGATATTTCGATGAGGAGTTCACCGGACAGACCATCACCATCACCCCACCGGGACAAGGTACTGCCGTCAAGAACACACACACTCACTCTCTCACACTTATACATTCATGTGTGTGTGTGTGTGTGTGTTGTGCACAGATGGCAGCATGGAGCTGTTTGACAGTGAGAGGCGGCCGCATTTCCCCCAGTTCTCTTATTCCGCCAGTGGAACGGCATGAGAGCGTCACGTTTGCTCTTCGGCGGACGGACGGACGGACGGACGGACGCGGCGTCACGCGAGCTCAGCGTTCACAGCTCGTCTGTCCCGGAATCCCGAGGAAACACACGCCACATCCATCCCGCCCAAGAGTTCAAACTAACAACATGCCAAATACTATTGTATTTCATTTGAGCGGAACCGTGTCTCGAACCCTGAAGTATTTTAGCTCTGAGTTTCACTTTGCATTGAATGTGCAATATAGCTGAAAGTAGATGAATCTTTGTTTGTATTAATTATTAAAATGGCTCAATTTAACTTATTAAAACCATCAACGTAGCAAAAGAGTGAATGGATCAAATTTCATGTCCTAAAGTTCAAAACTAAAGCATAAAAAGACAGTGATGAGAATTAAATGTTACAATTGAAATGTTTCCATGACAATCAGGAAGTGTAACATTTTAAAAGCATCACGGAAACTCAAATTTCATATTAAATGATGCAATTTTACACAATTGAATCATAATAATATCTGTTTACTACGTTACCTTTCCATTTTTATCATCGCATAAATTATCCTAACTGTTTTACCATTACTTAAATAGTCATAATACATTTTAATTGTTATAGAGGATTGCCACCGGGGCATGTTGTCACAAAAGGACAACACAGAAATTGGCTTTAAAGAATAAATCCATCCTGACAAATGTATGATTTAAATGTGCCACCAAAAAATCATGTGAGCCTGAAGGAGTTATTATATGTACGTGTGTTTCTGTCTCTCAGTGAGTCGCGGCAGGTACTTTAACGCCAGACGAACATTCACAATCCAAGGGACCATCGAAGAGGAATAAACCTCACAACTGTTTCAAATGACTTTGTGTTTTAGCTTGGATTCGTTCGTTAGTTATATATTAACAGTTAGAAATAACATGAGATTCCTCACACACACACACACACACACACACACACACACACACACACACACACACACTCACTCACTCACTCACTCACTCACTCACTCACTCACTCACTCACTCACTCACACCCACAAACCGATTGATTTGTGTTTTGAAGCACTTGTCATTTGGCACAAATATGATCTTTGTACGTGTGAGAATCTGTTTGCGGGTTAAGTGTGTTTTAAACTGTAATTATTATTGTAAACGCTCTGATCGCAGTACGTGTAATAATCGCCGCACAGATGCTGGTCAGCGAACATGAATGAATGTAAAGGCCTTTCCTCTCTTTCACCTTATTACCTTATTATATATGCAAAACTAGTTTTCCCTGTTTGTTTTATATCTGATGTTTCATATGAATTTGCTCTTTCATACTGTTCTCTGATCTTTTTTTACATGGGAAGATATTTTACGTTTTTATATATTATCCTTTAATTTTGTTGTCTTTTTTTATATGGAAACTAAAGAACATCAGCTATTTTGAATATTATTTGTAATCAGCTTTACAAATAATATTCAATTGATATACTTTGTTCAGCTGTTTTTATGATTTAGACTTTATTTTCATTGAATTGATCAAATAAAGTTTTGGCTAAATTGTATTGGTTGATTATTTCACGCCTCTTCTGCACATCTGTGATCCTCGAAGTGTTCTGGTAACACTGGTTTCATTAAAGCTTTCTTTCCTGTGTCTCAATCAATAGAGAGTAGCGCTTGCAACATCAAGGTCATGGGTTCGATTCCCAGGGAAAGCAAGAACTGATTAGAATGTCAATGTGTTTCTTGAATGGAATGATAAAAGCAGCTGATAAATGCAGGAATGTAAAGGTACACTGTGTAAATTAACTAAACTTAAATAATCAGTCAATACGTCATCAGTGCTTCTTCCAGTGCATGTTTTTGTTTCACCCTGATTCACTATTATAAGTGTTTAAATCTCAGATCTGTCAGGTAATTGTGTTCATGCGTCACTCAAATATCGTCATTTTCTGAAAAAGAGAAAATTTGAGCATTGAAGACTGACACGGAGCTCATTAAATCATCAATTTCACTCATGTTAAACAAAAGCTGAACAGAGGAGAGTCTAGTAACAATAAAGCAGCACTCTAGCAACCCCCTGGCAACCACATAACAAAACCCTAGCAACCACAAAGCAACACTCTAGCAACCTTCTGTTAACCACATAGCAACACTAGCAAACCCCTGGCAACCACATAGCAACACCTTAGCAACCAAATAGCAACACTCTAGCAAACACATAGCAACACTGTAGCAACCCCCGGGCAACCACATAGCAACACTCTAGAAACCACAAAGCAACACTCTAGCAACCCCCTGTTAACGAGATAGCAACACTCTAGCAACCCCCTGGCAACCACATAACAACACCCTAGCAACCACAAAGCAACACTATAGCAACCTCCTGTTAACCACATAGCAACACTCTAGCAACCTCCTGTTAACCACATAGCAACACTAGCAAACCCCTGGCAACCACATAGCAACACCTTGGCAACCACATAGCAACACCTTAGCAACCAAATAGCAACACTATTGCAAACCCCTGGCAAACACATAGCAACGCTCTAGCAACCCCCTGGAAACCACATAGCAACACTCTAGCAACCACATAGCAACACCCTGGCAACCAAAACAATGCTCTTCTGTTTTTGAAACACGTTAGAGGCGAAACGCTACCTGTTCACTAGATTAAACAACATTAATGAGCAACAGATTTGTTGAGGTATTAAACTTTGTTAATAAAAGATCTGTTAAATAATATGAACAGATACACAGATAATGTGCTGCTAAATGTTGAAATGGAATAAGATTGATTGATGCTTTAGACATGTTGTTCGTTCTGATATTTTTGAAGGTAAGCTTTCTATTTTTGTCATTGCATAAATTACTGTATGTTTCACAATAATCTATAATGCATTTAAATATGCGTTGGACGACTAATCTTGTCAACAAGCTGCGTGTTTTCCCTCAGAAATAACAGTTTATAAATGCAGAAATATATTGTATTCAAAATACATTCCTTTTTCAACAGTAAATTGCAAATATACTAACAGTTTTCTTTATATAAAAAGCATCTCGCTTTTACAATATTTTTACAATGCAACTTTTAATACATTTTAAATAATTGTACTTTAGTATATTTTCTAAAAATATATCTGAAAATAAACGTTCTGTTTATTTTGCAAAAGTGTATTTATTTGCACTTAAAAATATATTTTAGGGTATTTTTAACTGTGCTGAAAATGATCATTGAAAGTTTACTTTAATTATACATTATTTAATATCCTGAAGGATATTTTAAGTCAATTTTTAAGTTTATTTCTTCATGCTTGGAGTTCACTTAATAATAATAATAACAGTAATACACTTATGGTGTGTTTCGAAGACACTCATAATTAATTAACACTTGTAACTTTAATATCACTAATCAAGCATGTAATTAGTCTTACACTTAAAGTGTGCTATACTTGAAGTTGTTCCAATTTAGCACATAAAAGTGGAGTAAATACAGTAATACCTTGCGATATGAGCGTCCTGACATTCAAGTATTCTGAGATACGAGCAAGCATTCGAGCATTTTTGCTTTGAGATACGAGTAAAGATTTGAGATACGAGTAAATATTTGAGATACGAGCAGCTTCCAGACGCTAGAGGTGTTCAGCACTCGCAGCAGCTCAAGCTCCTCATTTATGGGTAATTGCATATGATCTCCACTAGAGGCAGCTTGGTTTTACAGCGGGGGTTACCGGGGGCAACGAGTGATTCACCAGTATTAAGCTGGGAGCAGCACGAGTTATGAGTGTTCAATCATAATCAATATGAGCTTCTGAGTCTTCCGGTGACTCTGTGCAGTCTGTTCTGGAGCAGATGTTGGGACAGATGTTGGTTACAGATCCTCACAGCTGGATGGAGTGCAGGACAAATCCCAGAGGAAACGGCTCAAACACGAGTGCAGGAACATCTCACCTACAATTCAACAGAAAACTGGGATGTCAGCTGATTCTCCCAGAATTCCCTGCTTCACAGTGAAACTCCAGGCCGGTTCTCCGTCTCTTCTACAGATCCAAACTAATGCATGACACTTGCTTGCTTTCTTCTGAAGGTTCTCACAGATGAGAACAGAAAGCATGCGTTTGTGAATTATGTTCAGCTCAGGATCAGATTTTGTTATGATTTTTAACTGAAAGTCAAACAGTCGGTTGTTGGGTGTCAGTAAAACCAGTTCATTTGAGCTCTTTTAACTTGATTTTAATTGGACCCTAGTTTTATTTACAGGTATTTTTCTGTTATTTGGCCGCTTGAGATCTGATGATCTTCCAGCGCCACCTAGCGGAGAGTGATGAAAATAATGCTTTTCTGCAGCATAATTATGACAAAAATACATGAATACACACACTCCCACTCTCTCTCTCTCACACACGCACACTCTCACACACTCCCTCTCTCACTCACAC
Source organism: Rhodeus uyekii (assembly GCA_037043235.1). Classification (NCBI taxonomy): domain Eukaryota; kingdom Metazoa; phylum Chordata; class Actinopteri; order Cypriniformes; family Acheilognathidae; genus Rhodeus; species Rhodeus uyekii. The sequence continues at coordinate 1,114,314 of JAWRVZ010000137.1, forward strand.
TCACACACACACACACACATGAATCTGAACTCTATAGTCGCTGTAATCCGGAGATTAAAGGCGGATCAAGTTTTTCTGCCTCGAGTTTCAGGTGGAGGCGCGTGCACGCGGTGGCGGCGGCGGCGACGTCACTTGAGTTTCAGGTGGAGGCGCGTGCACGCAGCGGTGACGTCACTCGCGCACCGGCCCTGACAGACTCTCGCGCGGACGTGCGGATAAATGTCTCGATCCCTCGGGAACGACAGCCGCGATTCCCGTCGACATCACATCCCATCCCTTCTCGCGGGGAACGGAGACGCTTTAAAAGCGGGATCAGATGTTGGGAAGCGCGCGGATGTTCGGGAATGTCAGGAATAAACTTCCTGTTGCGCGCGGAGTTTCCCTGAGGAAAAGGTGCGAGTTTGACCTGCACTCATTCCCTCTTTCCTCTGTGTTCATATCTTTAAATCCCACTTTACTGTGTGTTTATGTGCTTAAATGCCTCTTTTGTGCTTTATTTGTGCTGTCGTGTAGTATTTGTCGCTCGTGAACGCGCAATAGCGTCACTGAGGTTTCGATTATTATAATTATTGTTGAGTTTAATATTTATGAATGTTGATTAACTGGTTATTAGGGATTAGTTCCGTCTTTAAATCACCAGTTTGTCATTTGATGTGTTTTCCCACACAGATTCTGTCAGAGAGTGTT
>JAWRVZ010000137.1:1120000-1170000 GCA_037043235.1 Rhodeus uyekii
ACAACCTGAACGGGGTGAGCAAACGCACAAACACACAACCTGAACGGGGTGAGCAAACGCACAAACACACAACCTGAACGGGGTGAGCAAACGCACAAACACACAACCTGAACGGGGTGAGCAAACGCACAAACACACAACCTGAACGGGGTGAGCAAACGCACAAACACACAACCTGAACGGGGTGAGCAAACGCACAAACACACAACCTGAACGGGGTGAGATTTAAACGGGTCTGTTGTGATTTATTGATTGATTTACTGTAGATTTCAAACAATCCACAATTACCGTATTTTCTCGCATTTAACCCGCTGGTTATACCAGATTTTACAAACCCCGCATGGGGCTATAGCACACTTTTTTTTCTTTTTCTTTTTTTTTACACATAATAATATTTCAATTTATTTGTTACGTCCCTAAAGACGTAAGGCTTTTTTTGCGGTATTGTCTTTCTTGCGAGGGTTGTTGTCTCTGGCGCTTGTACTGTCACTCTGGCAGCTGGTGCAGATTGGCTGTCTGACCTGTCAATCATGCAGGAAGACGTGATTGGCTGTGCTGCATGAGGGCGGGCTCTTCTCATCTCATCCGATGATCAACACCTGTAGAATCGCTTCTTAAGGGACGAGCTGCTGCACAGCGGCAGACACTGCTCTTTCTTTTTCTTCTGATTTGTGTTTGTTTTCTTATTGTGTGAATTTTGCACACAAGCACTGTTTACCGAGCTGAACAGTTATGATAATTGACATCATGCGAGCAACATTTGAAATGTGAACTTGCACAAAAAAGTTCATAAATCTAAGGGTGCGGGTTATACAAGGGTGCGGGTTATACCACTATTATTATTTCTTACACAAATCCCACTGGCTATAAGAGTGTGTGGATTATCTGCGTCTGCAGGTTATATGCGGGAAACTACGGTATTTCAGATAACTCTGTAAATTGCGAAAGAATATAAAAAACATAAATTTAGTCAAAGGTCGTTCCGCTTTCATATGAAGGTTTGTGGGTTTAAACGGATTATATATTTTATATGATGTGTTATACACCTAATAAATTTATAAGACCAAGCTCAACTTTGACTTGGCTTATGTATAGCTTTATTATATTTTATTAAATTATATAGTTTTTTATACATATAGTAATTTTCACAGAATACAATTTTATTGTGTTTTTTTTTAAATATTACATTCGATTCAAAATAAAGTATTACTCTTACGCTGTAAGTGACAAACAAAACCGAATTAAATCACAATTAACTTGCGATTACAAACTACAATATGATAAACACTTTCTCGCACTTCTCATGAAAATCAAACGACAGGCTTATAAATAAATTGTTTTGCAAATATAATAAAGTTGCGTGTGATTAATAACTGAAAGTTTGCTTATTAAAATCACATGTTTTTTTTCCATTGAAATCTCCATGTTTTTGTCTCAGACCTTCGTGAACGACCTTCGCATCCCAGATCAGACGTACATCATCCTGAAGTTATCCGACGTCATTCGCTTCGGATATGATATCCTTCCTCCGGGAAAAACCGGAGCAGAAATGCCTTTGATAATGAGCAGAAAAGCATCTTTCTGGTTTGCGAGACGAGTTTGTTCAGCACAAGCATTGTGTCCTTTCCCTGATCATTATGGGATGTTTTCTTGACTGTTCTCACATGCACACATATACATCCTGGAGAGAAGCCAACACAAAGTGCCCGAGGAAGCGCTCAAGGTACAGCAAACCTCTGTTATAGGAATATTCTACTGTAGAAATTGACTTTTTGGGTTCAGGAAAGGCAAGTTTAGATTTATAAAGCGCATTTCATGCGTTGTGCGGATCAAAGGAAACAGATGCATGGAGTTAAAAATAACATGCATGACAAATAAGTGTATAACGCATGTTATTAAAATGGTTTAGAAAAAAAATAATGCATGCATTTGTTTGGCAAACGGATGCGATTTTGATGTGAAATAAAAATAACGGTCATGTTTAAAGAATAAAATCCTGCCTGAATCTCTTCGCTCTCGTATCATAATGTTTAAAAACTCATAAATTCACTTTCTTCCTCGGCGGATCACACTATATAAATAATCGCTTGTTCTCTTTTTATCGGCTAATTAAAATGGCTTTACCAAATGATCAGATCTGAGTAATAAATCAGAAGTTGTTCTGTTAATTAATGCATTAAAAGCAATACAGGGTTTGTTCATCTTTGGTAACGATATGCAATAAAAACGCAACTGTTCATGTTCCGTCGGGTCCATTAAATAACATTAATTAGGGCTGTCGAGTGATTATATATATATTTTTTAATCTTAATGCCTGATATGCTGATTGATTGAAAGGCCATTAAATCGGAAACGCTGATTTTTAAATGTATTCCTAAATTAACATGGACTGAAATGTAAGAAATGCTGTTTTCACTGTTAACGAATGTAGTTAAATCAACTTTATTGTAAATCAACAAGAATGTTATTCAGTAATAAGTCATTATAATAAGAGTCATTAGTGTTTTACAAACTATTGTTAGATGTTAGAAACTTTAGTTAGACCTTTATTTCTCATAATATTAGTATTTTTAAATTATAATAAAGAAACCATGAAATTATTTAAAAACGAATATCTATAATTTTTATAATATATAATGTATATAATTTTTATAATATAGGAGAAATTTAACACACAAACGTATAATTTTCTGCAATAATTACCAGTATATAATAGAGAAATTAATTTGTATAATATTTATACACACACACATATATATAATGTATATGAAGTACCCAGAGTATTCTGAGCTGATTATTGATCCATTGGTTGTCGTGCAGTGAGTTTTCTTCCAGTAGTTAGTGTGTTTTCTGTGTTCCAGCATGAGAAATACACCAGTCAGCTTCAGATCAATCCGGAGACGCCGGAAACCAGGAAGCACATCCCAACGGAAGAGAGACGCCGAGACTCATTACGGGTTAAACCTGAGAAAACTGAGCGGAAAAACATCGCAGGTACTTCTGGGCCTTTGTGGGAGTGGGCGGGGCTTCTGGGTCTTTGTGGGAGTGGGCGGGGCTTCTGGGCCTTTGTGGGAGTGGGCGGGGCTTCTGGAGAGTTCAATCTTTGCTTCCGTAACACGACGGTGGTTTTTGAATCATTGAAGGATGTGTTCAGAATCTAATCAACAGCGATGATGTCATAGCAACATTTGCATAACTAGCCGAATTTCCTTATAATCGCTTCTGTTTCCGTCAGGAAGTGCAAGTCTAGTTTGAATATTTCTCACTCTCACGCACACACTCTCTCTCTCTGTCACTCTTTCTCTCGTTTTCTTTTTCTTTCACTCTCTCTCGTGACAACATGGCATAAAGTGGATGGAAAGCTAACAATTCGGTGGGAAATAAAAAAAATTAAGAGACGTCGTATTAATTTAAAAATCAGCTCTCTACTGTTAGACGCACAGGAAAATCTAAATATGTTTGTTTGCTTGTCATGTGATCAATAAACAACATCAGAGAGTTTTTGCAATATTTGCTTAATCTCAAGGGGAAAGTGTTTTAATCCAGTGTCACTAACAAAGAAAGCTTATTAGATAAATGCAGCTAAAATAAATAAAAACTGCATGTATTATATAATTCATAATATATATAATTCTCAGAATGCGTTTATGTGAGCGTTTCGTCCTGCCCCACTGAATCATGGGATTGAATCCTGTTTAATCCTCGTTCTGAACCCAGTAATCATCTTCTGCCTCGATCCGCCCACATCTGGACTCATTCCTCCTCTCCTCATTCATCCTCTCCTCACTCTGACGTTGTTATAAACCTGCATGAAGTTCATATTTGGAAGAGAAACGGTTTCCATCGACTTCCAGAGTGCAGAAAACAAACACACTGTGGGGAATATTATACATGCATTACAATCCCAGTCTTTAAAACAGCATCTGAAATCATAAACTCAGTTTAAAACACTACGATTGTAAAATCTATATATAATATTCAGTCGCAGGAATTTGGAGTTTCACACCAACAACAGTTTGTTTTCATTGACTTTCATCGGATGTTTCACTGAAGTGCTTCCAATATTCCTCAGAATTGAAACTCTCTCTCTCTCTCTCTTTCCCTGGCTCTCACTCATTCTCTCTCGCTCTCTTTTTCCTCCCCCTCTCTCTGGATCTGTTCATCAGTAAAGTAACAGCAGCCTCATATTCCTCATGTTAAGCGTCTCTACGGCAGTTTCCATGTTGTTGATTCTGGCTGATGACTTTATGAAACGACTTTGAGCAAAAAATGTAAAATAAAGCCGTTCATCCGTCAAAACGATCTGTGTTTGTGTTCGGCACAAGACAGAATGAGTTCAGGGTTGAGGGAGTTAATTTCACTTTTCCCTTTAAAACTAAAGGCTGCAACAGTTTTCCAGCTCAAAGAAACGAAGGAAAGATTATGGGATGTTTAAATCGATGGCAATGAAGCAGTTTTTGTTGGGTGTTGCTGTGAGTCACAGAAACTCCTTCATCCCTCGTTCATCTGTGCTTCCGGCTGCTCCCGCTCCGGGAATGCACGCCATGTGTCTGCGTTCGCTCCGGCTCGACTGGTTCTCTGACGGCTTTGGCTGCAGATGTCGGGTGGAGTCGAGACTCATCTGAAGTGCCAGTAATGTTTGTTAAATCACTGCTGCTTCTCTGAGATCTGCATGAGTTTCCATCCACTCATTTGGGTTGAAATGAAGCTGTTGTTTCCTGGCACTGAATATGGTTTAAAAACAACTGGCTCTTTTTCTTGAGGTTCTTTTGTTTGTTTGTGTGTCTGTTGTATGTATATTCAAATATATAACTTTATGTGTATATATATAAAACTGAATGTATACTCGTATGTGTGTGTGTATGTATATTTTATTTTAATGTAAATTAATTATTTTTCCCCCAAAAATTAGTCAGCTGTTTTTGTATGATTTGTAGTTTATTTAAAATTCAGTTTTCAAAATTTATTATTTCTGCGTTTTATAAAATGTCGTGTCATCAGTTTATTTATAGTTTTTCTGGTTCATTTGTTTAGATTCTCTACATTTTTGAAAAGGTCATTTTTACTTTTAATAAGTATTTAAATAGTCTTTGTAAATTATTTTTTGTTAAAATAAGTAGTTTATTTTAATTACCTACATCTTTCTGAATGCAAAAATTGTCACGTCACAAATTTATTTATTGTTTTCTTTTGATTATTTTTCTATTTGTTTACCATTATTTCTAAAATTTGACGTGTATTTTTATATTTTCTTTTTTACATTTAAATATTTTTCATTCTTTCTGTATTTCTAAAATATCACCAATTTATTAATTTTGTTTACTTTATCTGTTTTTGTACATTTTTATAAAATGAATTTTCTACATTTAAAAAATATATAATTAATCTTTTTGAATTAGTTTTTTCTAAAATAAGCAGTCAAATATTTATTTCTCTAAATTATTTTTTAATTGCCTACATTTAATTTTATACATTGTAATGTTTTTTCTTTCTGCATTTCAAAAATGTCGTCACCCATTTATTTACCAAAAATATTCTTCCTTCATTTACAATTTATATATTTTGTATTATTTCAATTTAGTTTTTAGTGTTGTTATTATTTTTAGTTCTTTAATGCATTTATCTATTTTAAAACATGTAACCAGTTCCTCTGTATTGAAGGAAAGTGTTTTTGATGTATTAATGGCAGAACTTGCTGTTGTTTTCCTCAAACTCCTGCTTTTTTCCCTGGTTTCACAGCAGATCCGTGTGTGTCCAGACCCACGCCTCTCTACGGCCAGCCGTCCTGGTGGGGTGAAGATGATGAGGAAAAGGGTGAGCGTTGCGACCCGAACGCTCATGAACATCAATCAGGTCTGAAACCGACTTTACATTCACATTCATGCATTTATCAGCTGATTTTATCATTTAATTCAAGAAACACATTGACATTCTAATCAATTCTTGCTTTCCCTGGGAATCAAACCCATGACCTTGATGTTGCAAGCACCACACACACTCTGTTAGACACACAGGAAAGATGTTACTGCACCATCGCCAAATGCAAAACAATCCAGTGCAATTTCTAGTTTCTGGCTGTTAAAGTGAAAGAAAGGAGGGATGCATACTGGGATAAAATCCCTCTGTGTTGGGAGGAATTCTGTGCTGAACTGAAATGAGCCTCGTGACGGATTAACACCGTTTAATCCCGCAGTCCAGTGTGAAGCTCATTGTGTTTTTCCTCCAGCCTAAAGCACTTCTCAAAGTTTCCTTCAGAGAATAAAGGGTGACCGTAGAAACATTTCTCCCATTGCAGTCGCCTCTGGTTTCACATTAATGGACATTACGTTCAATATCTAGATCAGATCTCAGTGTTTTTATCCCTTTATCTGAAGAGCGTATAACGATATATCCAGAGTGAAGTGCAGTTTCTTGTCTTAATCAGCCATAATCACTAAATCCATCATGAGTTTTAATCTGAATCAGCTGAAACGCAAAGTCAGATTTGGGATTTATCGCATGGTTTAAACATGAGGTTTATCATGCAGAATAACCTACCTATTCATTTACTAAATTAATGTATTTTATGAACATAAATTAGTTTTTTTTTTTTATTTAAAGGGCTTTTCCTTCCTCAATCTCACTACTTTTTTTTTTCTCAATGCATTTTTAATAGATTTTTTAAAATGCATTTATATAAAAAAAAAATTTCTTTATTTCCAAAATAATCTCACCGTTTTAGTTTTTCTTGAATATTTAAAATTATTTTTTTATAAATATTTAAAAAATAATGTCACTATTTTATTAGTAAAAAAAAACATTTATTTTTTTACATTTGTTTTTTTAATATAGATTATTTTAGAAATATAAATATATTTTTTAGTGTCAGTAATGTCACCAGATTTTATTTTTTTCATTTATTTTTACCTAAATAAATACCTTATTTTTGTTTTAGAAATTTTGGAATATATATTTTAAAATATATATATTTCTAAAGTGATGTCACCAGATTTTGTTTTCTTATTTTTTGAATGTAAAATATATTTATTTTATAGATTTTCCTTTACGATTTTTGTTCTGTTTTAAAGTGAAATTTGGTCTAAAATTCCACTCCATCGATCTGTATATTGCTCATAAATGATATTGTTGCTTCATGATTGTTGGTTTGAACAGAACAGGACTGAATGCCGGTGTTACACCAGGTTAGATGGACCTAAAATACCTGACCTTATTATGGGAACGTCACAGCAGGAGTGACTTAACTAATTAAAGTGAATTAGCTCTTTTAATTACCTCACATGCACGGGTTTGGCTCTCATCCCAGTCCTTCTGTGCAGTTTGTTTGTAGCGAAGGCTTTGGAAATCCCGTCTTCTGTGAAACTGAGACCCTTTTGCATTGAACCAGTGGTTTAAATCTAACAGAATTTCAGTAAAAGGCGCTTCATAACGGTTTCAAACCATTTCAGTGGTTATTAAATGCGTTTTTATTATTAAAATATTAAATAAAAATACATTTTATTTTATAATTTATTAGTAAATGCAATAAATTAAATTAATTTAGTTTTTATTATTAAAGATGCGTTTGTTTAGTAAATGCAATAAATGGCTAATTAAATGAACTAGTATTTAAAGCCATATATCTGAATAAAAGAACATATTATACACGCACTTCCTACTTAATGTTATTTGATGTTTTTTAGGGTACGCTTGCACAATAACAATGTAGAATAAATGGAAAAAATTGCCTGTTTTGCATCCAGACGTCAAAACAATCCCAGTTCACGGATCAAAAACGCTGTATTTTGCTGCCGAGCCAGTAGATGGCGCTGACACTTAGAGACGCACCGAACACGTAACTTGCATGTGCGTGACGTCACCGCTTTCACTAATTAGCATTAGTGATTCATTAGCATTCATGTAGTTTATACACAGGCGATAATGGTATCTTTTTCAAAAGTTTACATTTTCAGGTCCTTAAAATGCGTTGCGTGTAAATGAACGGCCAAAATTCGCACACTTTTAGTTTTATGTTGCTTAAATAAAAAAAAAAAAAGATCAATTAGTTCAGAACGTTGAAATTTGTCTTGCACAGATTAAAAAATAAATTTGGGCCGATACAATAATTATTTATATTTGAAAGCTGATAATCGATATATTGACCGATAAATATTATTATTTTATTATAATTCGAGAGCCTGATTACAAAACAAAAGTCTCCGCATTAAATCCACGTCCCAAACACGCAGTTATGATGTGTATTTTCCTTTTTGAAGTGATTTTAATCATATTTCTAGCAATTAAACCGATAATGAGGAAAATCTGAAGCGTCTTAGTGGAAGGAAATAATACATTATTCATCAGCTTTAATTAATCAGACAAATTTGCCTATTAGGCCGATTAATATCGGCCAATATATGATCATTTCTCATGGCAACTAGGGATAAAAATTCTCAGTTTCGTGGATTTATATTAGCTGATGTCTCTTCCCAGAAAACCACAAGGATGATCCCAGATGTTCTCCAGATGAGCTTGACGACGGCCAGGGCAAATCCGGTTACTCTTCCCGCAAGGAGCCGCGGTACTTTGAGATTCCCACAAAGGAGATCCATCCAAAGCCTAAAACCTCATCCCTGGACGTGCAAGAGATCCCAACAAAAGACACGGACCACAAGCCCCCGGTGGTTCAAGGCCACGCCTCCTTCACCATTGAGTTTGATGACCAAACCCCCGGAAAGATGAAGATCAAGGACCACGTCTCCAAGCTCTCCGTCCGCCAGCGCAAGATCCCGACCAAGGACTCGATCGCCAGACTTGCAGACGTGATGTCGGTGGAGAACAAGGTTGCTGATTGGTTGGTGCAGAGCGACGCCACTCTGAGGATCCCGGATGAGCGTTCGGGAGCAGACGAGCTCTCCGGCTTCAAGGGTGAAAACATTCACACTCCTGCTTTTATCATTGCGTTCAAGAAACACATTGATATTCTAATCAGTTCTTGCTTTCCCTGGGAATCAAACCCATGACCTTGATGTTGCAAGCGCTGCTCTCTACTGTTTGAGACACAGGAAAGTTGATATATTACAAAAAATGAAATCTTGACGAGTCTTGAAATAAGGCAATAATTCTCTTCTAATATTAATGAACGCGTCTAGAACTGAAAGTTAAAGTTATTTTGCTTGTTTTGAGAAAATATAACTCATATAAACATGTTGATTCTTTAAATGAATTATGTTTTTAAAGTATATTTTGTCTCAGTTCCTGAAATCAGAAATTAAGACAAATATTTTCTTATTTTAAGAGCAAAATGATTCTTATTTTTAGAGAACAAAGTTTGCAGGTTTTAATATCATGTTACAATGAACTTTACATTTATTTACAAACAAACACATTTTTAAAAGGGCCAAAAAAAGCTTGATTTGATTATTTCTGCATTGGTTTCATCATTTGCTGCTTGAATCCAGTTAAAATCTATATTTGCTTTTTTCTTGTTTTTATCAAACTTTTATCAAGCAGAGTTTTTGCTTAATTTGAGTTTTTCCTTTTTAATTTGTTTAATTTTCTTATTTTTGCATGTCGTCAGTGTAAAAACATGAGCTTTAGACTCGACATTGAAGTTGTAATTCTACTTGAGACGAACACTGACCCGATTTAAAAAAAATTTAATGTAATACTGTAAATTAAATTCTCCTGATATTAAGCAATATTTAGTTTGAACTCCGACAGTGAATATGATTAGTTCATATATTTGTCACAAAACATGCATACAGCCATACATTTATCGGTTCTTGCTTTCCCTGGGAATCGAACCCATGACCTTGATGTTGCAAGCGCTGCTCTCTACTGTTAGAGCTGGTTTTGAGTAATCAGAAATGTTCTTTATCAGCTCAAATTAAATGAAAAGAAACCTAGCATTCGGGATTAGTTTTTCCAGTTGTATCAAACTCGTATTGACCCTTGACCCCTAAACCGAGGAACCGTGACCTCAGTGTGCCGTGACACACCTAACAGACATGCATGTTTGTTGTGTCTGCTGTTCACTCTCTAAATGTGGACTTGTGTTTATTCTAGATGCGCTCCGTCATGAAGATGATGGTCTGGAAGAAGCAGAAGGAACGCAGACGGTGTCCGACTCGGGATCGCAAAAGATCGCAGCTCAACCGGCGCGAGATTTCCCAAATAACTGCATGCCGGAGTCAAAGAGCCAAAGCAAACCGGATCCCCATCAGGCTTTTATGATCGAGTTCTTCGACGAGGCTCAACGGAAAAAGCGCTCTCAGTCGTTCACCAATAACACGTCGTCTCCTGACTTCCAGTCCGCTCTGAAAAGCAAGTTAGACAAGCGGAAAGTCGCAACTGCGTCATCCGGGTTTAATCCGCCCACACAGCAGTTCACGATTCCCCTCAAAGGCTCCGAAGCTTCTCTCCGACGGGAGAAGAGCGAGATCCGAACGAGCGCGTCCGAGTTTAGCTCCCGCTCCGCGACGAAACCCTTCGGGAGCATCGGCCGGCGCTCCAAACTGTCGCAGGACTTTGCGGCCGAGTTGCTTAGAGTCTCGAAACCTCCCGATCATAAAACCTCAAACTCCGGCTCCTCTGGGAGTGTTCCTGCCGCGTCTCAGCCACACAATCACTCCATTAATCAGACGTTCAGATCTCCATTGGAAGAGGGCGACGGCTCGGAGGCCAGAGCTTTGCCGCCGGAGGAGGACGACAGTTTGAGCGACGCTGGCACGTACACCATTGAGGCGGAGGGAGCGGATAAAGAGCTGGTGGAGGCGCGGAGCTCCATCGATCAGGTACGACCCCGTCCGCTCGACTGCATGTTTGAGTTGGATTGCGTCCTTGCATTCAAGAAACACATTGACATTCTAATCAGTTCTTGCTTTCCCTGGGAATCGAACCCATGACCTTGATGTTGCAAGCGCCACTCTCAACTGTTAGACACAGGAAAGCGTTAGTGATGTATAGCTGAAGTGATAGTTATTGACTCTTCAGAGTGAAGAAACATGCATGCGTGAGAATGAAGTGCTTGATGTTAAAGAGCGATCAGAGTCAGATTGAGCTTTATTTACAGGTTTGAACGCGCTAGAAATTTGTCTTGCGGACAGAAGCATTATAAGCTCAGTAATAAGAGCACAATGTATTTGCACTAACTGCAAGCAGTCTATCAATGCATGTTCTTTAAATGGTTTTTACAGAAATACTAGGCTTGTAATGTGTGAAAGATTTGGCTGAAAACTGGATGCAATTTCAATATACAGTAATGCCTTGAGATAAGAGCATAATCCGTTCCAGCACGAGCTCGTAACTCAAGTTGCTCGTATCTCAAATCATTTTTCTCATAAGAAATTGCAGGAAAAAAATTTAACCGTTCCGGCCCTCTAAAAAAACCTCCCTTATTAGTGCTAATGTCAATGGAAAAAACATGTTTCATAAGGATTCCTGTGATGTAAAATAAAATGTGGTTTTAATTACGAGTTCTTGCCTTCGAGACACACGATACAGTAGCAGCTAATGACGACGTGCGGAGGAGGAGAATACAGAAGTGTAGTGTTTCTTCCCGTGTTGTGTATTGATGGACTCAGAAGCTCATATTGATTATTATTGAACACTCATAACTCGTGCTGCTCCCAGCTTAATACTGGTGAATCACTCGTTGCCCCCGGTAACCCCCGCTGTAAAACCAAGCTGCCTCTAGTGGAGATCATGTGCAATTACCCCATAAGTGTATATAACACACACCACAGGAAGACTCGCGGGAGATGCGTACGGAAGTCAACAAACACGTGAAGTGAAGGAGTGAGGCGTCTGTAAGCTACTTGTATCTCAAAGCAAACATGGTTTAAAGAGTTTGAGGATCCACACTTTCTCAATTTGAGCCTGATGAATCTTGGCATCATCATCCCAGAATATGGCGATGGGAAGCATCTTCTGACATGGTTGTAAAAAGCAAGACATTGCATTATTTGAGGTTAAGAGTAGCTGGCAAACATGTTTAATATGGCAGAAATGGGGAGTTTTTCCATCTTGCTTCAAAATCGCTTGCGATGGATCTTCAATTAATTCCAATGGAAACATTAATCACTGCAAAAATGGACTATTAAGCTCTTGCTTATTTAAATCCAAACTACAACTCTGTCTTTGCCAGACGGTGTATATATTGTGACATTCAGTTTCTCATAATATGAAGTGGTATTTTGGTCATATCTCCCACTCTTGCATTCAGGAAACCACAGACACGTTCTGTTATTAGAAGCCATTGTTTCAGTTCTCTTATTTCAGTCTCTTCCCTCGTGTTTGATCACATTTCTGAATAATTCACCCAGTCAAGAGTCAAAGAGTTCCTGTTAATTTGGGAACAGATTTCGTAATTCATGCATGCTTTATCATTAACAGGTGTTTGGTGTTTGCGGAAACAGCCAAAGCTCAGCAGCAGCAACAGTTAAGCCTATATTTGGTGACACTGAGGGTCACGATAGTCTTCTGCTCAGTGAGAATAGCTCAGGCCAATATCCAACAGACCATAGAGACTCAGACAAGGGTCCTGTACAGGTAAACTCTCACCTGGGCATCAGTAGATCTGTCTGTCAATCACTGCAATCTCTCACTGTGATTTCATTAGGATCTTTCTTGGGCATCTTGGGTTTTTTCCCCACTTGCTTTCGAATGGGTGATTTTTGGGTTTGTCACACGCTTTTATCCAAAGTAACTTGCATTGCATTCAAGAAACACATTGACATTCTAATCAGTTCTTGCTTTCCCTGGGAATGAAACCCATGACCTTGATGTTGCAAGCACTGCTCTCTACTATTAGAGTACCGTAGTCTATGTATTAATACAACATAATTGTAGTAAATTAAACTTGATTAAATCTGAACTCTATGGCAATTCTTTAACGTGATTATTTTTTTATGGGTTAATGCTATGAGTACGTTTTTACTATTTGCACTTTTTTTTATATTTATTATATGAAAATTGGCTACTTGTAAGTGGGATCCAATGTTTGAATTAACATTGTGCAAATAGTCATTTTTCTTAATTATTTGATGTAAAACACTTTGAAAAATAAATATATATATATTCAAAGTGTTTTAAATAAAACAAGTAATAAAAAATATATGTAAAAATTCTTAAAAGAACTCAAAGAAATATAAGACGATTATTTACTACTTAAGTGTTATTATATTGCGAAAACTTTATTCAAACAATTGCAGCATTTGTTTTCAGCAGATCTGCTAGAATTTATTTAACTCATTAATTAACACTTCCCTGTGTCTCAAACAGTAGAGAGTGATGTTCGCAACGTCAAGGTCATGGGTTCGATTCTCAGGGAAAGCAAGAACTGATTAGAATGTCAATGTGTTTCTTGAATGCGATGATAAAAGCGTCTGATAAATGCATGAATGTGAATGTAATTCGCTGGCTTGATTATTTTCTACAGATGCAGTCGATGACGACTTCAACACCTGGAGGCACGAGGTGGGTTTCCCGCTGGGCCAGTTTGGCCGACACCTATTCCAACTCCGGTCCTGTTTCGGGACTTTATGATATCCCAACACATCTCGATCGTTCCGCCGGAGGTATGATAGTTTTGTTCACTTTTGTCTTTGCAAGCACAAGTCCTATTAATATGTCTTTAAGTTTCCCGAAACGCTTAACCGAAATGCCGACTGCAGGTCCGAGCAGCAGATCAAGACGAGTTCTTCCTCCGGTTCCTTCGAAGGAGACGATTGAGACGCCGCCGCCCGCGATACACATCCATCCCGACTCGTACCTGCAGGAGAAGAATCCGCAAGTTCAGAAGCAAAACTGGGATCCGCAGAAACTGAGCGTTCAGGATGATCTGGATCCGGACAGCCTGAGCGACGCCAGCGACGGGTCTGTGGTTGAGCAGTGCAAGACGACTCCAAACACGACTTATAAAACATTGAGCCGCTCTTCAAGGACCAATCAAGAAGAGCCGGCTTCAAATCCCAAGTTCTCCACGGCTACTTTAACGCGACAGCATGGCAAACTCACCACTGATCGTCCGAGCAAAGATGACTCCCTTCCTCCAGATAGTTCAGTTCCCATTCTCAGACAAGAAAGTTACACCAAGGAAAAGGCGAGCGACGACATCCAGTTGTCCAGATTGCCTCAAATATCCAGTCATCCCGCAGGCAAAGATGCTTTTAAAGGTGTGAGCAATCAAGACACTCAATCTTACCTCAAAGAAACGGAGGATGTTCTGGCGTCTCTGGAAGCCAAGCTCCTGGATCAGCAAGACCACAACGGTCGCTCCCATCTGGAGGACTCCTTCTCTGGAGAATCCGACACCTCTAGTACGATCAGTGGGAAAAACCCTTCGGCTTCTGTTGTTAAGAAGCCTGTGGTCCTCAGGGGACTTTTAAGAGGTTCTGACGATCCATCGCTTAGGATGAAGGACAAGGGAGATCCAGGCAATCGTTTACAGCTCCGTCGTAACCTTAGTTCTCTCGACTTTACTCCCGAGCATCAGACTCCCGCCGCACGACATCGACCGGACGCCGTCTCTGACCAGGAGTCGAATTCTCTACCTTACAAAAAGTACACCGTTCCTCTTCAGAAGGAAGGAACGGGCAAATCCAAAGGTGTGGTGCAACAAACTCTAGCTCGTTCCAACAGCCTTTCCGCTCCGAGAGCCACGAGAGCTTCGATGCTTCGCCGTTCCCGTTTGGGTGAAGCCTCCGACAACGAAGGCGCCGAAACCGATCGCACGTCTCAGAACTCCGACGCCAATCCCTCGGGAAACAGCCGAGGCGCTCAGGAGAGCAAGAAACTCTCTCGATTGGACATTTTAGCTTTACCTAGGAAACGGACAGGCTCCTTCAACGCTCCCAGTGACACGGAGTCTTCCACGAGCCGGACCGGCTTTTCAAACCGCAGCACGGATTCGGGAAGCTCCGTGCGGAAACCTTCGTTGCCGGATCCCAAGGCTCTTCTGCGGAAGGTTTCGAACTCCATAAGCAGACAGCCGATCGTCCGCGGACGCTCCAGCAGTGCCAAATACGCCAGCAGCACCGCCAGTGAGTACCGGCTTTGTTTTTACATTCATGCTTTACATTCAAGAAACACATTGACACATCCCTGGGAATCGAACCCATGACCGTGATGTTGCAATCGCCACATGCTCTAATATTTGAGATACAGGAAAGCTAGTTTTACTTCTTTCATTGAGAGATTTGCCGAACCTTTGGGAATTGGTGGACAAACATGATTTAAATGGCTGTTTTTCCTTTGCATCCATTTATCAGAGTGATGAACCTCCAAAACGACAAAAGTGCAAGACTTTTCTGGTGTAAAATCCAGTTCTTTCACTTTCTCTGATTGACTCCTCCAATGATCATTGACTCGATTTGTGTGCGTTTTTGTCGCACAACTGAGCCAATGACCGTCTCTAACTAACAATAACATTCATTCCAAAGCGACTTGCATTGCATTCAAGAAACACATTGACATTCTAATCAGTTCTTGCTTTCCCTGGGAATCGAACCCATGAACTTGATGTTGCAAGCGCTGCTCTCTCCTGTTTGAGATACAGGTAAACTAACAACACCATGTAAATAGTCTCCAATAGCACTAATTTAGTGAGTTGGAGGCTACTGATTACCATACTAAAAACTTAACTGGTATTTTGTGAAAATCAAGGTTATTTATTGTCTCTTTTTCTGATGGGATTAACAATCTAGAGTCGTTCTGGGCAGTTGGACCTCATTGACGAATGGGAAGCGGTTGGTTTTTCGGGTGTCTTATTATCTGTCTCTTTCCTCTTCTGCCTTTTTGTTTCCATCCCATCCTCTGATGACTTGGTGCACCAAACGCTCTTCGTTCCCAATTTCCTGGGCCAAGGCTCCAGGAGGCGTCAGAAGGGTTCAGACTACGCCTCCACCTCGGAGGACGAGTACGAGTCTAACCATAGCGCCCTTAAACACAAACGCTCCCATCATTCAGGGACCCAGCAGAATCCCAGAATCCATCCAGCCGGTCCGGTGCGAGCCGTTCCCCGATCCAGAGACTCCGAAGGGGAAGGACACGAGAGCGACGCCTTCCAGAACTGGACGTCTCACAGTGCCGAGATTGCCAGGTGATCCCTATGATTTCTGTGGAAAACGCATAATAATCATAAAAATGGGAATTTACTACATAACGTGGAGTTTAAGTAGATGGGCTGTACACTTAAGACCCTGATATACTTCAAAGAATCAACTGGAGTGACGACATTTCAAACAAAATCAGCCCAAAACGAAGTTTGTCTGGTTCCCAGTTCAGTCAGTCGTCCGTTAGTATCATCCACATTCATGCATTTATCAGCTGCTTTTATCATCGCATTCAAGAAACACATTGACATTCTAATCAGTTCTTGCTTTCCCTGGGAATCGAACCCATGACCTTGATGTTGCAAGCTCTGCTCTCTACTGTTAGACACACAGGTATACTGCAATACTGTCCAAAACTCTTGGAAATGGGCAATAAATCTCTAAGATAAGATAATTCCTTTCTAATATAAATGAACGAGTCTAGAATTAAAAGTTAAAGTTGTTTTGAGAAAATATAACTTAAATTTTCTTCTAAAAATGTTGATTCTTTAAAGGATGTTTTTAAAGTGATGGTATTTTTTGTCTCCGTTCTTCCTGAAATCAGAAATTAAGACATATTTTCTTATTTTAAGAGCAAAATGATTATTTTTAGAAAACAATGTTTGCAGGTTTTAATATCATATTCCAATAAACTTTACATTTGTTTAAAACCCAAACTAACCAAAAAAGTAAAAGCTTGATTTGACTATTTTTGCATTAATTCATCATTTGCTTCTTGAATCTAGTTTAAAATCTTTATAAATGCTCAACTCTTTCTTGTTTTAAGCTGATTTTTCTTTTTTTTAACCTGTTTTTTCTTATTTTTGCATGTTGTTTGTTTAAAGTGTAAAAACATGAACAAACTGAGTTGACATTGAAGTTACTGATTTTATATACATTTAAACATGCTTTTTGATCATTAAATTTGTATTAAACTGTTATAAGGAGATCCAGAGAGTTACATAATTGCACATCTTTGCAAAACTTCTTATGGTATTATTTAAAAAAAAAAAATAGTGTTTCATTTCTGCCCAACTTTTTAAATGTTTTGATTTGATGTTAAATTGCTTGTTTTTTTTAAACCTTTCCTCCTGCATGTTGTTTGCTAGATTGAGTCAGGATCTGGCCAAGGATTTGGCTATTCTGGCCCAAGAGATTCATGATGTTGCTGGAGATACAGAAGCTCAGAGTGTTTCTACAGACGCGATGGGACCAGCCATATCTGCCCACGAGGAGGTGCTGTTCCTGCATTTATCTGAAAACAGCTGTTTTCTATATATATATATATATATATATATATATATATATATATATATATATATATATATATATATATATATATATATATATATATATATATATATATATATAATAAATTCAGCTTTAATCACAGGAATAAATGACACTTTACTATATATATATATATATATATATAAATAAATTCAGCTTTAATCACAGGAATAAATGACACTTTACTATATATATATATATATATATATATATAATAAATTCAGCTTTAATCACAGGAATAAATGACACTTTACTATATATATATATATATATATATATATATATATATATATATATATATATATATATATATATATATATATATATATATATATATATATATAGTAAAGTGTCATTTATTCCTGTGATTAAAGCTGAATTTATTAGATGATAAATACAGTAAAACAGTGTAATATTATATCAGTGTAAAACAGCTGTTTTCTATGTGAATTTTATAACTTTTTTTTACTTTTTATTCCTGTGTATTTTCAGCATCATTACTCCAGTCTTTAGTGTCGCATGATCTTCACAAATCATGATGTGATGCTCAACAAACATTTTAAAATAGTTTACATTCATGCACTTATCAGATGCTTTTATCCATAGTGACTTGCATTGCATTCAAGAAACACATTGACGTTCTCGTCAGTTATTTATGACTGTCAGTGTCGATAACTTAAGATTCTTTGATATGAAGTAGAATCTTTGTAACATTGTCACTTTTGATCAATTTAATGCATCTCTGATGAACTTATTCAACAGTCTTATTGTTTGCATCTAAAGCTGATGTTTTCAAGCAGACTCTGATGTTGTGATTCATGCACGATATAATTTATTTCAGCTGTTGTTTGTTTTTCATGCTCTTTCAGTTGCGGCACCAGATTCCTGAAGCCAGTCTGACCTTCCAGAAAGAGTCTCCTGCCGCGGTTGCCGAGTCTGAGCTGACGGTTATAGACGAGGTAGCGTCTCTTCAGCCGACGGTCAGGGTTTGTTCAGTAACTCCTGAAGTTGAGCTGTAAACCTCCTCCTTTCCCATCAGGTTACGCTAAACAACGTGATGCTGAATCCCGTGTCCCAACTCTCTCTCGCCATCCGTGAGAACACCGAACAGCTGACCGAGAAAATCAAGCAAGTGTTCGCTTTTCACAGGATGCTTTGCATGTTTTTTGGGGGGAGATGCATTTATGTATATTATTCTTGTAGGTAAAGACCTTATCTTTTCATATTACATTTTTTCAGGGCTTTGTTTCATAATAAAATGGATGTTTTGAGAGAAATTGAGTCGAAAGTCAATGCGGCTGATGATTCTCCGCCACTGAAAACATCAAACAAGGTTCGTGTCTTTCCCTGAATAAACGTTTCTGCATAAAATAAAACCTGAACTTCATTGAAGTAATAAATTAGACCTGAGAAACTGAAAATATGGATTTTTACGGATTTCCTTTCAGTTGTACGGTTTTAAACACAAAATGTGTTTTTTAAATGAAGGCTGTTATTAAGGGAAAACAAACCTAAATGGCCTTGTGTAAAAAAATAAAAAAAAATAAAAATTTGATAAGCAAAAAGAACATTAAGGCTCGTCTCATTTTTGTCAGAAACATCTTGATGATCCCCAAGACTTTTGGGAAAATACTCTGTAGACTGACGAGACAAAACTTTAACTTTTTGGAAGGTGTGTGTCCCATTACATCTGGCGTAAAAGTAACTCTGCTTTTCAGAAAGAACATCATCCCAACAGGAAGTATGGTGGTGGTAGTGTGATAGTCGGGGGCTGTTTTGCTGATTCATTGTAAGTTGTTGCTGCTAAAGGCCAAACCAGTTAAGTTTAGGGGGCAAACAATTTTTTACACGGGACCATGTAAGTTTGGATATTGTTTTCACTTAATAATAGCAACCTTCATTTAAAAACTGCATTTAGTGTTTACTTGTGTTCTCTTTGAATAATATTTTAATAAAATGTGGTGATCTGAAATATTTAACTGTGACAAACTTGCAAAAAAAAAAAAAGAAATCAGGAGGGGGGCAAACACTTTATCCCACCAATGTATTAATGTTTATTTCATTAACGAAATCTATGGCGATGAATGTTCATTAACCACCTTTTTTTCCATGGCTGAGACGACACTAACATCATTAAGCAAAAACTGATTATATCAACATGCAACACCTTTTGAGAAAATATACCAGTTAAAAAGAATAAAGACTTGAGCAAAATCACTGTTTGGTGGAATAAAGGAAGAGAGGAAACATTACAGGCTGTTTTGATGAGCTTTCATGCGAACGGTTGCCAGATCTCAAGAATTAAATCCCCCAATCAGAGCTTTTCTGTTTAATCAACACGTTTTCTACCCTGTGTTTTACTTAAATCTTTGCAATCTGGCAACCCTGATCTGAAAACCCTGATGAACGAGTGATCTGGAGTTTCTGCTTGAATGAAAGAGTCGTTCAGTGTTTCTTCACGAGCCGTTTCTGCGACTAAATCTGCCGTCAAACCTTCAGATCAACCGCAATAAATACAAACCTGAATGTCGGCTATATTTGTGATTGAATAAATGCACTTATGCAAACGATTCGGAGTCTGTTTTGCTGCCGTTTAGAGTTATAATGTTATAAAACATTATTGGATTGCTAGAAATTTCTGTTTTAATTAGTTTGTTTTAATAGATAAACGGCCTAAAGATAATAAAGCGGGAAACTAGATGAGGTCAAAGAAAACGAGCTTCTGACTTACAGGTGAAAGTGCAGTAATTCAGATGAAATGACAAGTTATTTCTGTTTATCATTGACTAAAATGCTCAGACTTTTAGCTAAACTTGGCTGAACAAAAACAGGACAAGGTTGACTAAACATGACAAAAACTAAAGTACATCTTGACACCAATTAAGACTAAATTAAAAAATAGCTAACGATTATTAATTCAGTTTAGCTAAACCAAAATGAGAAATGCCTTGGCAACTAACCGAAATAAAATATACGTTTTCAATATAAAAAGTATTCCATCAATCCATCTCAATTGTGACTTATTTTCTCAATATTGTACATTTAAAATAGTTGTTTTTTTTCCCCCCCAAGTAATGAATTTAAAGAAAAAAAAAAGAAAAAATCTGGATTTGCATTTAGTCAAGGATATTAATCCTGTTTTATTTCTATAAAGCGTTTGGTAACACTTTAACAATTTACATTTGTAATAATTAGTTAATACATTAAATGACAATGAGAAATATATTTTTGCAGCATTTTAATAACCTTTGCTAAAGTTAATTGTGAATATGAACATTTTTAAGTCAACCTTTGATCTTAATGTATTCGTAGGTGATTAATAAAAGCTGTTGACGTATATTTCATGTGAACTAATCAACTTATTGTGAAGTGATAACACTGGATAACGAATGTGTCGTTGCTCGTGACTCAAACGTTTTGTCTTTTATCCATTTGCTCGTCTTGTAGGAAATTGCATCGATTCTCAAGGAGTTGAGGAGAGTCCAGAAACAGCTGGAAGGTCAGTAGATGCAGTCCAGATGTTTCCTGTTCAACCTGCAATGAGCTTCAGCTGGACAGAGAAATGAATGTGTGTCTCTCCTCCCGTCAGTCATCAACACCGTCATCGATCAGCGAGGAACCCCGGACCTCGGCCGCACGTCTGCTCCTCCGGCTGGCGTCCGCAGAGCCGCGTCCCGAGACTCCAGAGCGTCCCAGAGAGGCGGCGAACCCACGCCCAGCAGCCGCCGGATGTTCGGGAGCTCCGACCGGGAAGGGGCGACGGTATGACGTCCGTCCCGGCCCGTTTACACGAGCGTCCTCACTGCACACTTTACTTGGATTTCAGTGCGCGAGTAACTCTATGGAGAATAATTCTGTGTAGATTAAATCTATGTAGAGATATTTTATGTAGAATATATCTGTATAGAATAATTCTATGCATATGATATCAGTGTAGAATAAATCTGTATAGAATAATTATATGCATATATCTGTGTAGAATAAATCTGTATAGACTAATTCTATGCATATGAAATCTGTGTAGAATATATCTGTATAGAATAATTCTATGCATATGATATCTGTATAGAATAATTCTATGCATATGATATCTGTGTAGAATAAATCTGTATAGACTAATTCTATGCATATGATATCTGTAGAATAAATCTGTATAGACTAATTCTATGCATATGATATCTGTAGAATAAATCTGTATAGACTCATTCTATGCATATGATATCTGTGTAGAATAATTCTATGCATATGATATCGGTGTAGAATAAATCTGTATAGAATTATTCTATAAATATTTATTCTACACAGATATATGCATAGAAATATTCTATACAGATTTATTCTACATAAGATATATGCATAGAATTATTATACACAGATATCATATGCATAGAATTATTCTATGTATATTAAATCTATATAGAATAAATCAATGTAGAGTAATTTGGAGAATAACTATATAGATTAAATCTATGGAGAATAATTCTATGGATAATTCTATATAGATTAAATCTATGGAGAATAATTCTATGGATAATTCTATGTAGATTAAATCTATAGGTTAACTATGGAGATGAACTCTACATCGATTTAATCTCCATAGAGTTATTCTATATAGAGTAATTTGATGGAAAATAACTCTAAATAGAATTATTCTCCATAGAGTTAATCTGTATAGAGAGTAATTCTATGCATAATAACTCCTTGTAAAGTAATTTGATGTAGAATAACTCTATATAGATGAACTCTATGAGCTGCTGGTGTAAATCTCAGGAGAACATCAGGATATGTTTGAGGCGTATCTGTTTTTGTCGCTCAGACTCTTTTAACAGCTGCTTAATGCAGTGATTGAGAAACCGCACAGATTCTTTACTCTGTAAATACACTCTTCATGATTTATCTTTCTTACCTTTTTTGATGGTTATTATGGAAGTAAATATTAGTAATTTACATGATTATTTAAATTGTTTTTGTCTCTGTTGGATATTTGTACATGTTAAAGATCATTAAAGAATTCCAATTGAACCGTTTTGTTGTTTTGTCATTATTTCCATGGAGGGTTTGATTGGTTTTTGATCTCCATTAATCCGTATGAAGGTGTTTTAATAATAAACTCTGGCATGAACATCATGTGTCACTGAAGCTCCGGTCAGTCGTGTTTCTGACGAAATGAAAGTGAACTGCTGAAACAGTCGGGAGTTTCTTCCTGCTCTTTAATACCGGACGATCCCTGAGTGAGGTATAGATATTTTATTTTTTATATATATATATATATAATTTTTTATTTTTTTATATATATAATATATTAATATATCTGAGTGCTGAAATCTATCACTTCCTCTTTCTCACAGATGTTTAATGCTATTTTAAACAAAAGGTTCTGCAGGAAAATAATTCAGACTTTCTGTATTTAGTGTTTAATTCAAAGCGTCACTTGCTGCTTCTTTTTAACTTTGAGTTTACTAGCAATTTCTGTGTAA
The DNA here is from genome assembly GCA_037043235.1 of Rhodeus uyekii. Taxonomy (NCBI): domain Eukaryota; kingdom Metazoa; phylum Chordata; class Actinopteri; order Cypriniformes; family Acheilognathidae; genus Rhodeus; species Rhodeus uyekii. Next base: position 1,142,838 of record JAWRVZ010000137.1, read on the forward strand.
AAATGGTTTAAAATGTAATTCTATAACAAATATTTGTAAGTGTAGTTTAATGCCTATTTATAATCTGTGCATTCAGTCTAATCAATCTTTAATCACAACTGTGATCGTCTTTATGCAATTTTACCTTTTGATTTCAAATGTCCTATTCGTGTTTTAAACCTGATTTTGATGCCTAAATGTGCTTTGAGTTGAGATTCATATAAATGATAAATGTTTTGATGCAAGTGTGTTTAAACGCATATTAAGCTAATGTTAATTTAAAGTATTTCATTTATTTCAATGACTCATTGTAGAGGGAGGAGAGTGTGTTTGTGTGTTAGTGCGTTTTGTGTGTGTGTGTGTAAGTGTGTGACAGTGTGAATGTGTTTGAGTGAGTGTAAGTGAATGAATGTGTGTGTGTGTGTGTGTGTATATTATGTAAATCTTTTTTTTTTCATAAAATAGTTTTTAAGCTGATGTATAGACGCCCTTTCGAACATATTAAAAAACAGGAATGAAAAGTGAATGAGGAACTAATGACTATCTGAGGATATTTCCCTTTGTGCGTCACAGAAGAAAACACCTGCTCGTCGTCATGCCTGCGTGAGTTCAGCATGTTTATTTTGTTGATCTATTACAATATAAATGTGTTTCAGCTGTAGATCGGCTGACGAATGCTCGGATAAAGTTGATGTCAATCAGTTTCTCTGTAATCGTAGATCTTCACGAGACGTTCAAGAGCTGATCTCTCCGTATGAGAGCTTGCACGACAACTATGTGTCCGACAGGAAGGTAAGGGAGTCTTAGTTTGCCTGTGAACGATTCTGGACGTTTTTGCTGGAGAAAATCATACGTATATGAGTGCCGTTCAACGACCCGTGAAAATAATGCTTATACAATGTTCAGGTTAACAGTCGAAACAGCCGTTCTGTCTTTTAATACCAATGTGACATGCAACGAAAAGAGATCTTTTATCACCTCTGAATAAGAGACAAATATCCTAATTGTCTTTATAAAGGTTTATTTTCTTGCAAGAAAAGGTCTGCAGACATTAGAGTGATGGAGAAGGGACGGCTGCTCCAGCATTATATCACTAATCTTCAAAGTTAACTGCTCAGTCATAATTTTCCTCTCCTTATCAGGAACACATTACCCTGTGAATATATTGAATTTATTAGATGATAAATACAGTAAAAGTGTAATGTTATATCAGTGTGAAACAGCTGTTTTCTATGTGAATATATAGTAAAGTGTCATTTATTCCTGTGATTAAAGCTGAATTTATTAGATGATAAATACAGTAAAACAGTGTAATATTATTTCAGTGTAAAACAGCTGTTTTCTATGTGAATATATAGTAAAGTGTCATTTATTCCTGTGATTAAAGCTGAATTTATTAGATGATAAATACAGTAAAACAGTGTAATATTATATCAGTGTAAAACAGCTGTTTTCTGTGTGAATATATAGTAAAGTGTCATTTATTCCTGTGATTAAAGCTGAATTTATTAGATGATAAATACAGTAAAAGTGTAATGTTATATCAGTGTAAAACAGCTGTTTTCTATGTGAATATATAGTAAAGTGTCATTTATTCCTGTGATTAAAGCTGAATTTATTAGATGATAAATACAGTAAAACAGTGTAATATTATATCAGTGTAAAACAGCTGTTTTCTATGTGAATATATAGTAAAGTGTCATTTATTCCTGTGATTAAAGCTGAATTTATTAGATGATACAGTAAAACAGTGTAATATTATATCAGTGTAAAACAGCTGTTTTCTATGTGAATATATAGTAAAGTGTCATTTATTCCTGTGATTTAAAGCTGAATTTATTAGATGATACAGTAAAACAGTGTAATATTATATCAGTGTAAAACAGCTGTTTTCTATGTGAATATATAGTAAAGTGTCATTCCTGTGATTAAAGCTGAATTTATTAGATGATAAATACAGTAAAACAGTGTAATATTATATCAGTGTAAAACAGCTGTTTTCTGTGTGAATATATATAGTAAAGTGTCATTTATTCCTGTGATTAAAGCTGAATTTATTAGATGATAAATACAGTAAAAGTGTAATGTTATATCAGTGTAAAACAGCTGTTTTCTATGTGAATATATAGTAAAGTGTCATTTATTCCTGTGATTAAAGCTGAATTTATTAGATGATAAATACAGTAAAACAGTGTAATATTATATCAGTGTAAAACAGCTGTTTTCTATGTGAATATATAGTAAAGTGTCATTTATTCCTGTGATTAAAGCTGAATTTATTAGATGATACAGTAAAACAGTGTAATATTATATCAGTGTAAAACAGCTGTTTTCTATGTGAATATATAGTAGTGTCATTTATTCCTGTGATTAAAGCTGAATTTATTAGATGATAAATACAGTAAAACAGTGTAATATTATATCAGTGTAAAACAGCTGTTTTCTATGTGAATATATAGTAAAGTGTCATTTATTCCTGTGATTAAAGCTGAATTTATTAGATGATACAGTAAAACAGTGTAATATTATATCAGTGTAAAACAGCTGTTTTCTATGTGAATATATAGTAAAGTGTCATTTATTCCTGTGATTAAAGCTGAATTTATTAGATGATACAGTAAAACAGTGTAATATTATATCAGTGTAAAACAGCTGTTTTCTGTGTGAATATATAGTAAAGTGTCATTTATTCCTGTGATTAAAGCTGAATTTATTAGATGATACAGTAAAACAGTGTAATATTATATCAGAGTAAAACAGCTGTTTTCTATGTGAATATATAGTAAAGTGTCATTTATTCCTGTGATTAAAGCTGAATTTATTAGATGATAAATACAGTAAAACAGTGTAATATTATATCAGTGTAAAACAGCTGTTTTCTATGTGAATATATAGTAAAGTGTCATTTATTCCTGTGATTGAAGCTGAATTTATTAGATGATAAATACAGTAAAACAGTGTAATATTATATCAGTGTAAAACAGCTGTTTTCTATGTGAATATATAGTAAAGTGTCATTTATTCCTGTGATTAAAGCTGAATTTATTAGATGATAAATACAGTAAAACAGTGTAATATTATATCAGTGTAAAACAGCTGTTTTCTGTGTGAATATATAGTAAAGTGTCATTTATTCCTGTGATTAAAGCTGAATTTATTAGATGATAAATACAGTAAAACAGTGTAATATTATATCAGTGTAAAACAGCTGTTTTCTATGTGAATATATATAGTAAAGTGTCATTTATTCCTGTGATTAAAGCTGAATTTATTAGATGATACTGTAAAACAGTGTAATATTATATCAGTGTAAAACAGCTGTTTTCTATGTGAATATATAGTAAAGTGTCATTTATTCCTGTGATTAAAGCTGAATTTATTAGATGATAAATACAGTAAAACAGTGTAATATTATATCAGTGTAAAACAGCTGTTTTCTGTGTGAATATATAGTAAAGTGTCATTTATTCCTGTGATTAAAGCTGAATTTATTAGATGATAAATACAGTAAAACAGTGTAATATTATATCAGTGTAAAACAGCTGTTTTCTATGTGAATATATAGTAAAGTGTCATTTATTCCTGTGATTAAAGCTGAATTTATTAGATGATAAATACAGTAAAACAGTGCAATATTATATCAGTGTAAAACAGCTGTTTTCTATGTGAATATATAGTAAAGTGTCATTTATTCCTGTGATTAAAGCTGAATTTATTAGATGATAAATACAGTAAAACAGTGTAATATTATATCAGTGTAAAACAGCATTTCTATGTGAATATACAGTAAAGTGTCATTTATTCCTGTGATGATTATTATAATAATAATTATAATATTATATTAATATTATTCACCCATTGAATTGTTGACGTCAAGAATTAGCATTTAAACATTTACATTTATTTAGCAGACGCTTTTATACAAAGTGACTTACAATTTTAGGAATAAAGAAAACAATTCATCATGAAGATACAAAAGTATCTTACAATACAATATAATAGTGCTTACAATACAAAGTTTCAAACATTACCCACATCAGTATTTTAACTAGCGAAAACTGAATTGTTGACATCAAGAATTAACATTTTTATTAGTGAATATTTTATTCCTGATATCAAAAATTAATATTTTAACTAGTAAAAAAAGTGTATTTGTTTATATCAAGAATTAAAATTAAAATTGAAAATGAATGTCGAAATAAGTTTTCACGAGCGCAAGCCACACGTGCCTGCAGTTCCTCAAACGGCCACCGGTGTCGCTAATATCATGCGTTTCTGGATTCTTCCTCTCATCCACGGGCTCGATGTTTTATATCTAACATGTCTTTCCTCTTTGCAGGAATCAAAGTGCTCCGTTTCTGCCCTGTTGGCCACGGGATGTCTGATCGTTTTAGGAGTTTTGCTGGCCATCGTGGTCATCGAGAGATTAAAGAACGAAGATGAAATCAATGAGGCTTTGAGTCCCCATCACCCCCCCACATGCTGTAACCACACCGAGCCCCGCGAGCACAGCAGGTGACGCACTTCCTGTTTCCATAGTCTCACTTCCTGCCACCTTCTGCACTTCTTTTGCAGGAGTTAGACTTAAAACTTCTCTTTGTCTTTAGGCTTTTGCTGACACAGTTGCTGACCTTTAGTTTCCTTTTCTTGAAAAAGTAACTACGAATTTCCCAAGTTAAATTCCCTCAATTTTTTTCCTGTTTTCATTTAAATTGTACATTTTTAGTGACTTTTTAGTAGTTTTATTTTATTATTATTATTATTATTATTATTATTATTTTGTATTGTTTTCTATTATTTAATATTTAAATATCTATAAATTTGTATAGTTTTAGTTTGACTTATTTTAGAACTTCAAATTTAACTGAAAACTGAGAAATGTTGCCGTGGCATTTTTTATGATTATAGTTTTAGTTAACAATGACAACAATAATAATCTTAACAGTTAATAATAATAATACAAAACAAATTTAATATATATACTATAAAAATAACTATAAAACTATAGTTTTAAAACTATAACAATAAATAATTTTTATATATATATATATATATATATTATACACACACACACAAATATTAGTTTTATAATAATGATTTAAAAATTAGATAAAACTGGTATGTATTAGTTTTTATTTTTATTTCAGATAATGTTTATTTTATTTAAAGTTAATATTTAGAAGTGTGAGACTGTGTCTCAATAACTTTAAATATTTTTTCAAAACAAGCCAAGCGTGTGTTTTCTTCTCCATTAGGGAGAATAATTCAGTTATTTCTGCATGTCTTGATCTGTTGTTTAGCATTGTTCTGGTGGAGAGTTTTCCTCCCGGTGTGGATTACGGGAGAAACGCCACCGCCGGGAAAAGCCTGTATGAAGCCTGGAAGGATCTTCTGTCTTCGGCCACCGAGCAAATCGAGGTGGCGTCTTTCTACTGGTCGCTGACGGGAGACGACATCAACGTGAACTCCAGCGCCGACAGAGCCGTGAGACTCGTCTCTCCGTTACAAATACAGCAATGCCTTGAGATACGAGCGTCCCGACATACGAGTATTCAGAGATTGTAATTGCACATGATCTCCACTAGAGGCAGCTTGGTTTTACAGCGGGGGTTACCGGGGGCAACGAGTGATTCACCAGTATTAAGCTGGGAGCAGCACGAGTTATGAGTGTTCAATAATAATACATATGAGCTTCTGAGTCTATCAAACACACAACACGGGAAGAAACACTACACTTCCGTATTGTTTACGTTATCTACGTAATCCCTCCCTCCTCTTCCTCCTCCTCTTCCTCCTCGTCATTAGCCGTTACTGTATCGTGTGTCTCGAAGGCAAGAACTCATAATTAAAACCACATTTTATTTTATATCACAGGAATCCTTATATTTTAGTAACTAATTAGTAACTAATATTACTTGTATAGTATAATTTTGTGTGTGCGTGCGTCTATAGCAATTAAAAACATGTTTTTCCATTGTTATTATCACTAATAAGGGAGTTTTTTAGAGATACGAGCGACTCGCGTTACGAGCTCGTCCTGGAACAGATTCTGCTCTTATCTCAAGGCGTTACTGTATTGCTGCTCTCAAAGCTTTAGGTTAGTGACGTCATGTTTGTGTCTCAGGGCAGAGATATTTTCGACGAGTTCCGATCTTTGCCGTCCAGGAACGTGTGTGTGCGAGTGGTGACCAGCATCCCGACTGTGGCTCCCAACTCAACAGACCTAAAGATCCTGAAGGAACATGGTCAGGAAATGTGCTTTCCATTACAATGACATGCACTGTTTTTACAGCAGCACTTGTACATGTTACAGATTTTGTACGTGTTTGTTCTGTAAAATAAAATGCAACCTTTACTTAATGTTCTTTGCTACACTTCACAATAAGGGTAATTTCTTAATGAGTTAAGTGTGTTAGTTAACATGAACTAAACAATGAAAAGTTCTTTCAACATGTATAATAATGTTAGAATTGACTGATAGATTATTTAAATCAAAAGAAGCATCTGCTAATAATGCGGTTTAATAGATCTGAACAGTTGAGTTCATTAATGCATTACTTTTAAATTTGCTGAGAAATATCTGAGATACTTTCAAATAATGAGTGTGTGTGTGTGAGTGAGAGAGTGCGTGTGTGTGTGTGTGTGTGTGTGTGTGTGTGTGTGTGTGTGTGTGTGTGTGAACATGATGATTATTGTTCTTCCATATCAAATTTGAGCATTTATTAATCTCAATTGCACAATTTATAGAGCAATAAGTAAAAATGACTTTAGGATTGTACATTTTTATTGATGAATTTACATTTTCTTCAGCAGTATTAATTTTTATGTGAAAGTGCTTTACATTTGCCCAAAAATAGAACTTTATTGTCATAAAAAAAAAAAAAAACAAGCCCAGGTGAGAGAAAACGTAACATAAAACAGTAACTTTATTTACAAGTAACGTAATTAGTTTTAAGCGAGTAACACAATATTGTAATGCATTACTTTTTAAAGCAACTTTCCCCAAAACTGATTGTATTATTAAATTAGCGTTTTGCTCGTTGTTAATGCATTAATGCACCGTTGAGAAATTATTGACCTTTTTTTTCACACATACAGCATCATCTCATACTGAACTTGGATCGAGCTTTAACAAACAATATTTATTTATTTTGTGTGTGTGTATAAATAAGAATAATGACAGCAATACAATCAATAACATTGTAGAAATGGCATGCATTTTTTGTCTTAAATAATGATTCTCAAGTCTCGTTTCTACATGTCAGTTCTTGATTGTCCAGACGTTCTGCGTTGGTTCCATCTGTGTGTTTCTCCCGCAGGAATACAGATCCGGCGAGTGAACTTCGGCCGCCTGACGCAGGGAATCCTTCACACTAAGTTCTGGATTGTGGACGGGAAGCACGTTTACATCGGCAGCGCCAACATGGACTGGAGATCCTTAACGCAGGTCCACAGCTGATGCCGTTACTTCCTGATCCCACGGGATTCACAGATGCTGCCGTGTTTATTAGATAGAGAGAGAACGGAGGAGAGGAGAACAGGATCATGTCTGTTGTGTTGCTCTGCATGTGTGTTAGTTTAGGCTTGTACAGTGTTGTGGTTGAAGGAAAAGGAAGGTTGTGCTCATCTTCCCTATGGAAAAATCCATCAATTCATCCCATCTATCCATCATCCCTCCCATTTATCCCATCCATCATCCCTTCTATTCTCTCTTCCATCTATCCATCATGCTGTATATTCGAGTGAATCGCTTCTCAAACAAGAACAAATGTGGGCGGGGCTTGATTGTGTCTGTGAGGAATTGATTGGTTGTGGATTGGTGGATCATGTGATTGACAGGTTGTTGCCCCGCCCTCTTCATCAGAGAAGATGCTGTTATTCTCATTCAACATTATTAAAACAATCATGAAGTGAACAAACACTGCAATATTCCACTAAACTAATTTCCGCTTCTTCTTGAGTTGTGATGTTTTCAGCAGACTGTAATCCCGTGGGATCTCAGAACTGACGTGTGTGTGTGTGTGTGTGTGTGTGTGTGTGTGTGTGTGTGTGTGTGTTAAACCTCTCCAGGTGAAGGAGCTCGGCGTGGTGATCTATAACTCCAGCGGTTTGGCCGCTGATCTGCACAAGGTCTTCCAGTCGTACTGGGTCATGGGTCGGTCCAATGCGTCCATCCCAGACCCGTGGCCGTCCGCCTACGACACCGGGATCAACGAGGAGCATCCGCTGCCGCTCGACCTCAGTGGCGTAGCCAGTCAGGTTTACATCACGGTGATTTCCCTCGCCGTCATCACAGATTAATTTACAGTACAGTAATACCTCGGTTTACAAGTTTAATTTGTTCCAAGAGCGAGCTCGTAAACCAAAATGCTCGTACACCAAAACAATTTCCCCCATAAAAATGCATTAAAAATCAATTAATTCGTTCCACACGATCATAAATGCCCGTTTTAAATATTTAGTTTTTGTTTTACCCTATTAATTACAGTTAAAATTATAAACATTAAGATCTCATATAAATACTAATTAGTGATTGACAATTAAACTAAAAATACTTGACAATTTACTGTAACTCACTTTGAGCAGCGTCTGTTGGCATGAAGGAGATGAGAGACAGACGAGGAGGGGGAAAACACAAAACCTGGATTCAAGTGCAAATGAGTGAATTTATCATAATAGTGCAGAAAACAAACGAAGTGATAATCCAGAGTGAAAGTCGAGGAACGGGAGACGCGCGCGCGACCACCGCGAGCTCCGGAGTGGAGAGAAGTGAGGCAGATGATATGACAACATGAACATTAGCGATCACAATTAATTCATGTTATCACTTCTAAAAGTATCACTGTGGTGAATGATGCAGCCAAACAGAGCGAGGCTGAGAGAATGAATGATTTAAGGGGTGATAAAGGGGTTGGAACTGCGTGACTGTGTTATGAGAGGCTGTCATTAGGATATTTCCAGTAAAAATGCCCGCGACGATGCTGAGCGTTAGGACAAAAATGCGCGTGGGTGAGAGAAAAATTTGCTTGTACACCGATACAATGCTCGTACACCGATTCGACCCTCCATGCTCGTACACCAATTTGCTCGTATACCAAGTCGCTCGTAAACCAAGGGACTACTGTACTTTACTGATGCTGACAGACCCAAAGTTTAAAACGAGCAGTTCGTTCATAAATCTGTAAGATCTTTCCTTCATGCAGTGAAAACACAAACCGGAAGACCGAACACAATGAGCTGAAAAGGGGCGGGGCTACATGACAATTATGTAAAACTCATAACTCTGATTGGATGCAGCGTGTTTGAAGATCTTTGACACATTTACATTTCTATATTAATTTACTAAACTATAACTATATTGCCATTGTATAAATAAATTTGAATAAAGAAATTAATACTTTTATTCAGTAAGGATGTGTTAAATTGTTCAAAGGTCATGGTAAACACATTTTATAATGTCACAAAACAGCTGTTTTACACTGATATAATATTACACTGTTTTACTGTATTTATCATCTAATAAATTCAGCTTTAATCACAGGAATAAATGACACTTTACTATTAATTCACATAGAAAACAGCTGTTTTACACTGATATAATATTACACTGTTTTACTGTATTTATCATCTAATAAATTCAGCTTTAATCACAGGAATAAATGACACTTTACTATTAATTCACATAGAAAACAGCTGTTTTACACTGATATAATATTACACTGTTTTACTGTATTTATCATCTAATAAATTCAGCTTTAATCACAGGAATAAATGACACTTTACTATATATTCACATAGAAAACAGCTGTTTTACACTGATATAATATTACACTGTTTTACTGTATTTATCATCTAATAAATTCAGCTTTAATCACAGGAATAAATGACACTTTACTATTAATTCACATAGAAAACAGCTGTTTTACACTGATATAATATTACACTGTTTTACTGTATTTATCATCTAATAAATTCAGCTTTAATCACAGGAATAAATGATACTTTACTATATATTCACACAGAAAACAGCTGTTTTACACTGATATAATATTACACTGTTTTACTGTATTTATCATCTAATAAATTCAGCTTTAATCACAGGAATAAATGATACTTTACTATATATTCACACAGAAAACAGCTGTTTTACACTGATATAATATTACACTGTTTTACTGTATTTATCATCTAATAAATTCAGCTTTAATCACAGGAATAAATGACACTTTACTATATATTCACATAGAAAACAGCTGTTTTACACTGATATAATATTACACTGTTTTACTGTATTTATCATCTAATAAATTCAGCTTTAATCACAGGAATAAATGACACTTTACTATATATTCACATAGAAAACAGCTGTTTTACACTGATATAATATTATACTGTTTTACTGTATTTATCATCTAATAAATTCAGCTTTAATCACAGGAATAAATGACACTTTACTATATATTCACATAGAAAACCGCTGTTTTACACTGATATAATATTATACTGTTTTACTGTATTTATCATCTAATAAATTCAGCTTTAATCACAGGAATAAATGACACTTTACTATATATTCACATAGAAAACAGCTGTTTTACACTGATATATTATTACACCGTTTTACTGTATTTGACTTCGTCCCTGCTCTTCCTCAGGCTTCTCCTCCAGCGTTCTGTCCGTTCTCTCGCACCCGAGACCTTGATGCCATCCTATCGGCCATTAGAGGAGCACGAGACTTCATTCACGTGTCGGTCATGGAGTTTTATCCCGCTTCTAAGTTCTTTCAACATCATGGGTGAATGGGATGAGTTTCTTTCGTCAAGGCAGCTTTATTTCTATATCGCTTTATGCAACACAGAATGTTTTAAGCAGCTTCATCAAATATGAGACATTCAATTCCAGCTGCTCTCTAAAAGAAAATGGTGTCATTATTCAGATCAATTCAGTTCAGTGTTGATTCAGTAAAGTTCAATAACGGTCAAGCTCACCAAGAAGCCTTTGAGTGAGTCATTGAATCATTCACTCAAGAGATTCATTAAAAAACACTGATTCATCCAGTAATGAATCTGGTGAAGCCTTTATGAGTGAGTCATTGAATCATTCATTCAAGAGATTCATTAAAAAACACTGATTCATCCAGTAATGAATCTGGTGAAGCCTTTATGAGTGAGTCATTGAATCATTCACTCAAGAGATTCATTAAAAAACACTGATTCATCCAGTAATGAATCTGGTGAAGCCTTTATGAGTGAGTCATTGAATCATTCATTCAAGAGAATCATTAAAAAACACTGATTCATCCAGTAATGAATCTGGTGAAGCCTTTATGAGTGAGTCATTGAATCATTCACTCAAGAGATTCATTAAAAAAACACTGATTCATCCAGTAATGAATCTGGTGAAGCCTTTATGAGTGAGTTATTGAATCATTCACTCAAGAGATTCATTAAAAAACACTGATTCATCCAGTAATGAATCTGGTGAAGCCTTTATGAGTGAGTCATTGAATCATTCACTCAAGAGATTCATTAAAAAACACTGATTCATCCAGTAATGACTCAACTGAGGTGATTGAATCATTCATTAATCATTTGAAATGAATGAAATGAATGAAATAGTTTAAATTGATTGCAGCAAATAACATTTTATCAGAACCTCCAGAAAATGACACGATATTTTGTTTATTTGTCTCTTCAGAATCCTAATCTGTGTGTGTGTGTGTGTGTGTGTCAGATACTGGCCGGTCATCGAGGACGCTCTGAAGCGCGCAGCCTTCGAGAGGAATGTGTCCGTGTGTCTGCTGGTCAGTTGCGGTCGGGAATCTGACCCGTCCGTCTGGCCCTTCCTGCGGTCGTTAGATGCTCTGCGCTCCCCGTCTGACCGCATTAACATCGCAGTGGTGAGTCAAACGCTGCAGTCCTGGAAGGAAATCACCATCAGTATCTGTGTTTTATTGCTGTTTATCCTTGTGGTTCCACAGAGGCTGTTTGTCATTCCAGTGGGAAACCAGTCGCACGTCCCGTACACCAGCGTGAACCACAACAAGTACATGGTGACGGACAGAGTGGCGTATGTAGGCGAGTTATTCCACATTAGTTTACTAATGACTGTAATCATTTAATGACATAAATACACGTGTCTGTGTGTATTTCCCAGGAAAAGCAAGAACTGATTAGAATGTCAATGTGTTTCTTGAATGCGATGATAAAAGCAGCTGATACATGCAGGAATGTGAATATTAGTGATGCCAAATTGATTAATTGCGATTTAATCACATCTAACATAAGTTTGTTTACATAATGTGTATATATTATTTATATATTAATATATGTGTGTGTGTGTGTTTGTGTTTGTAGACTAGAATAATGTTCTAATTTTCCAATTATGGAAAATATTCAAAATAAAAATTGTGCCTTTATTTTTATAATATTCAAATAGATTTTTTGTGCTTAATTTATATATATGTGTATATATATATATATATATACATATATACACACATACAGGGAGTGCAGAATTATTAGGCAAGTTGTATTTTTGAGGATTAATTTTATTATTGAACTACAACCATGTTCTCACTGAACACAAAAAACTCATTAATATCAAAGCTGAATATTTTTGTATCAATATTTTAAGTAGTTTTTAGTTTTAGCTATTTTAGGGGGATATCTGTGTGTGCAGGTGACTATTACTGTGCATAATTATTAGGCAACTTAACAAAAAACAAATTTATACCCATTTCAATTATTTATTTTTACCAGTGAAACCAATATAACATCTCAACATTCACAAATATACATTTCTGACATTCAAAAACCAAACAAAAACAAATCAGTGACCAATATAGCCACCTTTCTTTGCAAGGACACTCAAAAGCCTGCCATCCATGGATTCTGTCAGTGTTTTGATCTGTTCACCATCAACATTGCGTGCAGCAGCAACCACAGCCTCCCAGACACTGTTCAGAGAGGTGTACTGTTTTCCCTCCTTGTAAATCGCACATTTGATGATGGACCACAGGTTCTCAATGGGGTTCAGATCAGGTGAACAAGGAGGCCATATCATTAGATTTTCTTCTTTTATACCCTTTCTTGCCAGCCACGCTGTGGAGTACTTGGACGCGTGTGATGGAGCATTGTCCTGCATGAAAATCATGTTTTTCTTGAAGGATGCAGACTTCTTCCTGTACCACTGCTTGAAGAAGGTGTCTTCCAGAAACTGGCAGTAGGACTGGGAGTTGAGCTTGACTCCATCCTCAACCCGAAAAGGCCCCACAAGCTCATCTTTGATGATACCAGCCCAAACCAGTACTCCACCTCCACCTTGCTGGCGTCTGAGTCGGACTGGAGCTCTCTGCCCTTTACCAATCCAGCCACGGGCCCATCAAGACTCACTCTCATTTCATCAGTCCATAAAACCTTAGAAAAATCAGTCTTGAGATATTTGTTGGCCCAGTCTTGACGTTTCAGCTTGTGTGTCTTGTTCAGTGGTGGTCGACTTTCTGCCTTTCTTACCTTGGCCATGTCTCTGAGTATTGCACACCTTGTGCTTTTGGGCACTCCAGTGATGTTGCAGCTCTGAAATATGGCCAAACTGGTGGCAAGTGGCATCTTGGCAGCTGCACGCTTGACTTTTCTCAGTTCACGGGCAGTTATTTTGCGCCTTGGTTTTTCCGCACGCTTCTTGCGACCCTGTTGACTATTTTGAATGAAACGCTTGATTGTTCGATGATCACGCTTCAGAAGCTTGGCTATTTTAAGACTGCTGCATCCCTCTGCAATATATCTCACTATTTTTGACTTTTCTGAGCCTGTCAAGTCCTTCTTTTGACCCATTTTGCCAAAGGAAAGGAAGTTGCCTAATAATTATGCACACCTGATATAGGGTGTTGATGTCATTAGACCACACCCCTTCTCATTACAGAGATGCACATCACCTAATATGCTTAATTGGTAGTAGGCTTTCCAGCCTATACAGCTTGGAGTAAGACAACATGCATAACGAGGATGATGTGGTCAAAATACTCATTTGCCTAATAATTCTGCACTCCCTGTATACACACTGTATATATATATATAGACAGAAACACACGTTTACATGTGGACATGTATAAATGTGTACAGTAAATGCTCTCACACACACACACACACACACACACGCACATATATATAGACACACATATAAAAAATTAACTATACATATATACACACAAGTTACTCCGTTAACATACTGTGATAAAAAAGTAATGAAACACTTAAAACCATCCAATAAATGTAATAACATTAGGGAAAACTGTAACATCAGAGTAAATTTCATAAATATGCAGATTTAACATGTCAAAGCTGATAAACTCTGTAAATGACTGATTTACCAGTGCATAACGAGACGCAGCGTCAAGCCCTGTTAATTATCATTTTGATATATTTATTATACATAATAATAATAATAATCCAATTTATTTTAGGCGCCTTTCATAACACCCAAGGTCACCATACATTAACAAGAAACAACAACAATATTAAAGAATAACAGTAAACAACAACGACAGGAAACCAATTAATAAGTAGAAAGAAAAGCAAACACAAACATGACCACTGTAAGAATAACAAAAAACAAAGTGCTAGACTTGAGGAAAAACAGTAATCATGACAGATAAGCTATTCTAAATAAATGCGTCTTAAGTTTGACTTTAAATTGTGATAGTGAGTCTGAATCACGGATGTTAACTGGGAGAGAATTCCAGAGGCGTGGAGAAGCACGGCTAAAGGCCCTATGGCCCATGGTGGTTAGACAAGCAGAGGGTGTGTGGAGGAGACCCAAGGAAGAAGAGCGGAGGGTGCGAGAAGGAATATAGGGCTGTAAGAGATCAGAAAGGTAAGGTGGAGAGAGGTTATGAAGAGATTTGTAAGTGAGGAGAAGAATTTTGAAATCAATCCGAAATTTGATAGGAAGCCAATGTAGCTGTTGAAGCGATGGGGTAATATGTTGTATAGATGGAGCCCGGGTTATGATACGAGCAGCAGAATTCTGAATCAATTGGAGTTTATGAAGAGATTTGTGTGATAAGCCAATTAAGAGAGAGTTACAGTAGTCAATGCGAGAGGTAACAAGCGAGTGAACGAGAATAGCAGAACTGCGTGGAGTGAGAAATGGACGTAGACGAGCAATATTGCGGAGATGAAAATAGCAAGACTTGGTAATATTATTAATGTGAGCTTTGAAAGAAAGGGTGCTGTCAAAGATGACACCCAAGTTCCTGACCTGGCGGGAAGGGAAAACGGAGGAACCATCAATGGGTAAGGAAAAACTGCAAGACCTTGAGAGAACTGAATTTGTGCCAATAAGGAGTACTTCAGTCTTACTGCCATTAAGTTTGAGAAAAGTTTTAGAAAGCCAGACTTTTAATTCGTGAAGGCAGTTGGTAAGACAGGCAGGTGGGAAAGTGGACTCGTAAATCTGCGTATCATCAGCGTAACAGTGGAATTTAATACCAAATTTGGAGAAAATGTTACCAAGTGGGAGAAGGTAGATTAGGAACAATAAGGGACCGAGGACAGAACCTTGGGGGACACCACAGCTAACAGAGGAAGGTAGGGATTGAACATTTTTTAGTTGGACAAACTGTGTATGGTTTGAAAGGTATGAAGTGAACCAGGTGTGAGGAATACCAGTGATACCAGTAGCGGACAGACGGTTCAACAGAATATTGTGTGAGATGGTGTCAAAAGCCGCACTCAAATCAAGCAAAACAAGAATGGATAAGGATCCGCCATCAGCAGCCATTAGCAGATCATTAGTCACTCTCAGTAACGCAGTTTCTGTACTATGCTTGGGACGAAACCCTGACTGAAAACACTCAAATAACTTATTATTACTGAGGTGAGCATGGACCTGTGCTGCCACTGCTTTTTCAAGAACTTTAGAAATAAAAGGAAGATTTGAGATGGGACGGAAATTATTTAAATTGTTGGGGTCTGTGCCAGGTTTCTTAAGAGTTGGGGTAATAGCAGCTATTTTCAAGGATGATGGAATGTGGAATACATGTGGTTTTCATCCCTGCTGCTGTGTGTGTGTGTGTGTGTGTTCAGGCACATCGAACTGGTCCGCTGACTACTTCAACTCCACTGCCGGAGTGGGATTGGTGGTTTCCCATGATGCTTTGCAGGAGATCTCGTTCCAGCAGCAGCTGAAGGCCGTGTTTGACAGAGACTGGACCTCGCGGTTCTCCGTTCCTCTCGCTGATCTCCAGCAGAACCAGGACTGTGTTTTCTCCAGATACACAACATAAACACACACACACACACATGTGTGTTTAACTTGTTCGTTCTTTCATGATGCTTGAGATATAAATGTCACGGAAATCTCATGTTTTTAATGGTGTAATATTTGTGTCATTGTGTGTTACGTTTCTCCAAATAAGGGACGCCTTTTGGCCATTTCATTTCAGAAAATATTTTTCTAATATATTTCTAACCTTTTCTAATACAGACACAATATATATGTGTGTGTGTGTGTGTATGTGTATGTATGTGTATATATATATATATATATATATATAATCCTTATATATGTATATTTTTTTTATTTCATTATGTATGTATATTGTTTTATGTATACAAAAAATTAAACATTTCTTTTCAAATTAAAATGTTTTTGTCTTTTTTATCAGCTTTTCCTCAAATTACTTTATTACTTTTATATGTTATCAATAATGTAATTACGTTTAATTGGTTTGTTTTACTCTTCATTATTTATATATATATACGGTTACACACCATTTATTTATATATATGGTAAAAGTATCATTAAACACGTTTTTATTATTATTAATCCTCTGCTATGCGCGCCTGGCGCCGCTAGACGGCGGTAGTGACGTCAGGCGTTACGTGTCCCGCCGCGCGAGAAGAAGCCGCGCGTGAGGAGGGGCGGGGCTTGAGTGCGGCTGACGTGTTCCAGCAGCGACCGATCGCGAGCCGTTCATTCATCATGGTGTTGCTGGAGAACGACGCGGTAAGAACTCACTCTCTTCCTCCGTTTCTCCTGCGCGCGACCGACACACTCCGAGATTAACCCGATTTAGCGAGCTAAACACACACTATCTCTCAAACACTCACATTCTCACACACACTCTCTGTCTCTCTCTCTCTCACACACACACACACACACACACACACACACTCACACTCTCTCTCACATACACACACTCTTTCTCTCTCTCAAACACACTCACTCTCAGTCTCTCTCTCACACACACACACACACACTCACTCTCTGTCTCTCTCTCAAACACTCACTCTCTGTCTCTCTCTCTCACACACACTCACTCTCTGTCTCTCTCTCACACACACTCACTCTCTGTCTCTCTCTCTCACACACACTCACTCTCTGTCTCTCTCTCACACACACTCACTCTCTGTCTCTCTCTCTCAAACACACTCACTCTCTGTCTCTCTCTCTCAAACACACTCACTCTCTGTCTCTCTCTCTCACACTCACTCTCTGTCTCTCTCTCTCACACTCACTCTCTGTCTCACACTCACTCTCTGTCTCTCTCTCAAACACACTCACTCTCTGTCTCTCTCTCACACACACTCACTCTCTGTCTCTCTCTCTCACACACACTCACTCTCTGTCTCTCTCTCACACACACTCACTCTCTGTCTCTCTCTCTCACACACACTCACTCTCTGTCTCTCTCTCTCACACACACTCACTCTCTGTCTCTCTCTCTCACACACACTCACTCTCTGTCTCTCTCTCTCAAACACACTCACTCTCTGTCTCTCTCTCTCAAACACACTCACTCTCTGTCTCTCTCTCTCACACTCACTCTCTGTCTCACACTCACTCTCTGTCTCTCTCTCAAACACACTCACTCTCTGTCTCTCTCTCACACACACTCACTCTCTGTCTCTCTCTCTCACACACACTCACTCTCTGTCTCTCTCTCACACACACTCACTCTCTGTCTCTCTCTCACACACACTCACTCTCTGTCTCTCTCTCTCACACACACTCACTCTCTGTCTCTCTCTCTCTCTCACACTCACTCTCTGTCTCTCTCTCTCACACTCACTCTCTGTCTCTCTCTCTCACACTCACTCTCTGTCTCTCTCTCTCACACTCACTCTCTGTCTCTCTCTCTCACACTCACTCTCTGTCTCTCTCTCAAACACACTCACTCTCTGTCTCTCTCTCAAACACACTCACTCTCTGTCTCTCTCTCACACACACTCACTCTCTGTCTCTCTCTCACACACACTCACTCTCTGTCTCTCTCTCAAACACACTCACTCTCTGTCTCTCTCTCTCAAACACACTCACTCTCTGTCTCTCTCTCTCACACACACTCACTCTCTGTCTCTCTCTCTCACACACACTCACTCTCTGTCTCTCTCTCACACACACTCACTCTCTGTCTCTCTCTCTCACACTCACTCACTCTCTGTCTCTCTCTCTCACACTCACTCACTCTCTGTCTCTCTCTCTCACACTCACTCACTCTCTGTCTCTCTCACTCACACACACTCACTCTCTGTCTCTCTCTCTCAAACACACTCACTCTCTGTCTCTCTCTCTCACACACACTCACTCTCTGTCTCTCTCTCAAACACACTCACTCTCTGTCTCTCTCTCACACACACTCACTCTCTGTCTCTCTCTCTCACACACACTCACTCTCTGTCTCTCTCTCTCACACACACTCACTCTCTGTCTCTCTCTCTCACACACACTCACTCTCTGTCTCTCTCTCTCACACACACTCACTCTCTGTCTCTCTCTCTCACACACACTCACTCTCTGTCTCTCTCTCTCACACACACTCACTCTCTGTCTCTCTCTCTCACACACACTCACTCTCTGTCTCTCTCTCTCACACACACTCACTCTCTGTCTCTCTCTCTCAAACACACTCACTCTCTGTCTCTCTCTCTCAAACACACTCACTCTCTGTCTCTCTCTCTCAAACACACTCACTCTCTGTCTCTCTCTCTCAAACACACTCACTCTCTGTCTCTCTCTCAAACACACTCACTCTCTGTCTCTCTCTCACACACACTCACTCTCTGTCTCTCTCTCTCACACACACTCACTCTCTGTCTCTCTCTCTCACACTCACTCTCTGTCTCTCTCGCTCACACTCTCTGTCTCTCTCTCTCAAACACACTCACTCTCTGTCTCTCTCTCAAACACACTCACTCTCTGTCTCTCTCTCAAACACACTCACTCTCTGTCTCTCTCTCAAACACACTCACTCTCTGTCTCTCTCTCTCACACACACTCACTCTCTGTCTCTCTCTCTCAAACACACTCACTCTCTGTCTCTCTCTCAAACACACTCACTCTCTGTCTCTCTCTCTCAAACACACTCACTCTCTGTCTCTCTCTCAAACACACTCACTCTCTGTCTCTCTCTCAAACACACTCACTCTCTGTCTCTCTCTCAAACACACTCACTCTCTGTCTCTCTCTCTCAAACACACTCACTCTCTGTCTCTCTCTCAAACACACTCACTCTCTGTCTCTCTCTCAAACACACTCACTCTCTGTCTCTCTCTCTCACACACACTCACTCTCTGTCTCTCTCTCTCAAACACACTCACTCTCTGTCTCTCTCTCAAACACACTCACTCTCTGTCTCTCTCTCAAACACACTCACTCTCTGTCTCTCTCTCAAACACACTCACTCTCTGTCTCTCTCTCAAACACACTCACTCTCTGTCTCTCTCTCTCACACACACTCACTCTCTGTCTCTCTCTCTCAAACACACTCACTCTCTGTCTCTCTCTCAAACACACTCACTCTCTGTCTCTCTCTCAAACACACTCACTCTCTGTCTCTCTCTCAAACACACTCACTCTCTGTCTCTCTCTCTCAAACACACTCACTCTCTGTCTCTCTCTCTCAAACACACTCACTCTCTGTCTCTCTCTCAAACACACTCACTCTCTGTCTCTCTCTCAAACACACTCACTCTCTGTCTCTCTCTCTCACACACACTCACTCTCTGTCTCTCTCTCTCAAACACACTCACTCTCTGTCTCTCTCTCAAACACACTCACTCTCTGTCTCTCTCTCAAACACACTCACTCTCTGTCTCTCTCTCACACACACTCACTCTCTGTCTCTCTCTCTCAAACACACTCACTCTCTGTCTCTCTCTCTCACACACACTCACTCTCTGTCTCTCTCTCTCAAACACACTCACTCTCTGTCTCTCTCTCTCAAACACACTCACTCTCTGTCTCTCTCTCAAACACACTCACTCTCTGTCTCTCTCTCAAACACACTCACTCTCTGTCTCTCTCTCAAACACACTCACTCTCTGTCTCTCTCTCAAACACACTCACTCTCTGTCTCTCTCTCTCAAACACACTCACTCTCTGTCTCTCTCTCTCAAACACACTCACTCTCTGTCTCTCTCTCAAACACACTCACTCTCTGTCTCTCTCTCTCACACACACTCACTCTCTGTCTCTCTCTCTCAAACACACTCACTCTCTGTCTCTCTCTCTCAAACACACTCACTCTCTGTCTCTCTCTCAAACACACTCACTCTCTGTCTCTCTCTCTCAAACACACTCACTCTCTGTCTCTCTCTCACACACACTCACTCTCTGTCTCTCTCTCTCAAACACACTCACTCTCTGTCTCTCTCTCAAACACACTCACTCTCTGTCTCTCTCTCACACACACTCACTCTCTGTCTCTCTCTCTCAAACACACTCACTCTCTGTCTCTCTCTCTCAAACACACTCACTCTCTGTCTCTCTCTCTCAAACACACTCACTCTCTGTCTCTCTCTCAAACACACTCACTCTCTGTCTCTCTCTCAAACACACTCACTCTCTGTCTCTCTCTCAAACACACTCACTCTCTGTCTCTCTCTCTCAAACACACTCACTCTCTGTCTCTCTCTCACACACACTCACTCTCTGTCTCTCTCTCAAACACACTCACTCTCTGTCTCTCTCTCACACACACTCACTCTCTGTCTCTCTCTCACACACACTCACTCTCTGTCTCTCTCTCACACACACTCACTCTCTGTCTCTCTCTCAAACACACTCACTCTCTGTCTCTCTCTCTCAAACACACTCACTCTCTGTCTCTCTCTCTCAAACACACTCACTCTCTGTCTCTCTCTCTCAAACACACTCACTCTCTGTCTCTCTCTCTCAAACACACTCACTCTCTGTCTCTCTCACACTCACTCTCTGTCTCTCTCGCTCACACTCTCTGTCTCTCTCGCTCACACTCTCTGTCTCTCTCGCTCACACTCTCTGTCTCTCTCGCTCACACTCTCTGTCTCTCTCGCTCACACTCTCTGTCTCTCTCGCTCACACTCTCTGTCTCTCTCGCTCACACTCTCTGTCTCTCTCGCTCACACTCTCTGTCTCTCTCGCTCACACTCTCTGTCTCTCTCGCTCACACTCTCTGTCTCTCTCGCTCACACTCTCTGTCTCTCTCGCTCACACTCTCTGTCTCTCTCTCTCAAACACACTCACTCTCTGTCTCTCTCTCTCAAACACACTCACTCTCTGTCTCTCTCTCTCAAACACACTCACTCTCTGTCTCTCTCTCTCAAACACACTCACTCTCTGTCTCTCTCTCTCAAACACACTCACTCTCTGTCTCTCTCTCTCAAACACACTCACTCTCTGTCTCTCTCTCTCAAACACACTCACTCTCTGTCTCTCTCTCTCAAACACACTCACTCTCTGTCTCTCTCTCTCAAACACACTCACTCTCTGTCTCTCTCTCTCAAACACACTCACTCTCTGTCTCTCTCTCTCAAACACACTCACTCTCTGTCTCTCTCTCTCAAACACACTCACTCTCTGTCTCTCTCTCTCAAACACACTCACTCTCTGTCTCTCTCTCTCAAACACACTCACTCTCTGTCTCTCTCTCTCAAACACACTCACTCTCTGTCTCTCTCTCTCAAACACACTCACTCTCTGTCTCTCTCTCTCAAACACACTCACTCTCTGTCTCTCTCTCTCAAACACACTCACTCTCTGTCTCTCTCTCTCAAACACACTCACTCTCTGTCTCTCTCTCTCACACACACTCACTCTCTGTCTCTCTCTCAAACACACTCACTCTCTGTCTCTCACACACACTCACTCTCTGTCTCTCACACACACTCACTCTCTGTCTCTCACACACACTCACTCTCTGTCTCTCACACACACTCACTCTCTGTCTCTCTCTCACACACACTCACTCTCTGTCTCTCTCTCAAACACACTCACTCTCTGTCTCTCTCTCAAACACACTCACTCTCTGTCTCTCTCTCAAACACACTCACTCTCTGTCTCTCTCTCAAACACACTCACTCTCTGTCTCTCTCTCTCAAACACACTCACTATATGTCTCTCTCTCTCAAACACACTCACTCTCTGTCTCTCTCTCTCACACTCACTCTCTGTCTCTCTCTCAAACACACTCACTCTCTGTCTCTCTCTCTCAAACACACTCACTCTCTGTCTCTCTCTCTCAAACACACTCACTATATGTCTCTCTCTCTCAAACACACTCACTCTATGTCTCTCTCTCTCAAACACACTCACTCTCTGTCTCTCTCTCACACTCACTCTCTGTCTCTCTCTCAAACACACTCACTCTCTGTCTCTCTCT
Organism: Rhodeus uyekii; assembly: GCA_037043235.1. NCBI lineage: Eukaryota > Metazoa > Chordata > Actinopteri > Cypriniformes > Acheilognathidae > Rhodeus > Rhodeus uyekii. The sequence goes on from JAWRVZ010000137.1 coordinate 1,165,462, forward strand.
CAAACACACTCACTCTCTGTCTCTCTCTCAAACACACTCACTCTCTGTCTCTCTCTCAAACACACTCACTCTCTGTCTCTCTCTCAAACACACTCACTCTCTGTCTCTCTCTCAAACACACTCACTCTCTGTCTCTCTCTCAAACACACTCACTCTCTGTCTCTCTCTCAAACACACTCACTCTCTGTCTCTCAAACACACTCACTCTCTGTCTCTCAAACACACTCACTCTCTGTCTCTCAAACACACTCACTCTCTGTCTCTCAAACACACTCACTCTCTGTCTCTCTCTCAAACACACTCACTCTCTGTCTCTCTCTCAAACACACTCACTCTCTGTCTCTCTCTCAAACACACTCACTCTCTGTCTCTCTCTCTCAAACACACTCACTCTCTGTCTCTCTCTCTCAAACACACTCACTCTCTGTCTCTCTCTCTCAAACACACTCACTCTCTGTCTCTCTCTCTCAAACACACTCACTCTCTGTCTCTCTCTCTCAAACACACTCACTCTCTGTCTCTCTCTCAAACACACTCACTCTCTGTCTCTCTCTCAAACACACTCACTCTCTGTCTCTCTCTCTCAAACACACTCACTCTCTGTCTCTCTCTCTCAAACACACTCACTCTCTGTCTCTCTCTCTCAAACACACTCACTCTCTGTCTCTCTCTCACACACACTCACTCTCTGTCTCTCTCTCACACACACTCACTCTCTGTCTCTCTCTCACACACACTCACTCTCTGTCTCTCTCTCACACACACTCACTCTCTGTCTCTCTCTCACACACACTCACTCTCTGTCTCTCTCTCACACACACTCACTCTCTGTCTCTCTCTCACACACACTCACTCTCTGTCTCTCTCTCTCACACACACTCACTCTCTGTCTCTCTCTCTCAAACACACTCACTCTCTGTCTCTCTCTCTCAAACACACTCACTCTCTGTCTCTCTCTCACACACACTCACTCTCTGTCTCTCTCTCACACACACTCACTCTCTGTCTCTCTCTCACACACACTCACTCTCTGTCTCTCTCTCACACACACTCACTCTCTGTCTCTCTCTCTCAAACACACTCACTCTCTGTCTCTCTCTCTCAAACACACTCACTCTCTGTCTCTCTCTCTCAAACACACTCACTCTCTGTCTCTCTCTCTCAAACACACTCACTCTCTGTCTCTCTCTCTCAAACACACTCACTCTCTGTCTCTCTCTCTCAAACACACTCACTCTCTGTCTCTCTCTCTCAAACACACTCACTCTCTGTCTCTCTCTCTCAAACACACTCACTCTCTGTCTCTCTCTCTCAAACACACTCACTCTCTGTCTCTCTCTCTCAAACACACTCACTCTCAGTCTCTCTCTCAAACACACTCACTCTCTGTCTCTCTCTCTCACACACACTCACTCTCTGTCTCTCTCTCTCACACACACTCACTCTCTGTCTCTCTCTCTCACACACACTCACTCTCTGTCTCTCTCTCTCACACACACTCACTCTCTGTCTCTCTCTCTCACACACACTCACTCTCTGTCTCTCTCTCTCACACACACTCACTCTCTGTCTCTCTCTCAAACACACTCACTCTCTGTCTCTCTCTCAAACACACTCACTCTCTGTCTCTCTCTCTCAAACACACTCACTCTCAGTCTCTCTCTCAAACACACTCACTCTCTGTCTCTCTCTCTCACACACACTCACTCTCTGTCTCTCTCTCTCAAACACACTCACTCTCTGTCTCTCTCTCTCAAACACACTCACTCTCTGTCTCTCTCTCTCAAACACACTCACTCTCTGTCTCTCTCTCTCAAACACACTCACTCTCTGTCTCTCTCTCTCAAACACACTCACTCTCAGTCTCTCTCTCTCAAACACACTCACTCTCTGTCTCTCTCTCTCACACACACTCACTCTCTGTCTCTCTCTCTCACACACACTCACTCTCTGTCTCTCTCTCAAACACACTCACTCTCTGTCTCTCTCTCAAACACACTCACTCTCTGTCTCTCTCTCTCACACACACTCACTCTCTGTCTCTCTCTCTCACACACACTCACTCTCTGTCTCTCTCTCTCACACACACTCACTCTCTGTCTCTCTCTCACACACACTCACTCTCTGTCTCTCTCTCAAACACACTCACTCTCTGTCTCTCTCTCAAACACACTCACTCTCTGTCTCTCTCTCTCAAACACACTCACTCTCTGTCTCTCTCTCTCACACACACTCACTCTCTGTCTCTCTCTCTCACACACACTCACTCTCTGTCTCTCTCTCTCACACACACTCACTCTCTGTCTCTCTCTCTCAAACACACTCACTCTCTGTCTCTCTCTCTCAAACACACTCACTCTCTGTCTCTCTCTCTCAAACACACTCACTCTCTGTCTCTCTCTCTCAAACACACTCACTCTCTGTCTCTCTCTCTCACACACTCACTCTCTGTCTCTCTCTCAAACACACTCACTCTCTGTCTCTCTCTCAAACACACTCACTCTCTGTCTCTCTCTCAAACACACTCACTCTCTGTCTCTCTCTCAAACACACTCACTCTCTGTCTCTCTCTCAAACACACTCACTCTCTGTCTCTCTCTCAAACACACTCACTCTCTGTCTCTCTCTCAAACACACTCACTCTCTGTCTCTCTCTCTCAAACACACTCACTCTCTGTCTCTCTCTCTCACACACTCACTCTCTGTCTCTCTCTCAAACACACTCACTCTCTGTCTCTCTCTCAAACACACTCACTCTCTGTCTCTCTCTCAAACACACTCACTCTCTGTCTCTCTCTCAAACACACTCACTCTCTGTCTCTCTCTCAAACACACTCACTCTCTGTCTCTCTCTCAAACACACTCACTCTCTGTCTCTCTCTCAAACACACTCACTCTCTGTCTCTCTCTCAAACACACTCACTCTCTGTCTCTCTCTCAAACACACTCACTCTCTGTCTCTCTCTCAAACACACTCACTCTCTGTCTCTCTCTCTCAAACACACTCACTCTCTGTCTCTCTCTCTCACACACACTCACTCTCTGTCTCTCTCTCTCACACACACTCACTCTCTGTCTCTCTCTCTCACACACACTCACTCTCTGTCTCTCTCTCTCACACACACTCACTCTCTGTCTCTCTCTCTCACACACACTCACTCTCTGTCTCTCTCTCTCACACTCTCTCTCTCTCTCACCTGTTTGACACACAATCTTTGAGCATGAATGATCTTCATGTTGCAGCTGCACTCGTTCATCATGAGAAAGAAAGGGATGACGTGTTGTGTGTTTGTTTCTGCAGTTTCTCACTGAACTCACGCGTTTGTTCCAGAAGTGCAGGAGCAGCGGCAGCGTCGTCATCACTCTCAAGAAGTGTGCGTTCACTCGTTCACTCTCTCTCTTCTGACGTCATGCTGCTGATGTTTAAACTCTGAGTTCTTATTCTGTTTGATTGTGTTGTTGTGAATCTTTAGACGACGGCAGGACGAAGCCGGTTCCCAGGAAAGGGAATCCGGAGACGTTTGATCCGTCCGACAACAAGTGTCTCATCCGAGCGTCAGACGGCAAGAAGAAGATCAGCACCGTGGTGAGAATATCATCCCTCCATCCACTCGTCCATCTAACCATCATACCATCTATCCCTCCATCCATCCACTCGTCCATCTGCTTATCAATCTAATCATCCACTCATCTAACCACAGACCCCCGCTCAGAGTGTGTGTGTGAGAGTAGTCAAAAACTACTCAATTTCCAGAAATGTCCATATTTTATTTGTGACTTGATAAAACAAGCATTTAATCAGATTTTGTCTTGATTTAATTAGTTTCCCTTTATTTCAGTTTTTAATAATCTCCTGAAGTGATTGTTTTCAGAAGCAGATGTTTATTCCTGATGTTTGTGTTTCAGGTCAGCTCCAAAGAAGTCATCAAATTTCAAATGGTGGGTGAAATTACTTCAATATTCACGACTTTATTTGTTTACAACGATCAGTAATACCCATTGCTTTTCATGAGCAATAATAAACCTGCACTCGTTTATTCCAGGCGTATTCGAACCTGTTGCGAGCGCACATGGACGGCTTGAAGAAGAAAGACAAAAAGAGCAAAAGCAAGAAAACTAAAGCCACATAGTGACGGCCGGCGGTCTCGTTCCACTCGCCTTCCCATCAGCCCCTGCGGCGCCGGCTCCACCCGCGTGCCGTTTCCCAGCGGTGACATCATCAGGAACGACCGGAGAACCAATGCTGCTCCAACCGGGAAAACCACTCGCCTCCGAGCGCCGCTTCTCCCCGATAAACGCCGTCTTCAGTTCGTCAGGATCAATTCATCCGTTTATATTTTGATTGAAAGGAGTTTCTCTAATTTCATTCTCCGCTGGTTTTTCTTTTACTAAGATCCTTTTATTGAAAGTCACACATTTGTTTCCTCACAGCTGAAGTTTAACAGTGGAGTTTTTATTAAAGCTGTTTTTTTTTTTAGTATTTGACATGATCAATATCATACTTGTCAATTATTATTATTGACCGTCAGTTTCATCATG
>JAWRVZ010000137.1:1175000-1242500 GCA_037043235.1 Rhodeus uyekii
GACATACAGACATTCATACAAACATACATACAAACATACACACACAAATCCAAAATTTGACATAAAACATCATACATACATATATACACACACACACACACAAATCCAAAATTTGACATACATACATTCATACAAACATACATACAAACATACACACACAAATCCAAAATTTGACATAAAACATCATACTTACATACATATATACATACACACACATACACAAATCCAAAATTTGACATACATACACATACATACACACACAAATCCAAAATTTGACATACATACACACACAAATCCAAAATTGACACATGCATACATACACAAATCCAAAATTTGACATAAAACCTCATGCATACACAAATCCAAAATTTGACATATACACACACACATATACACATAAATACATACAAATCCAAAATTTGACAGACATACACAAATCCAAAATTTGACAGACAGACATACATATATATACACACACACAAATACAAAATTTGACATAAAACATCATACATACATACACACACACAAATCCAAAATTTGACAGACAGACATTCATACATACATACATACACACATATACACAAATCCAAAATTTGACATACATACATACATACACACACAAATCCAAAATTTGACATACATACACACACAAATTCAAAATTTGACATAAAACATCATACATACATATATACATACACACACACACAAATCCAAAATTTGACATACATACATTCATACATACATACATACATATATACATACACACACACAAATCCAAAATTTGACATACATACATTCATACATACATACATACACACATATACACAAATCCAAAATTTGACACATACATACATACATACACACACAAATCCAAAATTTGACATACATACACACACAAATCCAAAATTTTGACATACATGCATACATACACAAATCCAAAATTTGACATAAAACATCATACATACACAAATCCAAAATTTGACATAAACACACACACATACACATACACATAAATACATACATACAAATCCAAAATTTGACAGACATACACAAATCCAAAATTTGACAGACAGACATACATACATACATACACACAAATCCAAAATTTGACATAAAACATCATACATGCACACATACACACACAAATCCAAAATTTGAAATAAAACATCATACATACACACAAATCCAAAATTTGACATAAAACATCATACATAAATACATACACACACATACACAAATCCAAAATTTGACAGACATACATACATACACACACACATATACACAAATCCAAAATTTGACATACATACATACATACACAAATCCAAAATTTGACATAAAACATCATACATACACAAATCCAAAATTTGACATAAACACACACACATACACATAAATACATACAAATCCAAAATTTGACAGACATACACAAATCCAAAATTTGACAGACAGACATACTTACACACAAATCCAAAATTTGACATAAAACATCATACATGCACACAAATCCAAAATTTGACAGACATACATACATACACACACACATACAGACACAAATCCAAAATGTGACATAAAACATTATACACACACACAAATCCAAAATTTGACATAAAACATCATACATACACACAAATCCAAATTTTGACATAAAACATCATACATACATACACACACACACATACAAAAATCCAAAATTTGACAGACATACATACATACATACACACATACACATACAAATCCAAAATTTGACATAAAACATCATACATACACACAAATCCAAATTTTGACATAAAACATCATACATACATACATACACACACGTACACAAATCCAAAATTTGACAGACATACATACATACACACATACAAATCCAAAATTTGACATAAAACATCATACATACACAAATCCAAAATTTGACATAAACACACACACATACACATACACATAAATACATACATACAAATCCAAAATTTGACAGACATACACAAATCCAAAATTTGACAGACAGACATACATACATACATACACACAAATCCAAAATTTGACATAAAACATCATACATGCACACATACACACACAAATCCAAAATTTGAAATAAAACATCATACATACACACAAATCCAAAATTTGACATAAAACATCATACATAAATACATACACACACATACACAAATCCAAAATTTGACAGACATACATACATACACACACACATATACACAAATCCAAAATTTGACATACATACATACATACACAAATCCAAAATTTGACATAAAACATCATACATACACAAATCCAAAATTTGACATAAACACACACACACATACACATAAATACATACAAATCCAAAATTTGACAGACATACACAAATCCAAAATTTGACAGACAGACATACTTACACACAAATCCAAAATTTGACATAAAACATCATACATGCACACAAATCCAAAATTTGACAGACATACATACATACACACACACATACAGACACAAATCCAAAATGTGACATAAAACATTATACACACACACAAATCCAAAATTTGACATAAAACATCATACATACACACAAATCCAAATTTTGACATAAAACATCATACATACATACACACACACACATACAAAAATCCAAAATTTGACAGACATACATACATACATACACACATACACATACAAATCCAAAATTTGACATAAAACATCATACATACACACAAATCCAAATTTTGACATAAAACATCATACATACATACATACACACACGTACACAAATCCAAAATTTGACAGACATACATACATACACACATACAAATCCAAAATTTGACATAAAACATCATACATACACAAATCCAAAAGTTAACATACATACACAAATCCAAAATTTTGAATTACATACATACACACAAAAATCCAAAATTTGACATAAAACATCATACATACATACACAAATCCAAAATTTGACATACATACACAAATCAAAAATTTGACATAAAACATCATACATACATACAAATCCAAAATTTGACAAACACACACAAATCAAAAATTTTGACATACATACACACACAAATCTAAAATTTGACATAAAACATCATACATACACACAAATCCAAAATTTGACACACACACACAAATCAAAAATTTTGACATACATACACACACAAATCTAAAATTTGACATAAAACCTCATACATACATATATACATACACACACATACACAAATCCAAAATTTGACATAAAACATCATACATACATTCCTATATACATACACACACATACACAAATCCAACATTTGACATAAAACATCATACATACATTCATATATACATACACACACATACACAAATCCAAAATTTGCCAGACATACATACACACACAAATCCAAAATTTGCCAGACATACATACATACACACACAAATCCAAAATTTGACATAAAACATCATACATACACACAAATCCAAAAGTTGACATACATACATACATATACACAAATCCAAAATTTTGACATACATACATACATAAACACACACACAAATCCAAAATTTTGAATTACATCCATACACACAAAAATCCAAAATTTGACATAAAACATCATACATACATACACAAATCCAAAATTTGACAAAACATTATACATACACACAAATCCAAAATTTGACATACACACACAAATCCAAAATTTTGACATACATACACACACAAATCCAAAATTTGACAGACATACATACACACACAAATCCAAAATTTTACATAAAACATCATACATACACACAAATCCAAAAGTTGACATACATACATACACACACACAAATCCAAAATTTTGACATACATACATACAAACATACACACACAAATCCAAAATTTGACATAAAACATCATACATACACACCAATCCAAAATTTGACATACATACACACAAATCCAAAATTTGACATAAAACCTCATACATACACAAAAATCCAAAATTTTGAATTACATACATACACACAAAAATCCAAAATTTGACATAAAACATCATACATACACACACATAAATCCAAAATTTGACATACATACACAAATCAAAAATTTGACATAAAACATCATACATACACACAAATCCAAAATTTGACATACACACACAAATCAAAAATTTTGACATACATACACAAATCTAAAATTTGACATAAAACATCATACATACACACAAATCCAAAATTTGACATAAACACACACACAAATCAAAAATTCTGACATACATACACACACAAATCTAAAATTTGACAAAACATCATACATACATATATACATACACATACACAAATCCAAAATTTGACATAAAACATCATACATACATTCATATATACATACACACACATACACAAATCCAAAATTTGACATAAAACATCATACATACATTCATATATATACATACACAAATCCAAAATTTGCCAGACATACATACACACACAAATCCAAAATTTGACATAAAACATCATACATACACACAAATCCAAAAGTTGACATACATACATATACACAAATCCAAAATTTTGACATACATACATACATACACACACACAAATCCAAAATTTTGAATTACATCCATACACACAAAAATCCAAAATTTGACATAAAACATCATACATACACAAATCCAAAATTTGACAAACACACACACATACACATAAATACATACATACAAATCCAAAATTTGACAGACATACACAAATCCAAAATTTGACAGACAGACATACATACATACATACACACAAATCCAAAATTTGACATAAAACATCATACATGCACACATACACACACAAATCCAAAATTTGAAATAAAACATCATACATACACACAAATCCAAAATTTGACATAAAACATCATACATAAATACATACACACACATACACAAATCCAAAATTTGACAGACATACATACATACACACATACATACACACACAAATTCAAAATTTGACATAAAACATCATACATACACACACACACACAAATCCAGAATTTGACATACATACATTCATACATACACACATATACACAAATCCAAAATTTGACATACATACATACATACATACACACACAAATCCAAAATTTGACATACATACACACACAAATCCAAAATTTTGACATACATGCATACATACACAAATCCAAAATTTGACATAAAATATCATACATACACACACAAATCCAAAATTTTGACATACATGCATACATACACAAATCCAAAATTTGACATAAACATACACACATACACATAAATACATACAAATCCAAAATTTGACAGACATACACAAATCCAAAATTTGACAGACAGACATACATACATACACACAAATCCAAAATTTGACATAAAACATCATACATGCACACAAATCCAAAATTTGACAGACATACATACATACACACACACATACAGACACAAATCCAAAATGTGACATAAAACATTATACACACACACAAATCCAAAATTTGACATAAAACATCATACATACACACAAATCCAAATTTTGACATAAAACATCATACATACATACAAATCCAAAATTTGACATACACACACAAATCAAAAATTTTGACATACATACACACACAAATCTAAAATTTGACATAAAACATCATACATACACACAAATCCAAAATTTGACATACACACACACACAAATCAAAAATTTTGACATACATACACACACAAATCTAAAATTTGACATAAAACATCATACATACATATATACATACACACACATACACAAATCCAAAATTTGACATAAAACATCATACATACATTCATATATACATACACACACATACACAAATCCAAAATTTGACATAAAACATCATACATACATTCATATATACATACACACACATACACAAATCCAAAATTTGCCAGACATACATACACACACAAATCCAAAATTTGCCAGACATACATACACACACAAATCCAAAATTTGACATAAAACATCATACATACACACAAATCCAAAAGTTGACATACATACATACATATACACAAATCCAAAATTTTGACATACATACATACATACACACACACAAATCCAAAATTTTGAATTACATCCATACACACAAAAATCCAAAATTTGACATAAAACATCATACATACACAAATCCAAAATTTGACATAAACACACACACATACACATAAATACATACATACAAATCCAAAATTTGACAGACATACACAAATCCAAAATTTGACAGACAGACATACATACATACATACACACAAATCCAAAATTTGACATAAAACATCATACATGCACACATACACACACAAATCCAAAATTTGAAATAAAACATCATACATACACACAAATCCAAAATTTGACATAAAACATCATACATAAATACATACACACACATACACAAATCCAAAATTTGACAGACATACATACATACACACATACATACACACACAAATTCAAAATTTGACATAAAACATCATACATACACACACACACACAAATCCAGAATTTGACATACATACATTCATACATACACACACAAATCCAAAATTTGACATACATACATACATACATACACACACAAATCCAAAATTTGACATACATACACACACAAATCCAAAATTTTGACATACATGCATACATACACAAATCCAAAATTTGACATAAAATATCATACATACACAAATCCAAAATTTGACAAACACACACACATACACATAAATACATACAAATCCAAAATTTGACAGACAAACATACATACATACACACAAATCCAAAATTTGACATAAAACATCATACATGCACACAAATCCAAAATTTGACAGACATACATACATACACACACACATACAGACACAAATCCAAAATGTGACATAAAACATTATACACACACACACAAATCCAAAATTTGACATAAAACATCATACATACACACAAATCCAAATTTTGACATAAAACATCATACATACATACACACACATACACAAATCCAAAATTTGACAGACATACATACATACACACATACACATACAAATCCAAAATTTGACATAAAACATCATACATACACACAAATCCAAATTTTGACATAAAACATCATACATACATACATACATACACACACGTACACAAATCCAAAATTTGACAGACATACATACATACACACATACACATACAAATCCAAAATTCGACATAAAACATCATACATACACACAAATACAAAATTTGACATCCATACATACATACACACATACACACACAAATCTAAAAGTTAACATACATACACAAATCCAAAATTTTGAATTACATACATACACACAAAAATCCAAAATTTGACATAAAACATCATACATACATACACAAATCCAAAATTTGACATACATACACAAATCAAAAATTTGACATAAAACATCATACATACACACAAATCCAAAATTTGACACACACAAATCAAAAATTTTGACATACATACACACACAAATCTAAAATTTGACATAAAACATCATACACACACACAAATCCAAAATTTGACATACACACACAAATCAAAAATTTTGACATACATACACACACAAATCTAAAATTTGACATAAAACATCATACATACATATATACATACACAAATCCAAAATTTGACATAAAACATCATACATACATTCATATATACATACACACACATACACAAATCCAAAATTTGACATAAAACATCATACATACATTCATATATACATACACACACATACACAAATCCAAAATTTGCCAGACATACATACACACACAAATCCAAAATTTGCCAGACATACATACATACACACACAAATCCAAAATTTGACATAAAACATCATACATACACACAAATCCAAAAGTTGACATACATACATATACACAAATCCAAAATTTTGACATACATACACACACACACAAATCCAAAATTTTGAATTACATCCATACACACAAAAATCCAAAATTTGACATAAAACATCATACATACATGCACAAATCCAAAATTTGACAAAACATTATACATACACACAAATCCAAAATTTGACATACACACACAAATCCAAAATTTTGACATACATACACACACAAATCCAAAATTTGACAGACATACATACACACACAAATCCAAAATTTTACATAAAACATCATACATACACACAAATCCAAAAGTTGACATACATACATACATACACACAAACACAAATCCAAAATTTTGACATACATACATACATACAAACATACACACACACACAAATCCAAAATTTGACATAAAACATCATACATACACACCAATCCAAAATTTGACATACATACACACACAAATCCAAAATTTGACATAAAACCTCATACATACACAAAAATCCAAAATTTTGAATTACATACATACACACAAAAATCCAAAATTTGACATAAAACATCATACATACACACACATAAATCCAAAATTTGACATACATACACAAATCAAAAATTTGACATAAAACATCATACATACACACAAATCCAAAATTTGACATACACACACAAATCAAAAATTTTGACATACATACACACACAAATCTAAAATTTGACATAAAACATCATACATACACACAAATCCAAAATTTGACATACACACACAAATCAAAAATTTTGACACATACACACACAAATCTAAAATTTGACATAAAACATCATACATACATATATACATACACACACATACACAAATCCAAAATTTGACATAAAACATCATACATACATTCATATATACATACACACACATACACAAATCCAAAATTTGACATAAAACATCATACATACATTCATATATACATACACACACATACACAAATCCAAAATTTGCCAGACATACATACACACACAAATCCAAAATTTGCCAGACATACATACACACACAAATCCACAATTTGACATAAAACATCATACATACACACAAATCCAAAAGTTGACATACATACATACATATACACAAATCCAAAATTTTGACATACATACATACATACACACACACACAAATCCAAAATTTTGAATTACATCCATACACACAAAAATCCAAAATTTGACATAAAACATTATACATACACACAAATCCAAAATTTGACATACACACACAAATCCAAAATTTTGACATACATACACACACAAATCCAAAATTTGACAGACATACATACACACACAAATTCAAAATTTTACATAAAACATCATACATACACACAAATCCAAAATTTGCCAGACATGCATACATACATACATACACACATACACACACAAATCTAAAATTTGACATAAAACATCATACATACACACAAATCCAAAAGTTAACATACATACACAAATCCAAAATTTTGAATTACATACATACACACAAAAATCCAAAATTTGACATAAAACATCATACATACACACACATAAATCCAAAATTTGACATACATACACAAATCAAAAATTTTGACATACATACACACACAAATCTAAAATTTGACATAAAACATCATACATACATATATACATACACACACATACACAAATCCAAAATTTGACATAAAACATCATACATACATTCATATATACATACACACACATACACAAATCCAAAATTTGACATAAAACATCATACATACATTCATATATACATACACACACATACACAAATCCAAAATTTGCCAGACATACATACACACACAAATCCAAAATTTGCCAGACATACATACATACACACACAAATCCAAAATTTGACATAAAACATCATACATACACACAAATCCAAAAGTTGACATACATACATACATATACACAAATCCAAAATTTTGACATACATACATACACACACACACAAATCCAAAATTTTGAATTACATCCATACACACAAAAATCCAAAATTTGACATAAAACGTCATACATACATACACAAATCCAAAATTTGACAAAACATTATACATACACACAAAAATCCAAAATTTGACATAAGACATCATACATACATACACAAATCCAAAATTTGACAAAACATTATACATACACACAAATCCAAAATTTGACATACACACACAAATCCAAAATTTTGACATACATACACACACAAATCCAAAATTTGACAGACATACATACACACACAAATCCAAAATTTTACATAAAACATCATACATACACACAAATCCAAAAGTTGACATACATACATACATACACACACACACAAATCCAAAATTTTGACATACATACATACATACACACACACACAAATCCAAAATTTGACATAAAACATCATACATACACACCAATCCAAAATTTGACATACATACACACACAAATCCAAAATTTGACATAAAACCTCATACATACACAAAAATCCAAAATTTTGAATTACATACATACACACAAAAATCCAAAATTTGACATAAAACATCATACATACACACACATAAATCCAAAATTTGACATACATACACAAATCAAAAATTTGACATAAAACATCATACATACACACAAATCCAAAATTTGACATACACACACAAATCAAAAATTTTGACATACATACACAAATCTAAAATTTGACATAAAACATCATACATACACACAAATCCAAAATTTGACATACACACACACAAATCAAAAATTTTGACATACATACACACACAAATCTAAAATTTGACATAAAACATCATACATACATTCATATATACATACACACACATACACAAATCCAAAATTTGACATAAAACATCATACATACATTCATATATACATACACACACATACACAAATCCAAAATTTGCCAGACATACATACACACACAAATCCAAAATTTGCCAGACATACATACACACACAAATCCAAAATTTGACATAAAACATCATACATACACACAAATCCAAAAGTTGACATACATACATACATATACACAAATCCAAAATTTTGACATACATACATACATACATACACACACACACACAAATCCAAAATTTTGAATTACATCCATACACACAAAAATCCAAAATTTGACATAAAACATTATACATACACACAAATCCAAAATTTGACATACACACACAAATCCAAAATTTTGACATACATACACACACAAATCCAAAATTTGACAGACATACATACACACACAAATTCAAAATTTTACATAAAACATCATACATACACACAAATCCAAAATTTGCCAGACATACATACATACATACATACATACACACACAAATCCAAAATTTGACATAAAACATCATACATACACACAAATCCAAAAGTTGACATACATACATACATACATACACACACACACAAATCCAAAATTTTGACACACATACATACATACACACACACACAAATCCAAAATTTGACATAAAACATCATACATACACACCAATCCAAAATTTGACATACATACACACACACAAATCCAAAATTTGACATAAAACATCATACATACATTCATATATACATACACACACACACATACACAAATCCAAAATTTGCCAGACATACATACACACACAAATCCAAAATTTGCCAGACATACATACACACACAAATCCAAAATTTGACATAAAACATCATACATACACACAAATCCAAAAGTTGACATACATACATACATATACACAAATCCAAAATTTTGACATACATACATACATACACACACAAACACAAATCCAAAATTTTGAATTACATCCATACACACAAAAATCCAAAATTTGACATAAAACATTATACATACACACAAATCCAAAATTTGACATACACACACAAATCCAAAATTTTGACATACATACACACACAAATCCAAAATTTGACAGACATACATACACACACAAATTCAAAATTTTACATAAAACATCATACATACACACAAATCCAAAATTTGCCAGACATACATACATACATACATACATACATACATACATACATACATACACACACAAATCCAAAATTTGACATAAAACATCATACATACACACAAATCCAAAAGTTGACATACATACATACACACACACACAAATCCAAAATTTTGACACACATACATACATACACACACACACAAATCCAAAATTTGACATAAAACATCATACATACACACCAATCCAAAATTTGACATACATACACACACACAAATCCAAAATTTGACATAAAACATCATACATACACACAAATCCAAAATTTGACATACATACACACACAAATCCAAAATTTGACATAAAACATCATGCATACATACAAATCCAAAATTTGACATACATACACACACAAATCCAAAATTTGACATAAAACATCATACATACATACATACACACAAATCCAAAATTTGACATAAAACATCATACATGCATATGTAACAGGTATAACTGTATGTAACTATATGTAATCTGTTCATGATGCAGTACCGAAATACTCCAGTAGGGGGTGGGTGAGCATGGAGATTTATTAGCAGGCACACAGGTTCCCCTCCCCCATTCATAATACAGAGCGTGAGGGAAACGAAACTGAAACTGAAACGAAACAGAGCGTGTTTGTGTCTGTTCTTAAAACTATCTATGCCCCCTTTTTCAGGTGAGCCCCCAAGCATTTTAATAGTAATGTTCATGTAAGTGCGAGTATACGATGTTTATATAATTGTTATACCTGTAATTTAAAGATAAGGACGAGATTGACTTATAAGACAAACGTGAATAGCGTCCGTTGCTATGCTACGGTTGCTATGCTACCGTTTAGCGTCTCATACACTGAATAGTTTAATATACAAAGTTAATGGTTATCCAGTGATTCAAATGATGTAAATATAGTGTTATTATGGTGTTAAGATGTGTTTGATGTTATATTGTTATTCCTTGACTTTGCCATTATAAGATATATGGTTATATCGTATCTGAGTGAATGTTTACGGGTCACGTGAGCAGCGTGTTATCGCCTCAGTAAATTAATGTGGCAAATAGACACTTTGAGTACTTTTGAGTTTGCCAGTGCATACAGACTATAATATGATTTATTCTGTCTTTTCTGTCTGTCACATACAGATGCAAGGTTTCTTGTCGTTATGTGTATCAAAATGTATATGTTATGTTATCCAAAGTGAGAGTCATCTCTTTATGTCATTTTTCAGTGTATGTATGGAATGAAATGCTGTTATATGTAAGTTGATGATATACATTGTATGGTTCTGTTCCCCATTCATAATACAGAGCGTGAGGGAAACGAAACAAGTGTTTGTGTCTGTTCTTAAAACTATCTATGCTCCCTTTTTCAGGGAGTTTAACACATACATACACACAAATCCAAAATTTGACAAAACATCATACATGCATCATACATCCATACATGTTGATCACGAGATTCTTGTCTCTCGCCTGAAATCCTGCATCGGGCTACAGGGGAAGGTCTTAAGCTGGTTCAAATCTTTTTTAACCAATCGAAGTTTCTCAGTTAAAGTTGGTAACTTCACTTCCAATCCAAGCAATCTAAACTGTGGTGTTCCTCAGGGCTCCATTCTAGCTCCTAACCTTTTCTCTCTTTACTTGCTTCCTTTGGGCTCTATCTTTAGCAAACATAACGTTTCCTTCCACTGCTACGCTGATGACATGCAAATCTATCTGCCTATAACCAGAAAAGGAAAATCTACTCTCCATACTCTATTAGCATGTCTAGACGATGTTAAATCTTGGCTCTCCAATAACTTTCTTTCCCTAAACTCAGATAAAACAGAAGTCATTGTCTTCAACCCTTCTGACTCCAGAACACATAATCCTATTGATCTTGAGTCATTAAGCTCATTTATCTCTCCCAAAGTGAGGAATCTGGGAGTGGTCTTTGACAACTGTTTAAAATTCGATAAGCAAATTAGCACTGTTGTTGGTTCTAGTTTCTTCCATCTTCGCTCTCTCTCCAAAATTAAATCCTTCCTTTCCGAGGGTTCTTTAGAGACAGCTATCCATGCCTTCATTACATCGCGACTGGACTACTGCAATTCCCTTTATTACGGGATCTCAAAGGCGCAAATTTCTAGGTTACAAATAGTCCAAAATGCGGCAGCTAGATTTCTTAAGAGGCGTAATAAATTCGATCACATTACGCCCCTCCTGAGATCTCTTCACTGGTTGCCTACCCAGTTTAGAATTCAATACAAAATTCTTCTACTTGTCTACAAATCTCTAAACAATCTGGCTCCCTCCTACCTGACCGATCTTCTTCACCCTTACACTCCCGTGAGAGAACTGAGATCGGAGGATAAACTCCTCTTAAAGATCCCCAGAACCCGCCTAAAGTCAAGGGGAAATCGAGCTTTTGAAGTGGCCGGCCCCACACTATGGAACAATCTTCCTGACCCTGTTAGAATGGCTTCCAGTTTATCTGAGTTTAAATCTTGCCCTAAAACCCATCTTTTCTCCCTTGCGTTTGTTGATGTTTAATATGTAATTATTTGGGGCCTTTGTGTATATACAGTTGTTTATGCATGTATATATGTGTATACATATGTGTTTCTGTGGATATGTGTACGGTTTGACTGTCTCTTTGCCTCTGCCTCTCAGTTTTTGCTTTTGACTGTTTCTATTTTTGTTTTGTTTTCTATTGTGCTTTTTATTTCTTATCTTGTTTTCTTTTCTTTCATCCTGTTGTACAGCACTTTGGTTGGCCTTTGGCCATTTTTAAATGTGCTTTACAAATAAACTGAACTGAACTGAACATGCATACACACACACACACACAAATCCAAAATTTGACATAAAACATCATACATACACACAAATCCAAAAGTTGACATACATACATACATACACACACACACAAATCCAAAATTTTGAATTACATCCATACGCACAAAAATCCAAAATTTGACATAAAACATCATACATACATACATACATTCATACACAAATCCAAAATTTGACAAAACATTATACATACACACAAATCCAAAATTTGACATAAAACATCATACATACACACCAATCCAAAATTTGACAGACATACATACATACATACATACATACAAATCCAAAATTTGACATACATCCACACACACAAATCCAAAATTTGACATGGAACATCATACATGCATACATACACACAAATCCAAAATTTGACATACATACACACACAAATCCAAAATTTGACATACAACATCATACATACACACAAATCCAAAATTTGACAGACATACATACATACATACATACATACATACATACATACACACAAATTCAAAATTTGACATACATACACACACAAATCCAAAATTTGACATAAAACCTCATACATACACACAAATCCAAAATTTGACAGACAGTCAGACATGCATACATACATACACACAAATCCAAAATTTGACATACATACACACACAAATCCAAAATTTGACATACAACATCATACATACCAATCCAAAATTTGACATACATACACACACAAATCCAAAATTTGACATAAAACATCATACATGCATACATACACACAAATCCAAAATTTGACATACATACACACACAAATCCAAAATTTGACATAAAACATCATACATACAAATCCAAAATTTGACATACATACACACACAAATCCAAAATTTGACATAAAACATCATACACACAAATCCAAAATTTGACAAAACATTATACATACACACAAATCCAAAATTTGACATACACACACACAAATCCTAAATTTTGACATACATACACACACAAATCCAAAATTTGACATACATACACACACACACACAAATCCAAAATTTGACATAAAACATCATACACACAAATCCAAAATTTGACAAAACATTATACATACACACAAATCCAAAATTTGACATACACACACACAAATCCTAAATTTTGACATACATACACAAATCCTAAATTTTGACATACATACACACACAAATCCAAAATTTGACATACATACACACACACACACAAATCCAAAATTTGACATACACACACAAATCCAAAATTTTGACATACATACACACACAAATCCAAAATTTGACATACATACATACATACACACACACACACACAAATCCAAAATTTTGAATTACATCCATACGCACAAAAATCCAAAATTTGACATAAAACATCATATATACATACATACATACACAAATCCAAAATTTGACATAAAACCTCATACATACACAAATCCAAAATTTGACATAAAACCTCATACATACACACAAATCCAAAATTTGACATACATACACACACAAATCCAAAATTTGACATAAAACATCATACATACACACAAATCCAAAATTTGACAGACATGCATACATACATACACACAAATCCGAAATTTGACATACATACACACACAAATCCAAAATTTGACATAAAACATCATACACACAAATCCAAAATTTGACATACATACACACACAAATCCAAAATTTGACATAAAACATCATACATACCAATCCAAAATTTGACATACATACACACACAAATCCAAAATTTGACATAAAACATCATACATGCATACATACACACAAATCCAAAATTTGACATACATACACACACAAATCCAAAATTTGACATAAAACATCATACATACAAATCCAACATTTGACATACATACACACACACAAATCCAAAATTTGACATAAAACATCATACACACAAATCCAAAATTTGACAAAACATTATACATACACACAAATCCAAAATTTGACATACACACACACAAATCCAAAATTTTGACATACATACACACACAAATCCAAAATATGACATACATACACACACAAATCCAAAATTTGACATAAAATATCATACATACACACAAATTCAAAATTTGACATACATACACACACAAATCCAAAATTTTGACATACATACACACACAAATACAAAATTTGACATACATACATACATACACACACAAATACAAAATTTTGAATTACATCCATACGCACAAAAATCCAAAATTTGACATAAAACATCATATATACATACATACATACACAAATCCAAAATTTGACATAAAACCTCATACATACACAAAAATCCAAAATTTGACACAGACAGACAGACATACATGCATACATACATACACACAAATCCAAAATTTGACATACATACACACACAAATCCAAAATTTGACATAAAACATCATACATACATACAAATCCAAAATTTGACATACACACACAAATCCAAAATTTGACATAAAACATCATACATGCATACACACACAAATCCAAAATTTGACATACATATACACACAAATCCAGAATTTGACATAAAACATCATACATGCATACATACACACAAATCCAAAATTTGACATACATATACACACAAATCCAGAATTTGACATAAAACATCATACATGCATACATACACACAAATCCAAAATTTGACATAAAACATCATACATGCATACACACACACACACACACACACACAAATCCAAAATTTGACATACATATACACACAAATCCAGAATTTGACATAAAACCTCATACATGCATACATACACACAAATCCAAAATTTGACATAAAACATCATACATGCATACATACACACGAGTCCAGAATTTGACATAAAACATCATACATGCATACAAATCCAAAATTTGACATAAATCATTTACAAACACACACACACACACAAATCCAAAATTTGACATAAAACATCATACACACAAATCCAAAATTTGACAAAACATTATACATACACACAAATCCAAAATTTGACATACACACACAGAAATCCAAAATTTTGACATACATACACACACAAATCCAAAATTTGACATACATACACACACACACACACACACACAAATCCAAAATTTGACATAAAACATCATACATACACACAAATCCAAAATTTTGACATACATACACACACAAATCCAAAATTTGACATACATACATACATACACACACACACAAATCCAAAATTTTGAATTACATCCATACGCACAAAGATCAAAAATTTGACATAAAACATCATATATACATACATACATACACAAATCCAAAATTTGACATAAAACCTCATACATACACAAAAATCCAAAATTTGACATAAAACATCATACATGCATACATACACACAAATCCAAAATTTGACATAAAACATCATACATGCATACATACACACAAATCCAAAATTTGACATACATATACACACAAATCCAGAATTTGACATAAAACATCATACATGCATACATACACACAAATCCAAAATTTGACATAAAATATCATACATGCATACACACACACACAAATCCAAAATTTGACATACATATACACACAAATCCAGAATTTGACATAAAACCTCATACATGCATACATACACACAAATCCAAAATTTGACATAAAACATCATACATGCATACATACACACAAATCCAGAATTTGACATAAAACATCATACATGCATACATACACACAAATCCAAAATTTGACATAAAACATCATACATGCATACATACACACAAATCCAAAATTTGACATACATATACACACAAATCCAGAATTTGACATAAAACATCATACATGCATACATACACACAAATCCAAAATTTGACATAAAATATCATACATGCATACACACACACACAAATCCAAAATTTGACATACATATACACACAAATCCAGAATTTGACATAAAACCTCATACATGCATACATACACACAAATCCAAAATTTGACATAAAACATCATACATGCATACATACACACGAGTCCAGAATTTGACATAAAACATCATACATGCATACTAATCCAAAATTTGACATAAATCATTTACAAACACACACACACACACAAATCCAAAATTTGACATACATGCATACATACACACACAAATACAAAAATTTGACATAAAACATTTACAAACACACACACACATATAAAACATCATATACATACATACATATATATATATATATATATATATATATATATATATATATATATATATATATACATACACACACGTTATAATGATGATATTTTATGTCCTATTTTGCACCTTTATGTCGTAACAATTAAGACTTTTTTTGCCTTTTAAATGTCATAAATGTGACTTAACCGAGACTTTGTATGATTTTGAGGTTGTATTTGTGTGTGTGTTGAAGCAGTACAGTGTTTGACAGCTGTCAATCAAGCGCTCAGTGTTTTCCTGCTGCGAGCAGCTCGTCACGAACACAGACAGTCCCGCGGCTCAACAGCCACTCGGCCTTTACAGCGGCGATCAGGGGTCTGAGAGCCTCTTACACCTCCAACACTGCAAACACGCTTCACACACACACACACTTCACCTCCAGCGCTCAGATGCATCGCAGCTATACACAGCCACACTTCACATTATGACGATCAATGCAAACGGTTTATCATCAACACAGAAAGCCAGTGGAGTTTTGCTCATGAAACACAATTGATGCATCGCAATAATGCCATTTTAAAAACACGGGTGAAATTCCCTAAAAAAACTCACAATTTCACAATTGTGGAAAATAACGCATCGAATTACATGGAAGTCTGTCAACATTTCACATCTTTCTTCTGGCATTTTTGGTTAATGAGACGGTTTAATAATTAAAATAATGAATAACATACTTTTCTGTCATGATACAGTGGAGTTCACTTATCTCGAGTCACAGTTAACTCGCCAGTCCTATTATGTCGACATTTTTGAAGTGGAACCACCAAACTCCCTATTTGTTTTAGCATTTTCTTGTGGGTTATGTTGATTATTTTATGTTGCCGAAATCTAATATCTCGAGCACAAAAGAGGGACAAATTCGCCACTTCACATGGTTATCTCGATCACGTGACTCGAGCGTACCTACTGTAGTTCACTGCGCAGGTCGCTTCATCAAACAAATCGCAGCAACACTGTTGTGTAAAAAGACACCAAAAACACGAGCATGTACATTCTCATTTAATAACTCACATCATGTGCATCAATACATTTTCATTTTTCGTTCTTGCGAGGTTTGTTGTCTCTGGCGTTTCCACTATCACTCTGACAGCTGGTGCTGATAGGCTGTCTGACCTGTCAATCATGCAAGACGACATGATTGGCTGTGCTGCCATGTGGGCGGGCTCTCATCCGACACATTTCTTAAAGGGACGAGCGCAGCAGGAGAGACTGCATTTTGTTTTTATTCTGACATGTGTTTGTTTTTTTCTTGTGTGAATTTCGCGCAACAAGCACTGTGTACCGAGCTGAACAGTTATGATAATTGACGTCATGCGAGCAACATTTGAAATTCGAAATGTGATCTTACACAAAAAAGTTCATCAATCTATGGGTGTGGGTTATGCCAACGATTTTTTACACAAAACCCAAAACCTGCTGGCTATATGAGTGTGCAGATTATCTGCACATGCGGGTTATATGTGGGAAAATCGGTAATATATGGGTTCTCAACGCTTTTTTGCAACCCCCGAGGCCGTCGCCATAACCGAACTCCACTGTAATAACACTAATAGTAACTTATGTCATCATTGATGTCACGACCTTTATGTTTTATGTCAATTTTGCCTCAGTAAATCATAATTTGTAAAATCAGTAAATTTATTATTAAGGCTTTTTTTGTCCTTTTTTGTCATAATTATTTCCTTTTAACTCAGAATTTTTTACTTTTTGTCAGAATTATGACTCAGTGTGTAATAAGTATGATTATGGTAGGTCAGAACTTATGACTTTGAGAAAGCAGAGAAAACAACTTGCGTTACTTCTTTGAAAAACTACCTACGATATTTTGTTGGAAAACCTTGAGTAAATGATCAGATTACTTTCTCCGGTTCCTTGCGATGCGTTTCCCGACACTGATGATACTAACGGCTCCTGATGAACATAAACACACATATAAAGGCGATAGAAGGGATGTTGTGTCAGTCCGGATGAGCGTGTGTTCCTCCCTATGAGTGACCCTTGACCCCTGTGAAGTGCGGATGGACTGACCGCAGGCCGTGGGCTCGAAGCTCCCGGCTGGTGCGTAACCTCTCCAGATCCTCCACGTCCCGAAACAGGAAGAACACGTCTTTACACTCCGGATGGGTTTCAAACAGCCTGTTACAAACACAACAGACGCTCTTTAACCGCAGAAACACGTCGGATTTCACTAAACAAATCCTGCATTTAACCAAACTGGTCTCCAGAAGGTAAATACGGTTGTGCTCAAAAGCACAATCTGTGGAAATGTGAATAATTTTAACTAAATAAGAGGGATCACTGGCCTGAATAAGATATTTCACATAAAAACTGCTGAATTTATAACAATAACCCTGTTCAAAACTTTACACGCCTTTGATTCTGTTTCTTTTGCTTTTATTATGTTTGTTCTTGAGGTTTTTTTTAAATGCCCAAAAAAATCCTTCAGTTTTCCAGTATCTTTTTTATATTTGAACCCTTTCCAGCAGCGACTGTGTGATTATGAGGCTGTCGCTCAAACAGTAGAGAGCGGCGCTTGCAACATCAAGGTCATGGGTTCGATTCCCAGGGAAAGCAAGAACTGATTAGAATGTCAATGTGTTTCTTAAATGCGATGATAAAAGCATCTGCATCACAGAAAACGGACTGGGGAACATCAGTTTGGAGAATCTGGACGAAACAGAAAGACACTCGTTTGTCAGCAGCGAGAACATTTGCTGCAACTCAACACATTCATTTCTTACACCATTTTTGTATGAGAAAACAGCTGTTATGATGATGATGATGATGCATCATAAAGCACTGCAAGTGAAGAGGCATTTTTATCACATTTAGACATTTGAGATGAAAAAGGAGTGTTTGAACGTCCGTCATCAGATCAAGTCAATCACTTTCCTTTAATAAACTTTGTACATCTTTCATTGAAGTAAATGACATTTTCGTTGATATTTGATCATATGCACGACTAACACATTAACTCTTATATTATTTGCGGGTCAATTTGACCCAAAACTATGCAAGTTAATTAACTGTTTTTTATTTTACATTTAAATTCATGCATTTATCAGCTGCTTTTATCATCGCATTCAAGAAACACATTGACATTCTAATCAGTTCTTGCTTTCCCTGGGAATCGAACCCATGACCTTGATGTTGCAAGCGCTGCTCTCTACTGTTAGACACACAGGAAAGCGTTAAAGTTAAAGCATTACTTTTCTTCATAGTGTGATATATTGAATTGAAATAGGTTTCATTTTGACCTGCAACAGAGATCGTAACCAGAATTGAACCGTAAGTGTGATTTAAGCATCCACAAACAACAACACATGACATCATAACCCACTCACTCATTTCATCATCTTTGAGAATTGAAAGTCATTTCAAAGATGGTTTCTCTTGCGGTTCGGTCTTATAACAGCTGTTTCACAAATGAATGTTACATTAGTTGCAAAAGCTCGTTCTCCTGACAAATGAACGAGTGCTAATGTGTCTGGAAAGACTTCTATACGTCTACAGTGTTTGTTTTGATGGATACTTCCCTGCTTTTAACACTGACACTGGGAAAATAATGACTTCAGTCCATAATGAGTTCATGAAATCAATCCGTTTCCTGAAGAAAAGGCTAAAAGAGATGATCGTTCTCACAGAAAATGCTTTCAGATGTTACATTAAGGAACAATAACAGATCAAAATAATGAGCACTGCTAATAAAGGTTTAATATAGGGATACCAATATATATATATCGGCTGATATGTGTTCATTTTTAAAGTTATTTTTGAATGAAATATGATTGAAATCACTTCAATAAAGGAAAATATGGTTTAGATCAACATGTGCAGCTCAAATCTGTCAAATCAACTGCATGAAATTATAACCAGAACATCAAAATTGTGTGTTTGAGACGTGGATTTAATACTGACACTTTAGTTTTTATAATAAGGCTCTCAAATTATATAAAATTTGCATTTAGATTTATCGACCAATATATCAGTTAACAGCTTTCAAATTTGAAGAATTTTCATTATCGGCTTTCAAATATGAATAATTATCGGCTTTTAAATATAAATAATTATCGGCTTTCAAATATGAATAAATATTGTTAATGGCTTTCAAATATGAATAATTATCGGCTTTCAAATATAAATAATTATCGACTTTCAAATATGAATAATTATCGTTAATGGCTTTCAAATATAATTATCAGCTTTCAAATATGAATAATTATCAGCTTTCAAATATAAATAATTATCGGCTTTCAAATATGAATAAATATTGTTAATGGCTTTCAAATATGAATAATTATCGGCTTTCAAATATGAATAATTATTGTTAATGGCTTTCAAATATGAATAATTATCGGCTTTCAAATATAAATAATTATCGGCTTTCAAATATGAATAAATATTGTTAATGGCTTTCAAATATGAATAATTATCGGCTTTCAAATATGAATAATTATTGTTAATGGCTTTCAAATATGAATAATTATCGGCTTTCAAATATAAATAATTATCGACTTTCAAATATGAATAATTATCGTTAATGGCTTTCAAATATAATTATCAGCTTTCAAATATGAATAATTATCAGCTTTCAAATATGAATAATTATCGGCTTTCAAATATAAATAATTATCGACTTTCAAATATGAATAATTATCGTTAATGGCTTTCAAATATTATTATCAGCTTTCAAATATGAATAATTATCAGCTTTCAAATATGAATAATTATCGACTTTCAAATATGAATAATTATCGTTAATGGCTTTCAAATATTATTATCAGCTTTCAAATATGAATAATTATCAGCTTTCAAATATGAATAATTATTGTTAATGACTTTCAAATATGGAGAATTATCGTTAACAGCATCAGCCAAAATTGTCTTATTGGTGCATCAATGTTTAATATAACGATCATTAAAAGATTATTCGAGTGCTCAAAACACTCTTTATCCCCTGCGATCCCGGCATTACCTGGAGATTTTTGTTGTTTTAAGAAGTGACTTTAATCAGATTAAAACTCTTTCTAAAGACACTCTCATACAGATTCACCTGCATTGGTGTCATACACAGAAAGTGTGTAATTCAGCATCATCGCAGCACAAAGACGCACACCTGATGATAATCTGGAGCATCAGCTCTCCAGAGACTCTCTCAAAGTTGCTTCAGAGTCATTATTTTATCCTGATTCAGTTTTTCCTTTGAGTTGCACAGTGTGTTTTTTATGATGCCATAGATGCATTAAAAACATAATCAAGAGAAAAAAACTCCTGGTGCAAAGCATTAACAAACTCACACACATTGAAGTCAATGTGAAACGCCATTCCAAAAAAGACATTTATGACTGCAAAAAAAGGTGGGACTAGACTATATTTGTGGTAAATTGATTGGTTGGTAAAAAGTGGTAGAAAACATTAATCTGAAACAGTTTTTTTTATGTTTTATTATTGCTGATATAAATTTAAAAATAGGCTGTAATTCATCAGGCTAAATCAGATTTCTGCTGAGACAACTTGCCCCGCCAAAGGATCAACATGTTAAATTAACAGTAGCAAGATGGATGGATGATAGATAGAGAAATAAATGGATGGATGGATGGATGGAAAGAGAGATAGATAGATAGATAGATATAGAACTATAGATAGATAGATAGATAGATAGAACTATAGATGGATAGATATAGAACTATAGATAGATGGATAGAACTATCGATGGACAGAACTATAGATGGATAGAACTATAGATGGATAGATAGGAACCCTGATTAATTTTCACGGGAGTAAAAACTGAGACAACTTGCCCCAACACTTTTCATCGTTTGGACCGCGAATCATGACGTAATATATCAATATGCTGTTCAATATTAGTCATTAAACTGATGTGAAGCATCACAAGCTCTGAAAAAGCCAGTATCTGTTCACATCATGCATGTTTTCACGCTGATATTCGCGAACTGACTAAAGCTGAACTGAAACATGCATTTTCTGTGAAGCTGCTGACCTGCAGATTAACCTGCAATCATCATCATAACAATATTTAGAAGGCAATTCTCACCTGACGAACATGATAATCCCGACTTTGGCGATGTCCTCCTGGATGAGTTTCCAGGACTCTTTGATCAGGTGAATGTGACGCGGCGTGAGACGCGCCGGATCCTCCTGTGCTCCCGGAGTCAATCCCGATCCCGAAATCGCGCAGCCCATCCTGAATTTACAAGCCGCCGCTGGTGAGTGGAGTGAGTGGAGTAGTTATCTGTTGAATCAGTGATCGGTTGAGTGAGTTGTCTGTGGGGTTAGCCGCGTGTCTCTAGCTGTCCGCGTCTCTCTGCTTCTCCATGACTGTCTGAAGTCAGACCTTCAGTGAGAGACTCGAAACCTGGAACCTGCTCACCGGGAGGGGAGGAGTTCATCATCATCATACTTATCATAATCTTCATCATCATCTTTATCATCCTCCTGAAGCGAGGTCCTCAAACAACAGCAATCATTTAGATATTATATCTAAATGATTCCAAGGTTTGAATGACAAATAAGTCTGTCACTTTTGTGCATATATTAATATTACACAGATGCTGGTCATATAATTAGAATTTTTGAATATAATCATTTTTGAATGGGTTTTGTTTCACAATCCTCTCCAGAGTGTGGTTATCCCTATTGTTTGTACACATTTTTCTACCACATCATTTTCTTCCGGTCACCTCTCTGTTAATGTGCTTGGACACAGAGGTGTGTGAACAGCCAGCGTTTTGTGTTTTGGCCTCCCTGTGCAAGGTGTCAGTGGTTGTCTTTTGGACCAGTGGTCCCCCAACCCCTGGTCTGCGGCTTGGTACCGGTCCGCAGATGAAATGGTACCGGGCCGCGGATTGGATTCGCGGACCAGTCCGTGGATGGCCGCGGCTGTGGCGCTGTAGCTTTGGCAGTGTGTCTTGCTTCCCCATCAGAAGCTGAGCTTTGCTGATATTCCCCCCCCCCCCCCCCCGTCATCGCTTATCTCTGTTCTGATTGGTCAAAAGGCTCAATCTGTTGTGATTGGTCTAGCGCTTACGGCACGTGTGTGAAATGAAACGGCTATTACCATAACTGAACCTCAGCTCCGGAGTCTTCCTAAAGTTCAGCGATTGCACACACTGTAAAGACGATGACGATGGCATCCATTTTATAACATAAATCTGAGCGCGAGTCTGATGATGTGGAAGTGGAACAAGCCATTCAATCCAACCCAAACAAGTTAAAGTTTGTAAACAAATCTAGCTCCATCCTTTATTCAAAGTAGTAAGAACGAAAGACAATCTGGATTAATAGACAGTTTTAGGTAATAGTGGCGACTATTTCAGTAAGACAATAATAACGCGAGTTAGCCACAACTGACACGAACGACAGGAAGTACACGACAGACAGGAAGTACACGACTGACAACAGACAGGAAGTACACGACTGACAACAGACAGGAAGTGCATGACTGACACAACAGACAGGAAGTGCAAAAATTACATGTCAGACAGGAATGCACAGCTGACACGACATACAGGAAGTGCACGACTGACACAGAGAGGAGGTGCACGACTGACAGGAAGTGCACAACAGACAGGAAGTGCACGACTGACACAGAGGAAGTGCACAACAGATAGGAAGTGCACTACTGACACAGAGAGGAAGTGCACGACTGACACAGAGAGGAAGTGCACTACTGACAGGAAGTGCACTACTGACACAGAGAGGAAGTGCACTACTGACAGGAAGTGCACAACAGACAGGAAGTGCACAACAGACAGGAAGTGCACTACTGACACAGACAGGAAGTGCACTACTGACACAGAGAGGAAGTGCACTACTGACAGGAAGTGCACAACAGACAGGAAGTGCACTACTGACACAGAGAGGAAGTGCACTACTGACAGGAAGTGCACTACTGACACAGAGAGGAAGTGCATGACTGACACAGAGAGGAGGTGCACGACTGACAGGAAGTGCACAACTGACACAGAGAGGAAGTGCACGACTGACACAATAGACTGGAAGTGCAAAAATTACATGACTGACAAGACTGACTATAAAAATAAAGCACACCCGAGGTGTGACGGCCACTCCACTTCTTTTCTAATATTTCAACAGCTTGGAGTCAATTACTCCTTACATATAACAAACACAGAACTACATCTAGATCTGTGATGGCAACTAAAAGATGTTGGTTTGAAGAGTGAGTCTAAGACACTTAACCTCAGCTTGCTCTAATAAACGACCCGTTATAGATAAAAGCATCTGGTAAATCATTATTTGCCTACAATAAGGTACTTGCCTTTACTCCATAAATGCAATTAAAGGGTTATCTGTAATCCAGGATGAGATTACGGCTGGTTTTCTGCTCCTACAACGGAAGTCATTAATCAGATCCATGTCATATTCCACCTGCATTTCCCAAGGACTGATTAAAAAGCACAAACTAATTAAACTGCGATACGCCCGCAGAATCATTTTGATACAGAAAAAACCCTAATGCAGCAACAAGGGCAAACAGAATAATAAAGGACAACAGGATGATGTGAATAATGATTATACTGTAGTGTGGAAAACTTTTTAATGTAGCATGACAGAAAAACAGAATATGAACCGAACATTTTTACAAATCATCATTGCTGAGCTGACAAAGGCATTGTGCTTAATATTTACACCAATTCAAATAAATAAAAGGATTAAATATACAAGATAAGAGTGAGATCAACCCACAAATGAGCAGAAATGTACAACCGAAAACTGCTAGCTTATAATAACAACCATTAAACAAGACTATTTACCCAAATACAGTGAGGAAGACACCTTCTGCGACTCTGCATTAACATGTTGCTCAAATGACATCCATTTATTTTGAGAAAGATTATCATTCATCTGGTGTAATCGGATTATAATTTCCAGTTTTCTCCTCATTAGTGGGGAATGAGATCTT
This sequence comes from Rhodeus uyekii, assembly GCA_037043235.1. Classification (NCBI taxonomy): domain Eukaryota; kingdom Metazoa; phylum Chordata; class Actinopteri; order Cypriniformes; family Acheilognathidae; genus Rhodeus; species Rhodeus uyekii. Next base: position 1,202,803 of record JAWRVZ010000137.1, read on the forward strand.
TATGAGATTACGTTTTTTCCTCTGGTCAGTGCTTGAACGCAAACAGTGAAGAGACATCAGGCAGTGCAGATTGAGAACAGATCGCAGTGCTTTTACTTTTCTGATTACATGACAAATTTGTGTGTACCAAGCATAGGTGCATTTGTAACATATGCACTGAGCTATTGTGTATTCTCTTCCTTATTGCACCCCCCCCCCCCCCCCCCTCAAAAAGACAGAAAAAAAGTCTTTGCATTGAACCACTTTTCTAAACATTACAAAACGATGACAAAACCAAAGCCAGCTCCTTTAACAAATGTTTACATCTCACTGAAATACGCACAAAATAATGCAAAAACAGTCTAATATACAGTACGTGCATTTACAAATGCAAATTTTATAAATATATTCTCTAAGGTCATAAAGCATCCCTTTTCCAGATGGTTTGCACAACATTTGCATAAAGTTCATGACTGGAAGTGAAGATTCATGCTCTGCAAATGCAGAACGCCAAACCTGAATAAGACGGCATGCCCTCAGCCTCTCAAACAGGCGTAAACGACATATTTTGGCTTACAGCATTTTAGGTTTAAGATATTTTAAGGTTCTGAGTGTTTAGAGTATTGCTTTATAAGACTCACATATAAGAACTAAGGTTCTGAAATTTCTCACGCAGGTTTTTAACCAAACTACGTTGACTGTTCTCCGCTTTTTCAAATAAGCATGACGGGTGACCTCTTTCCATCCATGCACTAAAGTTTTGCTCTTTACTGTTTGCCATTGCAAGTTCAGATTGTGAAACAGCATCCCATCTTATTTGATTCTCATGACTATCCTCACATCCTGCTCCATCTTGACCAGTATCACAACAGCTGTCCGGTTGCTCGAATGCATGTAATGTCCCTGCATCAAAATCTAAAGCATCAACTCTACACAGCGAAGGCAAACCTTCAGCTTCAAGGGTCTTGGTGGAACATGTAGACTCTGTGGATGTACTTCTCTGCAGTGTGACACTGGAGGAATGAGATGAACAAGAGAAGAAGCGTGACGATGAAGACTTCTCCGATGCCTCTACGTTGTCCAGAACTCTCTCCGGAAAAGAATAACTGCGACCCATTGGGAACGGACGAGAGGAAGCAGGGGCTACATCCTTTCGGCCATGGCTGTTATATTTGGAGCGCAACTCCTTGACATCTGGCCAGTGGAAGCTCTCTGTTTGTACTGGACTTTGTGGTCTCTGGTCAAATAATCTGCAAAAGTACGGCAATTGAGGACTTCCGGGAGAACAGAGGCTAGAAGCTGGACTAGTGGAATTAGAGTCCGGGATAATGTCCTGCTCATTCAAGGTCAGCAACAGTGTCCTGTCAGGGATGCCTACGCACAAAAAAGCAGTGGTTAAAAGTCTGCTTTGACAAATAAGAGTGATTACACAGAGTTTACACTATGCCAGAAAACACAGCAAATCCACTGGTTTCTAAAGGGAATGGTGCGTCAGAAGGATGTGGAGGAATTACATAAGGGTTTGCTCAATCATGCAATCCAAACTTTGATGTAGGAATCCACTGGCTAAGGAGAATTGCAGTTAGGAAAGTGTAGTTGTGCTTTTGGAAACCCAATTCCCACTTGATTTGAATCTTGACACACCTCTTTACACAACCTCAAAATGGATCTTATACATTCCTATCCATCAAATGCTCCATTAGACACATGCCTAGTCGTCTCAAGGGCTTTGACAGGGCTTTGACACTTCTCCCTCGTTGCATTTATATTGTCGTGTGTCTTGTCTCTGTGCCTTAATGTCACGCGCTGTTGGTGTGTTTACTGTCTCGTTAAGTTCATGTGAACATGCGGCGATGCGCATCTGGCTGCGTGTTTGTGTCTTGTTATTGTGTAACCCCACCCGTCTTGTTCCCATGTTTCCTTTAATTGTTCTCAGCTGTTCTGCTCGTTACCTTCCTCATGTGTTGTCTATTTAATCCCTTTGTGGTTGTTGTCCGGTGTTGCATCGTTGTGTTTCCTGTGTCTATGTTGGCTGTTCCCTGTGTCTCCCCATTCCATGCGGTTTGCTTGTTTCACTCAGTTATGTCCAGTTGTCTTGTTCAGTTATGGTTTTCCCCCACAGGGTAGTTTTTGTTTATGTTTTGTTTAATGTTTTATTGTAATAAATCCTTCACCCTGCATTACCTCAGTCCTCCCTACTTGACCCGTGAAATATGGGGGATTGTCCATTAGGTACAACTGAATTATCAGTTTGGAAAAGAAAGTGATTGGAACGATTCGGAAATCCATTGCCGCTTGTATACATGTTCTTGTCTTTTTTTCATTATATATATATATATATATATATATATATATATATATATTCATTCTTTTTCTTATTTTAATGATTTGTAATGAGTCAAACAGAGTTATTTTGAGTTTAGAGTTCAGCCTTGGAGAAGATGTGTATCGGTATCTACGTTTCTGTGTGTATGTGTGTGTTAATATGGTCTGTATTGGTGAGGTGATTAACTGGCACCATAAGGAGACGGAACGACTTGATGTTCTCGACAATCTGATACCTAGCAACGCATTTCTGCCGTGTGGAAGGTCACTAACCCATCAACCATTAGATCAACGAAGATCTGCTTCAGACTGTCTGCTTTTGTGTGGAGAATTACTAGTTTTCTTTACCTTTCTTTCTTAGCCAATCAGAATCATTTAACCTTCAGTAATGTTGTAGTTAGCACCCTCTGTTAGAGTATAATTGCTGTAATAATGTTATTGTATGTGGGGCGGCCTACGAACTCCTTGTGAGACTTGAAGCTTCTGCTGATGAAACTGCAAACTGCACTTCTGACTCCTGCTCTTCATTCATCATATCTGATCCTCAGGTCTTAACTGCAATTCACCTACAAAAGTGTCAGCAAGTATCTACTCAGACACTACACCCACCTTTCTCCTTTCCCGAAGGGCTTTCCTCCATGACCGAAGACAGGTTCTTGGGTGTGAAATGATTCTCTGAGATCTTGGGCCTCTGCCTTACTACCGGTCTCCTGTTTTTGATACGTTGACTGTATTGCCTGGCCAACTGGAACACTTTGTTTTTCATCTTCTCCATATCTTGAAGGATGAGGTCATCCTCACTGGCGGACCTTAAAGAGATAATCCTCGGTAGAGGAGGGTGCTTGACCTTGTGGCATTCTTGGAACTTGTGCTCCTCGTTTGGATGGCACTGAAACTCTTGCATCTTGTCCTTTTCGAAGATGTTGTTGATTGGGGATGAGGGTGAGCTTTCATTGGATTCCTCCAATATTAGTAAAGGCTCTCCAAGTCCACTATCACAGCTCACCTTACTAGTTTCTGCTTTTGTCTCTTGTACATATGTAGTCATTTGGGAATTCTCCAAGTCCTGATGTTCTTCAGAAGACCCAACTACCTCCACTTCCATGTCTTGCCACACCTTAACGATATCAGGATTAAATTGCTCAATCCCATTTTGAGGTCCATGCACGGACTCTTTGGCATTTGCAGAAACTACAAAGTCAGAGCTGTCCTTTGCGTTCTTGTCATCGTCTGAGTCTGGTAGATTAAAGACAGACCATAAAGTTGGCCTTATTACAGAAGATGGCCTCCTGTGTAAAGCCACATCTTCATCTGCGAGATCATTGAGTTGTTGACTCAGACTACGCACAAGGCCAGCAGGGATGTACGAAAGACTCTCTCTGCGTTTAAAGGCAAAGCTGGCATCCTGGTGCTCGGCGTGTTCGTAGTAGTGTCTAATCTTATGCATGAGCAACCGTTCCTTTTTCGAAAGAGTGTCTGGTTTCATTTGAGGTCTTTGGTCTGGAATGCATGGGCTCTGAGGTTCTGGAGTGGACCATCTAAATTCTGGGGATTCGTCTTTCTCATCAGGATCAGCACTGCCGTTCAGCAAACTGTTTCCTCTACTTTCCGAAGACACGAAGTCAAACGACCCTTCGACTCCTAGATTACTTCTGCTGGTACGCCGCTCTGGGATCTCGCTTGTCTCGTCCAGCACGGATGAAGACAAGAGTCCGCCAACATCGACTTCCATATTCCTCACATCTTCTGAGAGATTACGAGTCGTTCGCTCATTTTCCTGCACTTCTAGTCGAGTAGGGGGAGAGAAATCCCCACTGTCCTTCATATTATCTCCAATTTCTACTCCTCTACTATTGAGGTCTACTATCTCTGGATTAGTGTGGCATCCTGCCATTATTGTCCCACATAATTCAGGATAATTATCTGTTTGATCCATCCTCGTCTCCTCTGACGGTCTGAAGGGAACTGTGTTTTGTGAACCGTGTTCCCCAGCTGCGCTCTAGAAAGTGAACAGAGCGAAGAGAGTTATTGCTACAGGAAGCTATGAAGATAAGAAAAGAGGATATGCGGATAACTTAATTCAATCTTCAACATTTCCCTCATGGCTAAATAACCAGCATGAAACAAGAAGTGCAATTTATCTAGCTTTGAGACACAGATGCAATTTGCATTTCCAAAAAGTCCTTTAGTCCTCATGATTGACCAATTATCAAAAATGGGTTATGAGGATGTTACCTGTCCAAAAAGAGTCAAAGCTTCAGTCATTTCATCAGGCTTTTCTTCACAAGGTGTTTGACTGCTCTTGTTCATTGGCCAGTTTTCCCAATAACCTTCTCTGTCCTGTAAGTACACAATTCAGAGAATTACAGCAATAGAAAAACTCTCTTCTGAATGACAGTGTTCACAGATGTCAACATTTGGCAACATTTGCAATTCATTTAAAAGCATCCATGCATTTCAATGTTTTTCCACAGACAACTGACCTTCTGAAATCGCTTTTGTGTGCCATCAAGCAAAACACAATAAAACAGGAACCTTTGTTTAATTTAATTACGGAAGGCAAGCCATCCGACCTCCACCCCCAATATTTGACAGTTAAATTTCCCTTTGAAGTCGAACTTCAATAAAAAAAAATCTCATTGTGGCTCCAAGTGCAAAAACACTTTGGAGACGCCCGACGTCCCGTATTATTATGCATTGGATCTTCACAACAATAACATGCTGTAACTTTCCCATCACATGTCAACGATACATTCTACAATTTTACACATTCGCCATGAAATATAACACTGAATCTTGAGAGAAAACAATAGTACCTGCTATTAGTTTGGAAAATAATTATCATTGGATCGTTTTTGACACAAATATTTAAAAAAAACTGAATCTGACAGATTTGACACATCTAGTGATCTAAAAACAAGATTTCTTCAGTTCTACACTTTTCCAGAAGTCTAAGTAACGCAACTTACTTGTTTTTTTCATTTATTGACAGACCGTTCTCGTGTGTGTGTGAGTGAATGTGTGTGAATGAGTGAGAGTGTGTGTGTGAGTGAGTGAGAAAGTGAGTGTGTGAGAAAAAGTGAGTGTGTGTGAGTGTATGTGAGTGAGAAAGTGAGTGCGAGTGTGTGTGGGTGTGTGAGTGAGTGTGAGTGTGTGTTTGAGTAAGTGAGTGTGTGAGAAAGTGAGTGTGTGAGAAAGTGAGTGTGTGTGAGTGTATGTGAGAGAGAGTGAGAGAGTGAGTGTGAGTAAATGAGTGTGTATGTGTGAACATAATTATTGTACTTCTATACTAAATTTGAGCATTTAATAAATCTCACTTGCACAAAGAAAATTAAATATTAAATTACATAATTTAGGATTGTACGTTTTTATTGGTGACTTTGCATTTCCTTCAGCCGTATTATTTTAATTTTTGTGTGAAAGTGCTTAACATTTGCCCAAAAATAAAACTTTTTTTTGTTATAAAAATAAAAAACAAGCCCAGGTGAGAGAAAAGCAAAAGTAACGTAAAGCACGTAATTACTTTTAAGCAAGTAACGCAATATTGCAATGCATTACTTTTTAAAGCAATTTTCCCCAACACTGATGATTAGTGTCCATGCAATGAATCATGCCAGATCTGCACAAGCAGAAATCAAAGTACAGCAGGAGGGAAAGTGATTGACAGCATGCTGACGGCCGCCAGGATGAACAAAGAAAAGAAAGCAATAGGTGACAGAGAGCCTCACCGTTGTGATCTGATCAAAAAGCAAAGCCTTGGCTCTATACCGCCAGCAGGAGATGGCAGCCAACACTGAACTGGCAAAGTCAGCTACCTGCTCAACCTCCAACAGAGCTCCCTCTTCTCCAAAACCTCCTCGGGCCTTTGCGTTCTCTTCCTCTGGTTCGAGGTGAAGTCTCCTCTCCTGGACGTCCTCTAGAGAGCCGGTGCTAGACTCAAGATCTTGAACCAGTCCAGGTTCTGCAGCCTCCAGCTCTGGACTCGAGCTCAATGCCGTGATGTTGGTAGTGGGCAGTATGGGAAGACAGTCTTTATCCACTAACAGTGTGCTTTCGCTGTCTGCATGCTGGCACAGAAAATTAAACATCAATCTTTAAAAGTGAACTTCCATTTTTTTGTCTGAACAACTGTTGCAATGCATGTCATATGGGTTCCCATTATCGTGATTTAACATAAATACACTATTGGTCTAAAGTGTAGAAATAAGATATATTGAGGTTTTGAAAAAAGGCTCTATGAACTTGTTAAAAAATACAGTAAAAATTGGGGAAAAGTTATGTTTTTTTCTGTGAATATATAGTAAAGTGTCTTTTATTCATGTGATTAAAGCTGAATTTATTAGATGATACAGTAAAACAGTGTAATATTATATCAGTGTAAAACAGCTGTTTTCTATGTGAATATATAGTAAAGTGTCATTTATTCCTGTGATTAAAGCTGAATTTATTAGATGATAAATACAGTAAAACAGTGTAATATTATATCAGTGTAAAACAGCTGTTTTCTATGTGAATATATAGTAAAGTGTCATTTATTCCTGTGATTAAAGCTGAATTTATTAGATAATACAGTAAAACAGTGTAATATTATATCAGTGTAAAACAGTTGTTTTCTATTTGAATATATAGTAAAGTGTCATTTATTCCTGTTATTAAAGCTGTATTTTCAGCATCATTACTCCAGTCTTCAGTGTCACATGATCCTTCATAAATCATTCTGATATGATGATTTGATGCTCAACAAACATTTATGATTATTATAAGTGTTGAAAACAGTTGCGCTGCTTCATATTTATGTGGAAACAATAATACGCAAGTAAGATAATTTGTATTCATTATAATTGATCAAAAGTGTGTTACAAAAGATTCTGAAGTAAATGTCTTTCTATTCATCAACAAAATTTAAGCAGCAAAAACACTGATAATAAGAATATTTGAATGATTTCTGAAAGATCATGCGTTTTATTGTAATAATATATATAAAAAAATACATGTACAGTAATACCTCGGTTTGTGAGCTAGTAAACCAAATTGCTCTAACGAACGAACTCGCGGGAGCCGCGATCGGACGAACTCGCGGGAGCCGCATATGAAAGCTGGGAGATGGGTAGATGATGTGAGAATCAAGTGCTCAGTGACTACACACACACACACACACACACACACACACACACACACGCACAACTAGGAGACAATTAATTCATGAACCCTGAAAGTTACTGCTTACATGTTACATGTACGTGTATATTTCACTACGTGAACAATAGCGATCACAATTAATTAATATTAACAACGGGAGGTAAAACCGCTGTAAATCACTTATAAAAGTATCACTGTGGTGAATGATGCAGCCAAACCAAGCAAAGCTGAGAGAATGAATGAGTGAAGGGGTGATAAAGGGGTTGGAACAGAGTGACTGTGTAATGAGAGGCTGTGTTTAGGACATTTCCAGTAAAAATGGGCGTGATGATGCTGAGTGGGTGAGGGAAAATTTTTCTCGTACACCAATACAATGCTCCTACACCGATTCAACCCTCCATGCTCGTACACTGATTTGCTCATATACCAAGTCGCTCGTAAACCGAGGTATTAATGTATTTTAATTGCCTTCTTTCAGAAACATTAAAATATCTAAATTAGACCGATTCTGTACATTTGTTGCCATCATAAAATCCCATGTACAAGTGAATTGGGCTTATATGTCATGAGAAAAGCTTGCATTGGAGAGCAAACCTGCAAATCTTACCTTAAGCGTGTCTGAGTGACGTCCGAGGATGATGCAAAGACAAAAAAATTAAATGTTATTAATATAGCAATCAAGCAAGAGCGATTTTTGTACACTGGATGCACATTGCATGGCATTAAAAATGTGAATTTTATGCAAAGATAATTAAATCAACTGCAAATCTGCTCTAAGAAACTTCCCACTGATTTCCAAGACAGGAACAAGAAAAGCCGAAGTTGAAAATGACAACTTAATTTGGAAGGTGTGAAAGAGTGTGTGATGAGGAGAAGGATGGAAGTGCTTGGCTTTTCTGCAAATTAGGATGCATAATGGACTAGAGCTGATGGCGAGCCAAAAACAGGTTTGTGGACTGAAAGGAACTGGCGCGTGACAAAGCCTCGGGCTGATGGGCTCCGTAATTAACATCATTATGTGTGCGGGTGGAGGACCGGGGCTGCGGCCTTTGATCTGCCGCAGGGGGACGGCTCGAGGCTCGTGTGCCTTTGAAGCTGAAGCGGGCGGAACGCATGCAGGCACGCGTCACCCACATGAGCGGAAACCAACGCCGCGCACCTGCCGGAGTCTCAGATGACAGGGATATGATTAGAAACTTTCTTTGTTTAAAAACCGCATCTCTGATCTTTTGTGTAACTGCGCTTCTTTAATCAGGCAGTCAATCAAAACCATGTGCAGATTGAGAGAATAAAGGCAGAAGCCGTTTTATTTGCATGCATTTTCTTCATCAAAGTGCATGTATTTGCTGACGCGGCAAGAAAACGCTTTCTTGTGAGGAAAACAATGTTAAAGTTTAGCTAAATTTACAATTTTGAGGTCTAAATGTATGAGACCAGTGGAGAAATCTTACTAAATGCTATTTTATATTTATTTTAAACCATAAAAATCCATTATAATACTTCTACAGCATTTACTAATCTTCATTAATATTAATTTTAACATTTACTAATACATTATTAAATAAGTCAAAAGCTGTATTTGTGAACATTAATGCACTGTTAACTAACATGTACAACTGTAACTACTAAAACAAAGACATATTTGTAAGACGTATTGTAAGAAATGTATTGTTACTTCCGATTACAACATTGATAAATATTAACAAATGACAACTTATTGTAAAAATTTGATTGTAAATTAATTTGAACATGAATAAATCTAATGATCATGTTCTCCAGGTTGATTTCAGCATCTTTAGCTTCAACTGGTGGACCAATGGCATCGCAGTGTCTGTGATTGGATGAAGCGTCATACGATTGTTCCCAAACACCAGCATCCCAACGCAAGACAACCTGATTGCTGAGCTTCATCTGACGATTTGACACTCGTTTATGATGGAGGGAAAAGAGCCAATCGCAAAAACACACAGTTTATCACTCATGTTTAGAGCCAGCTTCCCAGAAAATTGTGATTTTGATCTCCAGAACACATGGGATTGAAGTGCTGCTTTATTCATAAATATTTTATGTGATATTCAGATTTTGAGTGAAATCCACAATTTTACATGAAAACGTAGCGGGTGATACTCATTTACTTACACTTGATCAGTTGTCAAGAAGTATCGCACCACTTCATTGTCATTATTTAGCAATTTAAAATTTTTCAAAAGTGCAAAAAAATTCAGAATTTAGGTTTTAATGTGGTCTCAAGCGTTTGTGACTCAACGAATGACAAAAACAAAACAAGCGTTACCTTTAGTGCTTTGCACAGTTCGTTTAGCCGGTTCTGTCAAAAACAACAGAGGAACAATGGAATCAAAACAGATGTTTTTATGGATTATTGCAGTGTTTGTTCTGAATCATTTATGGGTTCACTTCATTATAGTGTTAATAATGTTGACTGAGAATAACGGCATCTTCTCTGATCATGAGGGTGGGGCAACAACCTGTCAATCACACGAGATCCACCGATAGCAAACCACAACCAATCAATTCCTCACAGACACAATCAAGCCCCGCCCACATTTGTTCTTGTTTGGGAAGCGATAAAACAATAACAATGTGCACTGATAAATAAATGCTTACTAAAAATGTATAAAAACAATTCAGTAAAATGTGTAAAAACAAAAGAAATCAATCATTTAAAAAATAAAACACTAATGAATAAAATAATAAAAATGTAAAATTAAAATAAACAAATAATTTTAAAATAAAAAATAAGGAAAATATATTAAAAAAAAAATCTAAATACACTTACAAAAAATTTATAAAATAATAAATATAAAAATAATGTAAAAAATAAAACGCAAAAATTAATTAAAAAAGTAAAATTAAAAATAATTTAAAAATAAAATACTTACTAAAATTAATAAAGTTTTTATAAAAATAAAATCAAACACAATACACAATAAAAATGAATAAAATAATAAAAATGCAAAATTAAAATCAATTAAAAAAAGACAAAAAGATTTTTTTTAAAGTAAAAATTAAGCTGTGACATAAGTAAACAAAATAATCACCGAAACTGTGCCATCCGTAATTGAACATTAATTTTGAGTGACGTCACTCTCCTCCCCATTTCATCTAAATCGCAAGTTTCGTTTGTTCTGCTTTGGTTTTTAAAATATTAGATGTTTATTTTCTGTGAACGACTGAATTCAGAAGCGTATGAGCAGATACTCTTATCAGTTATACTATAGAAACATTTAGCAGAAATAATAAGAGTAGCTGGTGTGTAATTTCAAGTTCAGTCGCTGTTTGTTTTCCTCCTCAGTGACAAAAATGACTTTATTTGTTTTTTTGGGGGTTTTGTAAAGACATAATTAAGTCATTGGTTTCTGTGTCCAGTCCATGTAGCTTCTTGTAATTAGATTTTAATAAGAAATGGTTTGACTTTTGTTCTTTTGTTTCCTCAAACAGTGTGTCTAACAGTAGAGAGCAGCGCTTGCAACATCAAGGTCATGGGTTCGATTCCCAGGGAAAGCAAGAACTGATTAGAATGTCAATGTGTTTCTTGAATGCGATGATAAAAGCATCTGATAAATGTGAATTAGTTCATTTAAACGAGTGAGGAAGGAGATTCCCTCACCAGAACGTCTGCGTTCCGTCATTGAACCTGCACAGAAATCGTCCGTCTGACAGGATGTGGCTTTCTTCAGCCGGTCTGGGCTGTAACGGTACTTCACCGGGCCTGAGAGGAACATTGAACCGATTGAGAACAACACTTCTAACCTCATTCAATCCAAAAGAGACAATCAATCCGCTTACATTTCGAGTCCATGTCCAGGATGGCGTCTCTGGCCTGAGAGTAATTGAAAGCAAAGCAAGTGTTTAGTACAATACAGCGGATCGAGATAAACATCCTTGCACCGGTTACGCGTGACGTACTTTCTGCGGTATAACAGCGTGATGGTTCTCCAGAATCAGTCTCTTTATGTGATGAGCCCACAGTTTCTTCTCTTCCACAGTTCTGGCCTATGACAAGGACGACACGATTAAACCAAACACATTAAACTGCTTGTGCTGTGACCTCTGACCCACCTGGACTGTGTGCGGCTGCTTCGGGTGCTTGTAGTGCATCACACTGAACAGAAGCGAGTCTTTGGCACTTTCGATCAGCATTAGCGTGGAACACTGAACACAAGGAGAACCAGCTACAATAACTGCACTAGATGCGTGTAATGATGCATAGATACTGATAGTCAACATATGCATTTATTAACAATAAACAGAATTACTGACATGCATTACATTCACTTTTTAATTATTTCTTAGAACAAATGTTGTGTATTAATATAGAATTCAATCTGACGTTTTCCCACGGCTCTGTTTAAAGCTTAACCAATGTGATGTTATTTTTATAAAACAATATAGAATTATAATGTGAGGATGAAAGGAGATGCTGGTCTAAATCAGGGGGATTAAATCATAAATTAAATGAACAACAATTTAAAAAAAATTAATGAAATGATTCAAATGTAAAAACACAAGAAATCAATAATTTAAAAATAAAACAATCAAAATAAAACACTAAAAATGAATAAAAATGTGTAAGGAAAATATATAAAAATGAAAAGAAATCATTTAAAAATGGAAATAATATACTTATTAAAAATGAATAAAATTATGCAAATAAATTAATTTAAAATAAAACAATTACTAAAAATGAATAGTGTAATAGAAATATAAAAATGAAAAAAAAAATCTAAATATACAGTGTATATATATATATATATATATATATATATATATATATATATATATATATATACAAATGAATAATATAATAATGAAAATGTAAAATGAAAATTAATAATTTAAAAATAAAACTCTAAAATGAACACCAATGAAAATATAAAAAGATATTTTAAAATAAAAACAATCAAAATAATAGACTTACAAAAATTGAATAAAAATATAAAGTTTAAAATGAAAATACCTAATAAATAAAAAAATATTTAAAACTTAAAAAGATCTTTTTTAACTTAAAAAGATTAAATATTTTAGGTGATGCAAATTTAAAATATATATTTTTAATTGATAATCCCTGCTCTGAATAACATGGATAATGTCACGTACTGAGATATGAGTCTTGTAGACGTAATGCTCCCCTCTTTTCTTGGTGATGAGCAGCATCTTATCAAACAGGAAGAGGGTTCTCTCGTTCTTGGCGCGGTGGACGGGAAACGTTCCTTCCAGAACCAGCTCGCCGTAAGTGGTCAGATCCGGACCCTTCCAGTTGATGAGCAGAGACTGGACCTCCTGCACGCAGAATAGAGTAGAGTAGAGTTGTGTAGAATAGAGTAACAGAGTAGAATAGAATAACGTTGAATAGAGTAACAGAGTAGAATAGCGTAGAGTAGAATAGCGTAGAGTAGAATAGAATAACGTTGAGTAGAGTAACAGAGTAGAATAGAATAGAGTTGTGTAGAATAAAGTTGTGTAGAATAGAATAGAGTAGCATAGAGTAGAATAGTGTAGAGTAGCATAGAGTAGAATTGAGTAGAGTAGAATAGAGTAGTGTAGAATAGTGTAGAGTAAAATAGAGTAGCATAGAATAGAATAGAGTAGCGTAGAGTAGAATAGCATAAAAAAGCACAGAGTAGAGTAAAATAGAGAAGAGTAGAATAGTTGTGTAGAATAGAGTTGTATAGAATAGCGTAGAATAGAATAGAGTTGAGTAGAATAGTATAGAGTAGCGTAGAGTAGAATAAAGTAGTGTAGCATAGTGTAGAGTAAAATAGAGTAGCGTAAAGTAGAATAGCATAAAAGAGCACAGAGTAAAATAGAGAAGAGTAGAATAGAGTTGTATAGAATAGCGTAGAGTAGAATAGAGTTGTATAGAATAGAATAGAGTTGTGTAGAGTAGAATAGTATAGAGTAGTGTAGAGTAGAATAAAGTAGTGTAGCATAGAATAGTATAGAGTAGTGTAAAGTAGCATAGCAGTGTAGAGTAAAATAGAGTAGCATAAAGTAGAATAGAGTAGCGTAGAATAGAATAGATTAGAAAAGTACAGAAAAGTAAAATAGAACAAAGCAGAGTACAAGAGAATTAAGTATTATAGAATAGAGTAGGATACAGTAGAATAGAATTGAGTAGAAAAGAGTACAGTAATATAGAATAAAGTAAACGAGTTAAATAGAATAACTTATTGCTACACAATTGAGACCAACTGAATATTTTTCCATGACTTTCATGCAATGTCACCATGAACAGAACCAGTGGTCTGAGGTTGAAGGTGAAGTCTGTAGCAAACTCTATTTAAACTCTATTGAAGCAGCACCACACACACCAGCTTTAAGAGTGCTGATGAAAGGCACAGCAGTGATCAGTGATCTTTAAGCACAGCGTGTCTGACCCAGATCCATTAATGAACCCATGACTCATGACTTCAGCTCAGAATTAATCAAAGAGTATGATAATATGTTTGCATGACACTCATTAACATTGTAAAACGAATACAGTCATTTTCCGTTCGTTAATGCGACATGAGGGTTTATAATAAACATTGTGTCATTAAAATACCACAATAAGAGGCAACAAGGTAACAACATTAATCTCTGACTGACACTAGAGTAATAAAACAGACTGATTAATCATAAAACCCCATGAGACACTGCCATAGTTTGTATCAATGTTTGGAATTTGTTTTCGTTTTGTAATTTAGTTGTGCTTTCCCCAATAAATAATAAAATATATATTTATATAAATAAAAAAAATAAAATAAAAATTATTTCGGTTTTATGTGTTTTAGTACATTATGTAGTACGTTAAATGAAAAAATACAAAACAGAGATATATACAAAAAATATATATTTTTATATATATAAAAAGATAAAAAATATTTTATATACACATACACATATATACATAAATTTTTTTAATAAAATGTTTTTATTCATATATATATATAAAAAAAAGTTTAAAAAAATCGTTAATTAAAAAGTAATAAATAAAAATAAATATATAAAAATAAATAAATGAACAACAAAAACTAATAATGAATTTAATTTTATAATAAAACGATCAATTGCCAATGCAACATTTACTTCTGTACTAAAGCAAGTAAAACAAAAAACTATATAAATGATTGCAGGTAAACACATTAGTTGGTGTTTACCTGCAATAATTGATATGACTGCTTTATTTCAGCTTTAGCACATAAGTTAAACTAAATAAAACTGAGAAATGTTGCATTGACTAGATTTGCACATTTATTTAAGTGAACGTAACAAAAACGGTTTAATTGAAGCGTAATAACGTGTTTCTGACCTGAAGTCTGACGGCGTGCTCGTGTTTCCTCTTCATGTCGTTGATGTACCAGGCGACTCCCGTCATGCTGTCTATGGCCTCCACCAGCACGTCGTACCCATCATCCTCCTCGCGCTCAAAGTGCTTGGCAATTTCCTTCAGAAGAGCAGAAACTAATTGTGTGTGTGTCTATAGCAATTAGAAACATGTTTTCCCATTGTTATTAGCACTAACAAGGACGTTTTTTAGAGTGTCGGAACGGATTAATTTTCCCCTGTTATTTCTATATGATTTGAGATACGAGCAACTTTTGTTACGAGCTCGTTCTGGAAGGGATTCTGCTCGTTTCTCAAGGCATTGCTGTATTTGAGAGCTGTGTATGGAGTATCACCTGCTCAATGTCACAGATGTGAGGGAGGCATTTAACTGATTAAAGCACGTTATTTGTTCTGACAGAAGGGACGGATGTTTCGGTACCTGAAGCAGCAGGTGATATTTCAGGATCCTCTGAACCGGTTTGAGCAGGTACGATCCCAAAGGAAGAGAGCGCTTGAGCGACGCCTGCCGATCCCTGAAGAACTTGGCCAGAGTTTTATTCCTCAGACAGTCGGTCAGCACCGCCACTGAACTGCAGACGGACACACGGACAGTTCAGTCTGGACTCATGCTTCAAAAATCATGCTGAAAATTAGCCTCAGATTCATGAATCTGTGAAGCAAAACTCGGTGCATCACCATTTTTACGTCATGTTGAATTGATGTTAAAACAAACATTCAATCACATAAAATTGTGGGAAAAGTTATCACACTGTAACATCACACTTTAAGATGCATTTTTTGATTTTGCATAATTAATAATCAGTGTAAAAACTGGGATTCATGCATTGATGAAAAGCTAATAATTAAATGCTAAAATATTAGATTAAAATGCATAATTTAAAAACAAAAACAATGAAAGTATTTGATGTTTACCTGCGACGTCAGAGACTTTGAATATGCAAACGTGTTTTTAAATGATTGAAATATTAGGTTTAAATCTTAGGGTGATTAAAAATATATGTTTTAGTTGCTGACAAAATAAAAGTTTGGAAACCGCTGTTATAAATTAATTCCTTTTACAGTCTTTCATTGAAATCTAACAACTTTGTGTTATTTTAGTGTCATTGAGTTGGTGGTTATTATAGTTATGGGTCAAAGGTCACATCACACTTTGATGAACGAAAACTTTTAAAGATGCATTGATGTCATGCACTTAAGGGTTAAATTCACTTAATCAGTGTAAAAAAAAGTTTAAATGCATGAATCGTTTCAACAACACACACATTTTATTTTATGGTTCTCCTGTATCTCAAACAGTAAAGAGTGGTGCTTGCAACATCAAGGTCATGGGTTTGATTCCCAGGGAAAGCAAGAACTGATTAGAATGTCAATGTGTTTCTTGAATGCAATGATAAAAGCGTCTGATAAATGCATGAGTGTGATTGAAATGTGGAGTTCCTGTCATGCACTCAAGGGTTAATCAAGCAAGTGCATGAGATATTATATGCACACATTTATAGAAGTCTGAAATTAGTGTGGCAACATGCTAAAACAAACCAAACGTGACACGTGTCACTCATCCGTGGTTCTGAAGGGCGTTATTGACTCCGGGGAATGACCCGTCACACGCGTCAGCAACGGAGCGAGAAACAGACTCAAACACTGCGCTTTACTCACTTGGGGTAGTTTGTGCAGTACTGCGTGTAGATCTGGAAATAGTTGCTCTGCAAAAATGAGATGCAAGAAAATGAATCAGTGTTATAAACCGTTTGAATGGGAGATTTGGTGATTTGGTGTTTAGTACCTTGTCCACGAAGCAGCGGGCGATGGCCACGGGATCATTGCCGCACAGGTCTAAAGACTGCAATAACTCACTGGAAAGAGAAACAGATTAGATTATGTTAACTTATTGACCATGAGCTTTCCTGTGTGTCTAACAGTAGAGAGCAGCGCTTGCAACATCAAGGTCATGGGTTTGATTCTCAGGGAAAGCAAGAACTGATTAGAATGTCAATGTGTTTCTTGAATGCGATGCTAAAAGCATCTGATAAATGCATGTGTGAATGCAAGTCTTTATAATAACATGCATCGATGAGTTTTGATTCCACACTAAAAATAAACAGTGTTTCGGTTTCCTTTGAAATGTGAAGTTGCATGAAGTGGTTATTCTCGAGAAAGTTATTCCAACTCAAACTTTTAGGTTGTTGCAATAATTTTTTTAATAGTGCATGTTGAATTTAACATTGACAGGCTTTCCTGTCGCTCACAGTAGAGAGCAGTGCTTGCAACATCAAGGTCAAGGGTTCGATTCCCAGGGAAAGCAAGAACTGATTAGAATGTCAATGTGTTTCTTGAATGCAATGATAAAAGCATGAGTGTGTGAACAAACGCTACAGGATTCACAATGTTTGTAACACTTTATAATAAAGGTCCCAATTAATATCATTAGTTGAACAACGGCCTCATTGTAAATTTTTGCCATTAAATGCTGAAGCTAAACTTGTGATGAACACAAGTTGCCAATAATTTAGTGCAGCCCAGGTTTGGAGTTTTGTATGAAATTACGTCAAATACGTTCCAATACACACAAAGGGAATAAACATTTGTGTAGCAAAACATGTGTTAATCCAATACTTTTCTGTGAGCAATACTTGATTTTCTGTAAACAGAATTACACCAATATATTCTCCATCCCTACTAAAAACACAAACAACAAATAGAAGTAAACAGAAACCATTTCAAAACATTTTAACAACCCAAACTCCCCACATCTGCAGCCAGAGAACGCCTGACATCCTTCCTCATTTGCATAAACAGATGCAAAGTTTAAACAATTAATAAATACACTGATTGATTTTGCATGTACGGTTGAGTTATCCGTATATATATCCCGACTCTAAATGACATTACAGGCATTAGAAACGTTTTCATCTCAGCGTAGGTTCATTTTTAGCCCCCAGTGTTTCGATATACAGGTGCATAAAAGTGTGTAATGATTGAATCTTACCTGTTGAACTCGTAAATGTGCTCAATATTCCCAAACAGCGAACACACTTGCTCTGGTTTGATGGGAAGGTTGCTGGTGTCTATGATGTGTACAAGATAATCCTGCAGATTGGAAAAAGAATATAAATATTATCTTGATTGTTACTGTGATGCTTTGAACAGATCAGCAGGTGGCGCTAGAGAGCTTAAACCGGCTTACAGAATGCAGTTGAAAACATTTTTACTTGCACATGAACTTCTAAATTACATAAATAATAATAGCCATACACAAATAAGCAAAACCTTTAATCACAAGGTTTCTTATCCATTTTGTTTCTGGCTTTAGCATACAAATTCAAATGCACATATTGGTTGTACTGTTTTTTTATATATACACCATTGATAAAACATTTTTTACAATGCAAATATCATAGTATTCATTCATTCAGTATATATATATATATATATATATATATATATATATATAGATAGAATAAACCATGGTAATAACTACAGTACTTAAGGTTAAGTTGTGCTCCACGCTAATGAAAACAAACAAAATAATTGCAATGCATTTATTAATTTCATTAAAGTCAGCTTTAAATGCTGTACTGACATGAAATTCCATTATAAAATTGAAAATCAGATTTCGACAATCATCTCGATTCATTTAAAGTGCCCTATAATATTAATTTTAAAATTCCTAATGTTGTTTTGTTGTCTCCTTCAACAGGTTTACATGCATTCAATGTCAAAAACACTTTAATGTTCTCATAATATCATCAGCTCTTTCTCTCAGCGTCTGAAACGCTTCGTTCGTAGATTCACTCTAAGCCCCGCCCCTCTGAGAGCTGCTCTGCTCTGATTGGTCAGAACCCAAGTGCTCATTATCATATCTGAATGTCAGCTCTTGATTGGCAGATACGAACAGTAACGATGGCATTGGTTTCACCGTATTAATCAGAAAACAGTGTTTTCTCCACATGAACAACACAAACTCTTCCAGACTCACACAACAACAGGGATTGAGTGCCGGAGCAAACAGACGCCAATCAACAGCAGAGGCGGGATTTATACAAAGTGATTACAAACCAATGCAGATTCAGCAGGAAGTGAGACTGAATTACTGACGACTTGTTTCAGTTCAGAATCGCTTCTTTCTTTTAGGAGACAAAAACTCAAATTATCTTTGGAACTTTATATTCACAAACTGCTCCATTACACACTATATAAAAGCTTATATCTGAAAAAACATACAACTTTCTGTAAAACGGACAAATGCATGAAACTCCAGTTCTGTGCTGCTTCAAAATACTCTGAATCAAGCTGGAGTTTAGCAGGCCACAACATAGTAGGCATGACACACACACACACACACACACACACACACACACACACACACACACACACACACACACACACACACACACACACACACACACACACACACACACACACACACACACACACACACACACACACACACACACACACACACACACACACACACACACACACACACACACACACACACACACACACACACACACACACACACACACACACACACACACACACACACACACACACACACACACACACACACACAGCTCATATTAGGAAATGGCTTCACTGCCAAGCTTGGCTGTGATTCAGAGCGCTGAAGCTCAGGGAGGAGTTCAACATCCTTCACCCAAAGAGCAAATATAATGAGCAGATATTTTGCATGAGAGCCTCAATTATGCAACAGATCACATGGCCATTCGGCTTCAGAAGCAAATAACATGGCAGAAACAACTGCAAATGTAGAAGATAACCAAAGCAAAATCAGTGGGAAACTTAGACACTTGCGAGTGTTTGTGTCCATTTGTAGTGTTTAATGACCAACAATCTGTCCAGTTTCACCCAAACAGATGTCAACCCAGGAGGGGTTGAATCACCATATTTGGGCGTTTTCCTGTAGTTTACATTGACTGACGCAAAATTATTCATTTTTTATTTGTATTAAACAGCTACACACATGAAAAGTGCTTTACAATCCACATAAGAAACAGACACCAAGGCACTAAAAACACAAACCGAAGGTCTTTATTTCCAACAGGAAGTCCATTAGATTATTTAAAGAGCTAAACTAAGAACTGAGAAACGCATTCAAGAACCTAAATGGACTCCGATTTCAAATTCCCAGACGATCCTCGTAACATATGACATCAGTTTCCGACTTACTCTATCCAAGGCAGCTGTGAGAACTCACAGCGCTCAATTATGACCCATATTTATTAGTATGGGTCATATAATACAATATAATATTAAAAGCCTCTTTAACAGGAAGATTTAAACTGAATTAAACCCTGTTGGGTAAAACCAAGTTACCGGTAAGTCAAATTTATTTTTATAGTGCTTTTCATAACACAGATTACATATCATTCACTGAGAGAAATATAGGTCAGTTTTGTTCGATCAAGAGATTTAAATATCAGCCGGTTTTGTTTGATTAAGGGATTTAAATACTGGTCGGTTTTGTTCGATTAAGGGATTTAAATATCGTTCGGTTTTGTTCGATTAGAGGATTTAAATAAGGTTTGATTTTGTTCGATTAAGGGATTTAAATATCGTTCGGTTTTGTTCGATTAAGGGATTTAAATATCGTTCGGTTTTGTTCGATTAAGGGATTTAAATATCGTTCGGTATTGTTCGATTAAGGGATTTAAATATCGTTCGGTATTGTTCGATTAAGGGATTTAAATATCGTTCGGTTTTGTTCGATTAAGGGATTTAAATATCGTTCAGTTTTGTTCGATTAGAGGATTTAAATAAGGTTTGGTTTTGTTCGATTAAGGGATTTAAATATCGTTTGGTTTTGTTCGATTAAGGGATTTAAATATTGTTCAATTTTGTTCGATTAAGGGATTTAAATATCGTTCAATTTTGTTCGATTAAGGGATTTAAATATCGTTCGGTTTTGTTCGATTAAGGGATTTAAATATCGTTCGGTTTTGCTCGATTAAGGGATTTAAAAATATCGTTCGGTTTTGTTCGATTAAGGGATTTAAATATCGTTCAATTTTGTTCGATTAGAGGATTTAAATATCGTTTGGTTTTGTTCGATTAAGGGATTTAAATATCGTTTGGTTTTGTTCGATTAAGGGATTTAAATATCGTTCAATTTTGTTCGATTAAGGGATTTAAATATTGTTCGGTTTTGCTCGATTAAGGGATTTAAATATCGTTCGGTTTTGCTCGATTAAGGGATTTAAAAATATCGTTCGGTTTTGTTCGATTAAGGGATTTAAATATCATTCAATTTTGTTCGATTAGAGGATTTAAATATCGTTTGGTTTTGTTCGATTAAGGGATTTAAATATCGTTTGGTTTTGTTCGATTAAGGGATTTAAATATCGTTTGGTTTTGTTCGATTAAGGGATTTAAATATCGTTTGGTTTTGTTCGATTAAGGGATTTAAATATTGTTCAATTTTGTTCGATTAAGGGATTTAAATATCGTTCGGTTTTGTTCGATTAAGGGATTTAAATATCGTTCGGTTTTGCTCGATTAAGGGATTTAAATATCGTTCGGTTTTGCTCGATTAAGGGATTTAAAAATATCGTTCGGTTTTGTTCGATTAAGGGATTTAAATATCGTTCAATTTTGTTCGATTAGAGGATTTAAATATCGTTTGGTTTTGTTCGATTAAGGGATTTAAATATCGTTTGGTTTTGTTCGATTAAGGGATTTAAATATCGTTCAATTTTGTTCGATTAAGGGATTTAAATATCGTTCGGTTTTGTTTAAGAAGTTTAAATATGGGTCGGTTTGGTTCTAAATGAGAATAAGTGATCCTCAAAATTTAAATCATTATTGAAATCGGTTGTCGCAGTTGAAAAGTGGGATGCGCCTGAGCGAACAAAGTTAATTAAGGCACTTAGATGATGGCTGGCTTTGTTCTAAGCAAGAGTAAATAATTCTCAAAAAGCACCAATGAAGACACAATATATTGTCTTAAGAAAGCCAGCTGTCAGAAGAATACGTACGTTGTATCAGGCCAAGCCTACGATCGCTACAAATTATACATTTATAAGTGGAGTAGATGGTTAGCAATGCAACATTGGTGGATGGAAAGTCTGTGCATAAAGAATTTAAAGGTGTGCATTCCTGCATGAGGAGTGACACCTGTAAAAACCTACAAACCCCAAGAATTCCCGTGTTCAGCAACGAGACATCCTGCAAATGCAGCAGTGTGGGAAACGACGGCTGGGATCCAGCTAGAAAAACAGCAATTAGGTGACATGAAAACCTCACTGACTCTCTTATTAGTCATGCTGTTTATTGTTTGTTTGTTGTTGTGGTGTTGTGTTGAAGTGTGAGGAACACCATCTGTCTGTTTGAGGCTGGAGACGTTATAAGATTTGTTTGCAATGTTTTTAGCATATTGACTCTTTTGCAAAGTATAAATGCCTTTCCTGTCACTTTTGATCAATTTAATACCAGCCGTGTGCAAAAAGTTTGACCCACGTTTGGCTTTTGGCAACTGAAACTCTACAATTTACTCAAGGAGCCGCATTCAGGTCTCCATATATCTGGGATTGAAACATTTACGGTCTTAGAAAATGAACAAATCAAAAGAAATGTTTACTGAGAACCAAAATCTAAAAGAATTTTAAAATATCTTGAATACTTCTTGAGTTACAGGCATGCAAACTTCGGTTAAAAGACAAAATAAGTGTTTTTTTCCCCATTTTAGAACGCCACCGTTGGCATATAAACCAACAACGATTGCTAAAGTCAGTAGATTTTAATAATAAACCTATTAATCTCTGTGTATAAATAAAATAATGATGCTGCCATCTTTCTAAAGTCATTTCACCCCCCTATAATTTGGCTCCAAATTGCAATATCTGTAAATTTTAACCCCCTTTATAAAATAGAGGATTAATCCATCAATACACATACATGACATATAATATTTTGGCTTTCTTCTTGATTTATACACTTCTTTCACCATAAAAAGTGATCAAATTTTTTTTTACTCTGGTTAAGTTTGGCTTTCTGTGTCTAACAGTAGAGAGTAGTGCTTGCAACACCAAGGTCATGGGTTCGATTCCCAGAGAAAGCAAGAACTGATTAGAATGTCAATGTGTTTCTTGAATGCAATGATAAAAGTGTGTGTTTCTCACCTCTACAATGCTGCGCAGATCCCTGACATACATTCGCTCCGTTTCGATAATCTCCATCACGACGCGATCCACGTACGTGAGCTGAGGGTTTGGCGCCATGCTGACGGTAGCAAACGGCGACGGAGGATTTGATCCCGGCCACTCGAACCCAGGGCCTAAAGGAGCCTCCGGAGGACTGAGCTCCAGGTCAACGCCCGCTCCCGCGGATCCGGACACACAGATTCCCTCCGAGGGTTCAGCGCCGGACAGGGAGTGTCCGTCTGTGGATCGCGGATCAAGACTTCCCACTGACGAACCGGTGGATAAACGAAGACATTCTGCTGGAGGCGAACAAAACAAGAATTTACGGCATTATATTTCAGCAGCAAAAGAGTTTTGTGGAAATTCCAGGATAACAATGAAGTAAAAGATCGCCAGCGTTTATTAGAAATGAAGATCTTTGTAACATTACACTGCAAAAAAATGAAATCTTGACATGTTAAAAGATCTTGAAATAAGGCAATAAATCTTGTGTTTCTCTTCTAATAAAAATGAACGAGTCTAGAACTAAAAGTGAAAGTTACTTTGATTGTTTTAAGAAAATATAACTTGAATTTTCTGGTGATGTTTTTAAACTGACGGTATATTTTGTTTCAGTTCTTTCTGAAATCAGAAATTAAGGCATATTTTCTTATCTTAAGAGCAAAATGATTCTTATTTTTAGAAACAATGTTTGCACGTTTTAATAACATGTTCCAATGAACTTTACATTTATTTAAATACCAACCACAAATTAAAAGAAAAAGCTTGATTTTACGATTTTTGCATTGGTTTCATCATTTGTGCTGCTTGAATATAGTTATAAAATCTATATTTGGTCAACTTTGTCTTCTTTTAAGAAGTTTAAGCAGTTTTTCGTCTTTTGACTTCTTTGCAATGTATAAATGTCTTTCCTGCCACTTTTGATAAATTTAATACCAGCCGTGTGCAAAACGTTTGACCCACGTTTGGTTTTTGGCCACTGAAATGCTACAATTTACTCAAGGAGTCGCATTAAGGTCTCCATATCTATGGGATTTAACCATTTACGGCCTTAGAAAATTAATATACCAAACGAAAAGTTTACTGAGAACCAAAATCTAAAAGGATTTTAAAATATCTTGAATACTTCTTGAGTTACAGGCATGCAAACTTGGGTTAAAAGACAAAATAAGTGCTTTTATCCAATTTTAGAGCATCACCGTTGGCATATAAACCAACAACGATTGCTAAAGTCAGCAGATTTTAATAACAGACCTATCGATCTCTGTGTATAAATAAAATAAAGATGGTGCCATCTTTCTAAAGTCACTTCATCCCTCCTGTAATTTGGCTCCAAATTGCAATATCATTGTAAATTTTAACCCCCTTTACAAAATAGCGGATTAATACATCAATTTACATCCATGACATTTAATATTTTGGCTTTCTTATTGATTTCTACATTTCTTTCACCAGAAAAAGTGATCATAAGCAAACATTTTTCTCTGGTTAAGTTTGGCTTTAAAACTACATCAAGGTCATGGGTTCGATTCCCAGGGAAAGCAAGAACTGATTAGAAGGTCAATGTGTTTCTTGCAAGTCTCTCTGGATAAAAGCGTCTGATAAATGCATGAATGTAGATTTCATCAATGACAAGAATAGAGAATATTAGGAATAATAGCCTGGGAAACTGCTGTCCTTTTCTAGAGTCATTACACAGTCACTGACAATGCTGACATATGAATGCCGTCATGCCAAAGTTTCCTGAAAGACTACGTCATTACGAGCTCTTTTTCCACTGGGCTTGTAAATGCATGATAGGAGTGAGATTACCAAACAAACCAGCCACAAAATCCAAGCGCAAGCCTCCACACAATCAAATCTGATCAATCCATCCATGATTCATGCATGACATCACACAGGAAAATGCTTGATTGCAATATATATATAAAGCAGAGACTGTTGAAATCTGCAGGTGTCCTGGTTAAGCATGGTTTTCTTTTCCATCCTGCCTTTAGTGAGAGTGACCGACAAATAAAGACACTCCCGATGATTAAAACACGCAAACCAAAACTGAGATCTCACATGCCAACAGATGCCAACGCAGGAATGAAGGAGCAATGAGAATGGGAATGCCAAGCATCAAGAAATAGGAGAAATCTATGGTTTTCATTTTAAAGACATTTTCATTTTCATTTTCATTTTAAAGACATAAACTAAAATAAGACTCTGGACAACATTGTCATTTCTATGCCTGCATTGAAGTTTTGCATTCACATGAGATTGTGAGATTCATGAGCATTTTTAAGACTGATGTTTGACAATTTCTCGTTAGAAATGGAACTATTTATAAAATTAATTTTGAATTGAAAGTTGTATTGAAACAAGATACTCCCGTGGAGCCGCATTTTGAAGCGACTCCCGTGGAGCCGCATTTTGAAGCGACTCCCGTAGAGCCCCTTTTGAAGCGACTCCCTTAGAGCCCCTTTTGAAGCGACTCCCGTAGAGCCCCTTTTGAAGCGACTCCCTTAGAGCCACTTTTGAAGCGACTCCCGTAGAGCCACTTTTGAAGCGACTCCCGTAGAGCCACTTTTGAAGCGACTCCCGTAGAGCCACTTTTGAAGCGACTCCCGTAGAGCCACTTTTGAAGCGACTCCCGTAGAGCCACTTTTGAAGCGACTCCCGTAGAGCCACTTTTGAAGCGACTCCCGTAGAGCCACTTTTGAAGCGACTCCCGTGGAGCCACTTTTGAAGCGACTCCCGTGGAGCCACTTTTGAAGCGACTCCCGTGGAGCCACTTTTGAAGCGACTCCCGTGGAGCCACTTTTGAAGCGACTCCCGTGGAGCCACTTTTGAAGCGACTCCCATGAAGCCACTTTTGAAGCGACTCCCATGAAGCCACTTTTGAAGCGACTCCCATGAAGCCACTTTTGAAGCGACTCCCATGGAGCCACTTTTGAAGCGACTCCCATGGAGCCACTTTTGAAGCGACTCCCATGGAGCCACTTTTGAAGCGACTCCCGTGGAGCCACTTTTGAAGCGACTCCCGTGGAGCCACTTTTGAAGCGACTCCCATAGAGCCACTTTTGAAGCGACTCCCGTAGAGCCACTTTTGAAGCGACTCCCATAGAGCCACTTTTGAAGCGACTCCTATAGAGCCACTTTTGAAGCGACTCCTATAGAGCCACTTTTGAAGCGACTCCTATAGAGCCACTTTTGAAGCGACTCCTATAGAGCCACTTTTGAAGCGACTCCTATAGAGCCACTTTTGAAGCGACTCCTATAGAGCCACTTTTGAAGCGACTTCTATAGAGCCACTTTTGAAGCGACTCCCGTAGAGCCACTTTTGAAGCGACTCCTATAGAGCCACTTTTGAAGCGACTCCTATAGAGCCACTTTTGAAGCGACTCCTATAGAGCCACTTTTGAAGCGACTCCCGTAGAGCCACTTTTGAAGCGACTCCCATGGAGCCACTTTTGAAGCGACTCCCATGGAGCCACTTTTGAAGCGACTCCCGTGGAGCCACTTTTGAAGCGACTCCCGTGGAGCCACTTTTGAAGCGACTCCCATAGAGCCACTTTTGAAGCGACTCCCGTAGAGCCACTTTTGAAGCGACTCCCATAGAGCCACTTTTGAAGCGACTCCTATAGAGCCACTTTTGAAGCGACTCCTATAGAGCCACTTTTGAAGCGACTCCTATAGAGCCACTTTTGAAGCGACTCCTATAGAGCCACTTTTGAAGCGACTCCTATAGAGCCACTTTTGAAGCGACTCCTATAGAGCGACTCCTATGAAGCCACTTTTGAAGCGACTCCTATAGAGCCACTTTTGAAGCGACTCCTATAGAGCGACTCCTATGAAGCGACTCCTGTAGAGCGACTTCAATGAAGCCACTTTTGAAGTGACTCCTATAGAGCCACTTTTGAAGTGACTCCTATAGAGCGACTCCTATAGAGCCACTTTTAAAGAAACTCTTATAGATCGACTCCTATAGAGCCACTTGTGAAGCCACTTTTGAAGCGAATCCTATAGAGCGACTCCTATGAAGCCACTTTTGAAGAAACTCTTATAGAGCGACTCCTATAGAGCAACTCCTATAAAGCCACTTTTGAAGTGACTCCTATAGAGCGACTTGTGAAGCCACTCTTATGAAGCGACTCTTTAATGAATCTGAACAGTCTGAATCAATCATGCAATGGATCACTAATGTAATCAGAGATTTTGCATGCGTCCCTGATCCGTTAAATGCCTTCACCAGAACAAGTTATTTCATGGAAATCATATTTCGGGAAGTACAACAATGGAGCTTCTCATCAGCTGTATATCCTGGAGGCTACGTTACCAAATTTACGACTGATCTGTCATAAAGGAATCTGAATAGAAAGCCGCTGAAAGTCAATAAAACACAGGGTGCAGCTGAAGAATCGAACGCGTTAAATAGTGGAAATGAAGCTTCTTCAATGCCTTCAAACCTCTAGGGTAATTTTTCGGACTGTTTTCAACCTCTATTGGGTTCTTTTCAAATCCCATATATATGGTTTTCCAGAGAAAAAGAGCATAAACGTAAATGTGGAAGAATGACATCAGACTGTAACGTGTTAGCTTGCGGTGAACTCGCATTTAAATTCCTAACATGACAGTAATTTCACAGCACTTTAAATAAGCAACACTCACTAACAATGATATTACACCTCAAATAAACCATATTCTCCTGTTTTCACAGCTTTTTTCCCTGATTATCACTATTTAAAAAAATCTGATAAATGCACAAATAGCCTCCAAATTCAGCCTGTCACGATCATGAACTCTGATTAACTCATTGTAATTAATGATTTAATTCTGTTTGGTCAATTTCAGTTTAAGAGTAATACATTTTAAAATATAGTAATATATTCTTGATATATAAATATGAAATTAAAAAATATAATAAAATTGGCCCGTGTGATTTATTTTAATGCTGTAGAAAATTAAGTAAAAATTGTTAAAAATACATCAAATATATTAAAAAAAAAAAAAATATATATATATATCTAAAAAATCGGATTAAATCAACAAAACCTATGAAGATGAATATATAATATTATAAATTAATTTAACAAACCTTAATTTCAGATCTTTGACTGTCTTTAGAATATAAATAACACTTGTGAAGAACATAATGGCATTTAAGCTGCACCATTATTTCATCAAATACCTCAATCAGATGATTAATCAAATCGCACCATTCCAAACACACACACACACACACACACACACACACACACACACACACACACACACACACACACTTACTTACAGGAAACCAAAACACAGCTGACGCTCCATTTACAATCTTTCACAGAAACACACCGTCCTCAAAGTCGAGCGACGTCTTCCATCAGGTGGAAATAAATGACGTACGGATGACAAACGCTCATCCCGACTGAACATGTGACTCAACAATGACTCGAATCAACCGACGGATGAATCAGACAGAGAGGATTAAACCTGTGAAAACACTTCCATGTCAACTGTGTGGAGTGAAGCGATGATTTCACCTCCATCCCTCATCAGCAAACGACACCAAACCAGCCCGAAAACAAGCACTAGCCCACAATCCCTCCCGCCGGACTCTCAGACTGCGAGCAAACAATCATTAACTCCCGTCGAGGTGAGTGTAGTATTCAGACGCAGAGAAACCTGTGCCGCTCGTCTGGATCCACAGACGCTCCTGATCCCGCCGGATTGCTGGGATTCCAGAGACGCCAGAGCTTTGATTCTCATATCTTGAATTCCTGAATCCTTAAACAGAGTGTAAGAAACGCTTAGAAGCATCCAAACCTTTCCTTTTCACTTAGAAAACAGCTGTTTTACACTGATATAATATGACACTGTTTTACTGTATTTATCATCTAATAAATTCAGCTTTAATCACAGGAATAAATGACACTTTACTATATATTCACATAGAAAACAGCTGTTTTACACTGATATAATATTACACTGTTTTACTGTATTTATTATCTAATAAATTCAGCTTTAATCACAGGAATAAATGACACTTTACTATATATTCACAGAGAAAACAGCTGTTTTACACTGATATAATATTACACTGTTTTACTGTATTTATCATCTAATAAATTCAGCTTTAATCACAGGAATAAATGACACTTTACTATATATTCACATAGAAAACAGCTGTTTTACACTGATATAATATGACACTGTTTTACTGTATTTATCATCTAATAAATTCAGCTTTAATCACAGGAATAAATGACACTTTACTATATATTCACATAGAAAACAGCTGTTTTACACTGATATAATATTACACTGTTTTACTGTATTTATTATCTAATAAATTCAGCTTTAATCACAGGAATAAATGACACTTTACTATATATTCACAGAGAAAACAGCTGTTTTACACTGATATAATATTACACTGTTTTACTGTATTTATTATCTAATAAATTCAGCTTTAATCACAGGAATAAATGACACTTTACTATATATTCACATAGAAAACAGCTGTTTTACACTGATATAATATTACACTGTTTTACTGTATTTATCATCTAATAAATTCAGCTTTAATCACAGGAATAAATGACACTTTACTATATATTCACATAGAAAACAGCTGTTTTACACTGATATAATATTACACTGTTTTACTGTATTTATCATCTAATAAATTCAGCTTTAATCACAGGAATAAATTACACTTTACTATATATTCACATAGAAAACAGCTGTTTTACACTGATATAACATTACACTGTTTTACTGTATTTATCATCTAATAAATTCAGCTTTAATCACAGGAATAAATGACACTTTACTATATATTCACATAGAAAACAGCTGTTTTACACTGATATAATAATACACTGTTTTACTGTATTTATCATCTAATAAATTCAGCTTTAATCACAGGAATAAATGACACTTTACTATATATTCACATAGAAAACAGCTGTTTTACACTGATATAATAATACACTGTTTTACTGTATTTATCATCTAATAAATTCAGCTTTAATCACAGGAATAAATGACACTTTACTATATATTCACATAGAAAACAGCTGTTTTACACTGATATAATATTACACTGTTTTACTGTATTTATTATCTAATAAATTCAGCTTTAATCACAGGAATAAATGACACTTTACTATATATTCACAGAGAAAACAGCTGTTTTACACTGATATAATATTACACTGTTTTACTGTATTTATCATCTAATAAATTCAGCTTTAATCACAGGAATAAATGACACTTTACTATATATTCACATAGAAAACAGCTGTTTTACACTGATATAACATTACACTGTTTTACTGTATTTATCATCTAATAAATTCAGCTTTAATCACAGGAATAAATGACACTTTACTATATATTCACATAGAAAACAGCTGTTTTACACTGATATAATAATACACTGTTTTACTGTATTTATCATCTAATAAATTCAGCTTTAATCACAGGAATAAATGACACTTTACTATATATTCACATAGAAAACAGCTGTTTTACACTGATATAATATTACACTGTTTTACTGTATTTATTATCTAATAAATTCAGCTTTAATCACAGGAATAAATGACACTTTACTATATATTCACAGAGAAAACAGCTGTTTTACACTGATATAATATTACACTGTTTTACTGTATTTATCATCTAATAAATTCAGCTTTAATCACAGGAATAAATGACACTTTACTATATATTCACATAGAAAACAGCTGTTTTACACTGATATAATATTACACTGTTTTACTGTATTTATTATCTAATAAATTCAGCTTTAATCACAGGAATAAATGACACTTTACTATATATTCACAGAGAAAACAGCTGTTTTACACTGATATAATATTACACTGTTTTACTGTATTTATCATCTAATAAATTCAGCTTTAATCACAGGAATAAATGACACTTTACTATATATTCACATAGAAAACAGCTGTTTTACACTGATATAATATTACACTGTTTTACTGTATTTATTATCTAATAAATTCAGCTTTAATCACAGGAATAAATGACACTTTACTATATATTCACAGAGAAAACAGCTGTTTTACACTGATATAATATTACACTGTTTTACTGTATTTATCATCTAATAAATTCAGCTTTAATCACAGGAATAAATGACACTTTACTATATATTCACATAGAAAACAGCTGTTTTACACTGATATAATATTACACTGTTTTACTGTATTTATCATCTAATAAATTCAGCTTTAATCACAGGAATAAATGACACTTTACTATATATTCACATAGAAAACAGCTGTTTTACACTGATATAACATTACACTGTTTTACTGTATTTATCATCTAATAAATTCAGCTTTAATCACAGGAATAAATGACACTTTACTATATATTCACATAGAAAACAGCTGTTTTACACTGATATAATAATACACTGTTTTACTGTATTTATCATCTAATAAATTCAGCTTTAATCACAGGAATAAATGACACTTTACTATATATTCACATAGAAAACAGCTGTTTTACACTGATTTAATATTACACTGTTTTACTGATATAATATTACACTGTTTTACTGTATTTATCATCTAATAAATTCAGCTTTAATCACAGGAATAAATGACACTTTACTATATATTCACATAGAAAACAGCTGTTTTACACTGATTTAATATTACACTGTTTTACTGATATAATATTACACTGTTTTACTGTATTTATCATCTAATAAATTCAGCTTTAATCACAGGAATAAATGACACTTTACTATATATATATTCACATAGAAAACAGCTGTTTTACACTGATTTAATATTACACTGTTTTACTGCATTTACACAAATGAAAACAATCCGAAATTATAATTTTCTTAATTTAACACATATAAAGCGCACAGATCCGCCGCTCTTGTCCAAATGATTGGCGGCACAGGCAGAGAATAAAGCACAAATGGATTAACGATCTCAGATTCACGGTCACAAACACCCGTCAGACGGTAAAACCACCAGATGCAAAGCTTCCCACAGCCTGATAAGCGTCGTGCACACAGTCAAAGCAGAGCCAGTGACGTGCAGATCTGATACTGAACAGTTTCACTGATGCAAATGACCGAGCGTCTCGTACAGTTACACAACTGCCATCAGAAACAGACGCCTGTGAAGCCAGGAAACGCAGGACAGCAAGTCGAGAGATATTCCTCACCTGAGGAGAAGCTTCCTGATGTTACGACTCACACACACACACAGTCTTCACTCTCCCGTCGCTCTTCTCGTTACTAACTGAACGCAGTTGCAAAACGCATGTTTCTTCATAATTAATGATTCATGTTGAAGTCTGGCTTGATGCAGTTTGAAGCAGAAAGCATTCTCAGACGAGTCGAGGCAAACGCTTCAGTGTTTCAGGGAGAAGTTGAGATGGGAATCGACGAGGCGGAGCGGCGTCTGGAAAACCTCACAATACAGCAGAACACCAGAGGGGAGATGTTCACAATCATCCTGCAAACACTGCTGGCCCTCATTCGATCCTGCTTCCTTTTATTGGGTCAATCCTAATATTTTGTAGTTTTTCCTGTAACTCAGCTGTTGGGTTGTTTTATTGGGTCATTTCTTTATACAGTGGAGTCACTTATCTCGAGTCTCCGTTAACTCGCCGATACTATTATGTCGACGTTTTTGAAGTGGAACCGCCAAACTCCCTATTTGTCTCAGTATTTTCTCATTGGTTACGTCGATTCTTTAATGTCGCTGAACACTGAAAGAAATGACAACCCAAAGCCTCATCCGCTTCTGTGTGACATAAAGCTCGCCTTCTCTGATTTGATTGGTTTCCTCAAATATTTTGACATTGACAAGCGGTTACTGACCAATGAGTATGAGGCTTAGATGAACACACACACACACACACACACACACACACACCTTCTTCTGTTCTGACGTAACTCTGCTCAGCGCCGCTGCGGATTGAAGATCCAGGTTATTAAAAGACGGGACGAAGCTGAATTTGTTGAGAGAGCACATTAGACAGGCAGAACGCAAGAAAGTATCAATCTAGTACAGCGCGATGACCTCACGAATATGTTATGACTGTTTACGCTGTGAGTGAAATTGTGTTCGCAATGTTGGAGAATATAATTAAAGGTTTGTATGGAGAATGGAAGGTGTTTTATTGTATTCTGGTAAATCTCTGCTGTTAGTTGCTGCACATATGCCTTTTGTTGTTAGCAAACATATACAGTGTGTGTACATTTTTATAGCATGCTGATCGCTTCATCAAACAAGTCGCCATATTGGCTGTTGGTTACCTCTACACTTTTTTTGCCGTCGACATAACCGAACTCCACTGTATATTAACCCAGCGCTGGGTAGTTTTTCCTGTAACTCTGCTGTTGTGTCATTGCTTAATATCTTACGTTTTATAGGGCTTCTGTATTTATGACAATTTTTGTGTTTTTATGACTGGATTATGCAATTCCGTCAACGTTTTCCCACATTCTTCCTCATGAGATCCTCTTCGCTCCTGGAAAACTGATACTCAGACAAAATTACCAACATGCAAACTCTTCTAGATACACAGAACTAATTAGATCCAACTCATAATGCAGCATCATTAGTGCACATGTGAATGAACGATGAGCGAATGGCGTGTTAAATCCTCTGCATGCGTCTCCGGACAGGAATCAGTGAGCGTTTGGGAAACACCGACGGCACAAACACACCGCTGGAGGCAGGAAGCACAAACACTGGCGTCTGGAGCATTTAGTAACTACAGAGCCTCAAACAACCATCAAAGCACCTCCACAACTCACTGCAATCACCATCTTTCAAAAGCACGTATAGCATCTAAATTCGGAAATTATTACCATATCATACATTGAAGTTCCCTTTAAACCAGCACTGTTTATTATGGCACAGACACACTAAAGGCGTGTTAAAAGATTACATAATAACATAATGTGAATTAAAATCAAATAAATAAAAAGTAAACAAAGAAAATAAATTAAATACACTAAAGCAAATATATTAAAAAAAACTAAAAATAAGATTTTTATAACATAAATAACCAAATAAACAAAGCAAAGAAATGTATAGAATAAACTAAAGCAAACAAAAGAAAATAATATATACATTTCTTAATTTTATATATATAAATTAAACTAAAACCAATAGAAGTTAAAATAAAACAAATAAAAATACACAAAAATAAATAAAACAAACTAAATAAATAAAAATGAAAGTAAAGCAAATAATAAAATATTTAAATTAAACTAAGGCCAAGAAATATATAAAGTAAACAAACTAATTAAATAAAACAAACAAGTAAATATCATATGCATGAATGAATGTTTTTAGCACAGCATGAGAAACACTGATAGTTTTTGATGATAAACTCATTCCCAGGGGAATCCCGGCAGTGATCCGGATCTCTTCCATCTGGCCGACACACGTTCAGAGAGGTCGACGCAATTAACACACAATTAACACGTCACCGCCAGCAACCACACACTCGTGCCATCCCAACATTCAGCAGGACCTTCATTACAGACGCACCTGTGCAACCCATAATTCCCTCAATTACAGGGTTAGTGAGCGCAGACCTGCTGAGAACACACACCTCATGAAAGAGCGTTTCTGACGGCAGACGGCGAGACTCAAGCATTCTGCATTCATGATTAACAACCTTTCCTGTTGCCCAACAGAGTTGAAACTTGATTTTCACATTCATGTTTACATGAAAACACAAAGAAGATGAACAGTGTGAAGTCAGTGACTCTCTGTGGAAACGGAGGGAGGCAATGAGAGCAATTAACCCTGAATCTCACACACACACACACACACACACACACACACACACACCTCCAAGAGCCTCCGTGACCCCATTCAAAAACACATTCACCCCATTAATTTCCTCTGAAAACACCCGCCATCTGTAACTCAATGCTGTGAGTCCATTCAGAAGCTCACCAAGAGACCCTGACGCTGAGTGTGTGTGTGTGTGTGTGTGTGTGTGTGTGTGAGAGAGAGAGTGCGTGTAAATGTGTGTGTGTGTGTGTGTGTGTGTGTGTGTGTGTGTGTGTGTGTGTGAGAGAGAGTGTGTTTAAATGTGTGTGTGTAAGTGAGAATGTGTGTGAGTGAGAGACCACAAGTGTGTGTGTGCGCGTGTGTGTGTGTGTGCGTGAGAGTGTGTGTATGTAAGAGTTGTGCGAATTTGTGAGTGAGAGATAGCGAATGTGTGTGAGTTTGTGAAAGTGTGCGTATGAGTGAGAGTATGCGTGTGTGTGTGAGAGAGAGTGCGTGTGTGTGGACTTTTCCCATTACTTCAAGCCTAATCCCAGTTTCTCTCAGCGCATCACTTCCTTCACAGCGCAGATTTCTGCATTTCTCCGAGAGCCGCGAGTAATGAATCTCCATGACGACTGCGAACGGCTCATTAAGCTAAAGCTCAACATGAGGGTTCCTCTTTCCCGGGACAGATTATCAATCTCTCCGGCCGCACAACAACGGCAGAACTCACACAAAAGCCGTGAACACGCGGGAACAGACGGTGGAGTCGCCGCTCTGGAGAAGCTTTGAAAAACAACAGCATTGTGAAGAACCATAAACCATCAGCAGGAAATCATGCGTTTATACGGCAAAAACTGAATAAAACAACGAATTCCTGAACTTACATTACGGTGATTCATTCATGGAGGAAGATGCTATTCTTTCACTCACACACTCACTCCCTCACACACTCGCTCTATTATACACTCTCTCACACAATTATACACTCTCTCTCACACACACACACACTCACTCCATTATACACTCTCTCACACTCACACTTTATTATACACTCTCTCACACAATTATACACTCTCTCACACACACACACTCACTCCCTTATACACTCTCTCACACTCACACTTTATTATACACTCTCTCACACAATTATACACTCTCTCACACACTCACTCTATTATACACTCTCTCACACACACTCCCTATTATACACTCTCTCACACACACACTCCCTATTATACACTCTCTCACACTCACACTCTATTATACACTCTCTCACACTCACACTATTATACACTCTCTCACACTCACACTCCATTATACACTCTCTCACACTCACACACAATTATACACTCTCTCACACTCACACTATTATACACTCTCTCACACTCACACTTTATTATACACTCTCTCACACAATTATACACTCTCGCACACACACACACTAACTCCCTTATACACTCTCTCACACACTCACTCTATTATACACTCTCTCACACACACTCCCTATTATACACTCTCTCACACACACTCCCTATTATACACTCTCTCACACACACTCCCTATTATACACTCTCTCACACTCACACTCTATTATACACTCTCTCACACTCACACTCTATTATACACTCTCTCACACTCACACTCTATTATACACTCTCTCACACTCACACTCTATTATACACTCTCTCACACTCACACTCTATTATACACTCTCTCACACTCACACTCTATTATACACTCTCTCACACTCACACTCTATTATACACTCTCTCACACTCACACACTATTATACACTCTCTCACACTCACACTATTATACACTCTCTCACACTCACACTTTATTATACACTCTCTCACACTCACACACTATTATACACTCTCTCACACTCACACTCTTATACACTCTCTCACACTCACACTATTATACACTCTCACACTCACACACTATTATACACTCTCTCACACTCACACTATTATACACTCTCACACTCACACTCTATTATACACTCTCTCACACTCACACTCTATTATACACTCTCTCACACTCACACACTATTATACACTCTCTCACACTCACACACTATTATACACTCTCTCACACTCACACTATTATACACTCTCACACTCACACTTTATTATACACTCTCTCACACTCACACACTATTATACACTCTCTCACACTCACACTATTATACACTCTCTCACACTCACACTATTATACACTCTCACACTCACACTTTATTATACACTCTCTCACTATTATACACTCTCACACACACTCCCTATTATACACTCTCTCACACACACTCCCTATTATACACTCTCTCACACACACTCCCTATTATACACTCTCTCACACTCACACTCTATTATACACTCTCTCACACTCACACTCTATTATACACTCTCTCACACTCACACTCTATTATACACTCTCTCACACTCACACTCTATTATACACTCTCTCACACTCACACTCTATTATACACTCTCTCACACTCACACTCTATTATACACTCTCTCACACTCACACTCTATTATACACTCTCTCACACTCACACTCTATTATACACTCTCTCACACTCACACTCTATTATACACTCTCTCACACTCACACTCTATTATACACTCTCTCACACACTATTATACACTCTCTCACACTCACACTATTATACACTCTCACACTCACACTTTATTATACACTCTCTCACTCTATTATACACTCTCACACACACTCCCTATTATACACTCTCTCACACTCACACTCTATTATACACTCTCTCACACTCACACTCTATTATACACTCTCTCACACTCACACTCTATTATACACTCTCTCACACACTATTATACACTCTCTCACACAATTATACACTCTCTCACACAATTATACACTCTCTCACACTCACACTATTATACACTCTCTCACACTCACACTCTATTATACACTCTCTCACACTCACACACTATTATACACTCTCTCACACTCACACAATTATACACTCTCTCACACAATTATACACTCTCGCACATACACACACTCACTCCCTTATACACTCTCTCACACACTCACTCTATTATACACTCTCTCACACACACTCCCTATTATACACTCTCTCACACACACTCCCTATTATACACTCTCTCACACTCACACTCTATTATACACTCTCTCACACTCACACTCTATTATACACTCTCTAACACTCTATTATACACTCTCTCACACTCTATTATACACTCTCTCACACTCACACTCTATTATACACTCTCTCACACTCACACTATTATACACTCTCTCACACTCACACACTATTATACACTCTCTCACACTCACACTATTATACACTCTCACACTCACACTTTATTATACACTCTCTCACTCTATTATACACTCTCACACACACTCCCTATTATACACTCTCTCACACACACTCCCTATTATACACTCTCTCACACACACTCCCTATTATACACTCTCTCACACTCACACTCTATTATACACTCTCTCACACTCACACTCTATTATACACTCTCTCTCACACACTCCCTATATTATACACTCTCTCTCACACACTCCCTATATTATACACTCTCTCACTCTATTATACACTCTCTCACACACACTCACTCTATTATACACTCTCTCACACACACTCACTCTATTATACACTCTCACACACACACTCACTCTATTATACACTCTCTCTCACACACTCCCTATATTATACACTCTCTCTCACACACTCCCTATATTATACACCCTCTCACTCTATTATACACTCTCTCACACTCACACTCTATTATACACTCTCTCACACAATTATACACTCTCTCACACACACACACTCACTCTATTATACACTCTCTCACACTCACACTTTATTATACACTCTCTCTCTCTCACACACACACACACACACACACACACACACACACTCCCTTATACACTCTCTCACACACTCACTCTATTATACACACACACACACTCCCTATATTATACACTCTCTCACTCTATTATACACTCTCTCACACTCACACTCTATTATACACTCTCTCACACAATTATACACTCTCTCACACTCACACTCTATTATACACTCTCTCACACAATTATACACTCTCTCACACAATTATACACTCTCTCACTCTATTATACACTCTCTCACTCTATTATACACTCTCTCACTCTATTATACACTCTCTCACTCTATTATACACTCTCTCACACACTCCCTATATTATACACTCTCTCACTCTATTATACACTCTCTCACACACACTCCCTATATTATACACTCTCTCACTCTATTATACACTCTCACACACACACACTCGATTATACACTCTCACACACACACACACACACTCTATTATACACTCTCTCACACACACTCCCTATATTATACACTCTCTCACTCTATTATACACTCTCACACACACACACTCGATTATACACTCTCACACACACACACACACACACTCTATTATACACTCTCTCACACACACTCCCTATATTATACACTCTCTCACTCTATTATACACTCTCACACACACACACACACACACTCTGTTATACACTCTCACACACACACTCTATTATACACTCTCTCTCACACACACACACTCTATTATACACTCTCTCACACACACTCCCTATATTATACACTCTCTCACACACACTCACTCTATTATACACTCTTTCACACTCACACTCTATTATACACTCTCTCACACAATTATACACTCTCTCACACACACACACACTCACTCTATTATACACTCTCTCACACACACTCACTCTATTATACACTCTCTCACACTCACACTTTATTATACACTCTCTCTCACACACTCCCTATATTATACACTCTCTCACTCTATTATACACTCTTTCACACTCACACTCTATTATACACTCTCTCACACAATTATACACTCTCTCACACACACACACTCACTCTATTATACAC
>JAWRVZ010000137.1:1247500-1410000 GCA_037043235.1 Rhodeus uyekii
CTGAGATTCAACAGCCGAGCGTTAGATCAGTGCCAGATGCCTACACCAGGCTGGCACAAAAGAGGACATGAAATAAAAGTCTCTTTTGCTGCTTTATGAACCAAAATCAAGTTTCTCCATTACTCAACATTTCCCGTGGAATCACACTAACAGGACTCGATTCACACACACACACACACTCTTGCACTTGTTTTGGCAGAGCGGGAGGAGAATCGGCTGCCAGCCGTGATCTCACTGCACACATAGCGGGAAGGAAACACACAGCGCCAGTAAACAAACCCTGAGAAACACCGAAATCATACGCTCTCCTGCATTAAAGTCCCCATGAGGCCAATTCACCATTCAGGTTTTAGTGTGTGTATTTTATAAATTATTTATCCGTGCACATCATGTTCCTCGTCATCTTGAATCGGAACAACTTTCACTCCCTCTTGCAGCGATGAGGGCGGGGCAATAACCTGTCAATCACATGAGACCGACCAATAGCAAACCACAACCATCCATAAATTCCTCAAAGCTCCGCCTACATTTGTTCTGGAAACATTTCACACAGCTGTTTTCTATGTGAATATATAGTAAAGTGTCATTTACAACAAAATTGTTGGCACCCCTGAAATGTTTCCAGAAAATCATGTATTGCATTTACACGTTTATTGTTTCTGTGTGTATTGGAACAAAACGGAGGGGAAAAAAGCAAATTTAACAATTTCAGACAAAAATGTGGATAAGATTGTTTCAAGCATGTGATGCTTCTTTAGATTGAAAGATCACATACATTTACACAGAACCTCCCTCGAAGAAATCAGGACAGAGACGGATTAAATCGGGAATCTCCCGCGTCTACTCGAACAAAATACATCGTAACACCATTTTCATTCATGCATTTATCAGACGCTTTTATCAAAGTGACTTGCATTGCATTCAAGAAACACATTGACATTCTAATCAGTTCTTGCTTTCCCTGGGAATCGAACCCATGACCTTGATGTTGCAAGCGCTGCTCCCTACTGTTAGACACACAGGAAAGCCACACCAGGGCCTAAAATACAGCAGATGTTCTTACCTTCTCCCATCAGGCTGTTGTCGTGAGAGCAGCTGGATTCTTCTCTCATGTCCCTCACACACTGAAACACACACACACACACAAACTCAACACCTGAACAAACACAAACATGTTGTCTTTACTGGAGTTACATGAACTAGTCAAAAAAGTTTCAACTAAATCTTCTTGAAAACCTTTGCACTTTAAACATCAACCGTCACCAATAATAAAGTGGTTTGATCTCCTGTTGCGTTACACAAACATTGCATTAAGGTTGTTTTCTGGTTGCGTTGTGATGAATGTGGGCTGCATTCCTGCCGCCTCTGGATCTGCCCTCCGACCGGAGTGGAAAAGCTCGGGAATCTTATCAGTGCGGCGAATGGAAATTCCTGCCATTCCATCAGACAGAGTGAATCAGTGTTTGGATGGCGGAGACCCGGCGGACTTTAACACGGACACACAACCGAAACCTCAGCTCCGCTCTCTGTTTACCTTCAGCAAAAACACCCACAGGAACAAAGTCAAAGCAAAACCTCCCGTTCACACACACACACACACCCTATGAATTCAGTTGATCACACGTGCTTTTTGATAATCAGACTAATTAAAATAAAATAAATCTCTAAAAAGATTATAAAAATGTCATTTTTGTTTCATGATTTCAATTGATTAGACATGCTTTTTTTATTATTAAAACATTTATAAAATCATTAAAAAAAATGGAAAAAAAACTGAAATGGAAACAGAGAATTCCAGAATATAATATAATAAAAAAAAAAAAAATCTCTAAATTAAATATTTTAATCTGTTTTTTTTCATGATTTAAATTAATCAGACATTCTTTTTGATTACATTTATTATTAAATCAGAATCCAGAAATTTCTAAAAAATGAATTTTCCGATTTCATTGTGCCCTAATTTTTATTTATTTGTGATATATAGAAATTACAATGAAGAAAAACATTGGGTATTAAAAATTTAATTTTTGTTCAAGTTTAATAAATGTTTAATTATTTCAGAAATAATAATAAATCAAATTAATCCAGAAAAATGGAAATGGGAAAGAATATGGGAAAAGGAAATATAGAAAAGAAAAGCTATTTGAAAAAAAAAAAAATTCTAAACATTTTCTACTTAAAATCCTTGTTTTCCACGTCCAGAACAGGCTTGAGATCTCAAACATCTTCCCTAATCCTGAACTAATTTGATAGTAACGGCGTGGAAAGCATTTGTGAGCCGATTCCCATGAGTCTCCGTCTTTAACAGGAGCATCGAGATCAGAGATCAGAGCCTCCGAAGTCTTCCAGGATTAACATCGACAGCCGAGATCACACATTATCCCACAGCGGATAAACGGGAACACGTCAGGATCGGTGCCTCTCATAGGGATGCGTTTCTATAGGGAGTTCAGCCTGTGCAAGCGGCACCAATCCCAACATTCGGCCCGAATCCACTCAAATGCATGCTTTGCATTTCAAACAGATGACGCGTGCTGACATGGAAATGTGCATTTGCTGCATTTGAAAGCGAGGCAAAGTCCATCTGGAAGGCTTTTGTTCCCACAGCTGATAAAACGTGCTCACCGAAATCTGACCCTCACATCCAGGTCTGGGATTTGTCCTA
Source organism: Rhodeus uyekii (assembly GCA_037043235.1). Taxonomy (NCBI): domain Eukaryota; kingdom Metazoa; phylum Chordata; class Actinopteri; order Cypriniformes; family Acheilognathidae; genus Rhodeus; species Rhodeus uyekii. The sequence goes on from JAWRVZ010000137.1 coordinate 1,250,166, forward strand.
TAATTGAAGACGGATGGATCCCTGTAACACTGAGAGTTTGTTGCCATATACGATTTATAATAGCCGTTGAGAGAAATGGGGGGTGTAGACTTTTGCATTTGACACACTGTTGAAGACGCATGTAAATACTGGCTGTAATTTGTTAGAAGATGACAATGCAACACCCAAGCAGTGTTTTGCAATAAAAAACTAAGTATTGCAAAACTTCCTTCCTGTGAAAAGATTGAGATCAAGAGATGCGTGAGAAAAATCGGATGAAAATTAAGGGTTTCGCTGCTTTCCAGAGGAATCAAATGAGAGGGAGAAAGAATTAAAATAAACAATCCTTCAATGCTCTTCTTATTCTTACATACTTAAGAAAATAAATGGTTTTGCATTCATTAAATTAAAACGTCACAATTGTTTCTCATCGAAAACAACAAGATTAAATGACGTTTCTCTGATGCCAAAAAAAAATTCATTTTTATTTCAATGCAACGATTGTTCTAGATTTTAGTCTGATATTTTTTTATTTAATATTTTTAGGCGATTTTACGGTACTAAATTATATTTATGCAGTAATTATAATCTATTTATTCACTTTTTGAGCATTTTCAACAAACTGTCATAGAACTTAAATATTAAAGACTGAAGTTTGGTCTCTTTTTAAACAAGACGCTTGGCAGATTATTGATGTTATTAGATTAAAAAGTTAAATTAAAATAATAATTAAAAAGTTAAAATGTACATTTTTCATAACCCGTTTTACTCTAAAACTGTGAGAATCAAAAGCCATAAAGCAGAGCAAGTTGCATTCATTATTTGAGTTTAATATCTCAATAATTGAGCGTTCAGTCGGATTGTGTTTGTCTGCAGTACCAAACGCTTCCACTAGAGGAACTTCATCTCTCGTTCATTTCCAATGCGCTCATTTTCTCCCTGAACACTAAAAGTAAGAATATTTTTTTCAGGACCATTTCAACTTTTCGAATCACATAGAAAGACGAAAAATAAACGGAACCTTGATGTCCTGAATTACATTTCCATTCCTGCATTTATCAGATGCTTTTATCATCGCATTCAAGAAACACATTGACATTCTAATCAGTTCTTGCTTTCCCTGGGAATCGAACCCATGACCTTGATGTTGCAAGCGCTGCTCTCTACTGTTAGACACACAGGAAGATGCCATGCAATAGTTTTGTGAAACTTTAAGTCTTTCTCTTAAACGCACGAGGCAGAATCTAGTGACGGATGAAAAACAGACCGTACACTCTTTCATTATCACTGTATTTATTCCTCAGCCATAAATAAACGGCACTCAGCCGTACAGAACAGTCAAATTCCCTCGGTTTTCTCCCACACAGTTAAAACACAAGACGACAATTACATCCTCAATTAAAACGCTTCCGAAAGTCAAATACTCCCTAAAAATACTCTCCTCTCTTCCGCCGCTGACCTCATGACCCGACACGTCTGCGGGAACAAACCCTCGGGACGCATGGAGAGACGGAGGAGCACGAAAACATCAACTTGGGGTTCAGGGCAACTTACTGGAGACACGCTTTTATTATTTCAGCTGTTTATTTTGGCTGACCTCGTTTATAGTCTCACCATTCAAGAGAATGTTACAGGGAGAAAGACAGACCATAATAAACGCACATGCATGCAATCAGATTTGATCTTAAACTCTTAGAGGCGAGCGATATTCCCAAAATCTAATTTCATCCTATAACAAATATTACGTTTTCATTCCTGCATTTATCAGACGCTTTTATCATTGCATTCAAAAAACACATTGACATTCTAATCAGTTCTTGCTTTCCCTGGGAATCGAACCCATGACCTTGATGTTGCAAGCGCTGTTCTCTACGGTTGGAGTCAGAGCGTCAGAAAACTACGGTAATACAAACACAAAACCATAGCTAATTTTCCCAATAGGCAATGAATTCTTTGATATTACTCTAACAGTAGAGAGCAGTGCTTGCAACGTCAAGGTCATGGGTTTGATTCCCAGGGAAAGCAAGAACTGATTAGAATATCAATGTGTTTCTTGAATGCAATGATAAAAGCGTCTGATAAATGCATGAGTGTGAATGAAGCGTCGTACAAAAGCTCCAGTAAACACTACATCAACACTGTGTGTCAGCAGGCGAGCGGAAGCAAAGCTTTACCTGTTGTTTACATCGAAACAACATCATGAAACTCATAATTGCAACTGTTGATTGAAAACTACAATTAGTAAAACACACTTGCAAGATCCAAAAACAACCGAAGGTGGGAACGTCTCCGTTTGAAGAGAAACTGCATTGTACTCTCTTAGGTTCTGGAAGCTTTTCTCGCTAAAATGTGCAGCGCAGAGATAAACGTTGAGGATATAACTGTACATTTAAGTACAAGTTCGTCAGCCTTGGAAGGTCAAACATGAGTTTTGGAAACGGGGTCTCTTCTCTAATGCAGCTCAATCAGGTCTCCTTCCCTTTATTATATTATATTCCATGTTATTAATCGATACAACAAGGTTTGTAGGCTAGTACAAGTTATGCACGTCATTTAATCAGCTATTATTTGGTCGTTTTGTTGAACGTAGTACCCACAATGCAATGCACTAGACTTGTGTGACCAATGAGCCGATATATAAACTATAATTTATATAGTGTCGTGATATTTAGACAAAACCAGATCAATGCAAAGAAACATCATTTACTATATCCATCTTTTCTAATTTAACAGCATGCTAATATTCCAGCACTGCTCATCCATCCCAGAATCCCGTTACATTCCTTATGATCTTACAAATGATGAGATGGTGGGATAAGACATCTTCCCATCTGAACACCCACAAGCTCTATGAATAAACCGTACACACACACACACACACACGGACTCACTCTCACGCAGACACGCGCGCACACACACACACACACACACACACACACAGAGAGTGTAATGTAATTGGTCAATAATCATTTCCTGAAGAAAAGCAGAAACACATTTCATGCTGATTGTCTCTTGAAATGCTCCACACACACACACACACACACACTCACAATCTCTCTTTAAAACAGATCTGCGCCGCTCGTTTCGGCCGGAGGCTCTAGACTCCTAAAACTGGCCCATTCCTTTGATTATTGTTCTTGGGAACGCTCCAAATTCATACGGTAAAACTAAAGTAATTTTCCACAGACTTTATAAACTGGTCTATTTTAAAGTCCCCCATTATGCCATTTTTAAGGCTTCTAGTTTTGTTTTGGCATCTTCTGCAACAGGTTTTCATGCATACAAGGCCAAAAAAACGCTTTAATTTTTCTTATGATATTCATCGCAGCATCCGCGCTTTTCTCTCAGTGTCTGAAACAGTTCGTTTAAAGATTCAGTCTCTCTAAACCCGCCTTTCCGAGAGATGCTCTGCTCTGATTGGTCGACCGCTTACAGTGCGTGCTATTATAGAGAGAGAGAGAGAGAGAGAGAGAGAGATACACATACATACATACACACACACACATATGTAAATATAAAATGCACAGGCTATGAAAATTGACACTTTTAAATCGGTTTGAATAAATAATTTATTCAATTTAATTTATTCATAATTTTTAGCCAGGCTGTCATAAAAAGAAGTTATAAACAATGTATGTTTTTTTAAGAGATTTTAACTTTCTATGCATTTTTTTCTCCCATATTAAAATAAAACGTAGCTCTAGTTTGCCTTTTATTGACAAATAATTTATTCAGATAACACCTCAAACAAGTTTTTGTTCTTTACTCCGATTTAAAAAATAAATACAATATTTTTCTTATGTTGTTTTCCTAATATTTAACAAAAACGTATGTTAAATACAATATATTTTTTCACATAATTAGAAAAAAAAAATTATATATATTTTTTTAAAGAGCCAAATATCATTAGTATCGTACGTTAATACCATGATACTTTATATTGGTTTACCGATATATCGCCATACAGATGTTCTTATGTTGGAGTAATTTAAAACTCATGTTCCTAGAAGGTTTTAAACATGAACCCTTTCAGATTCACGGCTGGAGCGTCGCCACAATAGAAAGACAAAGAGCTTCTTCTTGAAGATCCATAAATCTCTCCGTTCAGCATTCAGCTGTTAAACTTCTACTTGGACAAATAACCCCGTTAACGCCGTTCCCTCTGGGACTTTCAACCCAGAGAAGGTCAAAGTAAAACCCCGACCCCGTCTAAAAACAGCGCTGGGAAACCCAATGAATGATCAATGAGCGTAAACGGCGTCGCACACCAATAAACTCTCAGGAGAACAAATAATTAGTCATTGACTGGTTTTTAAATTACGAAAAGAACTGCCTTATTGAAATCCATCAAAACAAGATCACACAGGTTTCCTCTACAAAAAGCACAACATAACGATTCACTTTCAAACTTTCCATGACTTTTCCAGGTGTGGAAAACACAAGCCTAGACTTTCCATAACTGTGGGAAGTTACAGCATCCAAAGCCACGAATAACCAAACCAACACGAAGACAAGCATCATTTAGGAACAATATAAAACAGATAAGAAGAAACATTTCACTAAAACAACACCTCATCATTTGTTAATCAAAGCGCTGCAAGTCCAAAGCTGATACCGTTGACACATATCCTCTTTAATCGCTTATCAGAGACGCTTTCTGCAAGACCTTGAGCTCAGTAACATACAAACCACTGACGAACAGAACATTTCCAGCCCAAAAACGGTCAGTTCGTGTCTGTATCTCTGTGGTTTTAACGCAAGATCAACAGCATCTGAAAGTCCTTTGATAATTTGGTGTTCCGGGTCAAAATGACCCATCTTTTAAATCGCTTGCATCTCTCATTATGCTATAATCACCACTAAATAATGGATTGTTTTTTTGCAAAACCTGACTTATTTTCAACCTCTACGTTGTCATTCAGTCATTTTGATGGGATGCGGGTTCACTCTTCATCACACTTTTGGTGCTCCGGGTCAAAATGACCCGTCTTTTAAATTGCTTACAAATATTGTATTGAACCCTTTAAAACCCTTTCTGTGATCTTCATTTTCAACCTCATGTTTTGTTTCAGTGGGTGTTTCCCTCCTTTTCACACTTTTCCGGGTCAAAATGACCCGTCTTTTAAATTGCTTTAGAGTCTCTCATTATGTTATATTACCACCAAATATTGGATTCAATCATTTTGTCAACTTGTTTTCTTTCAATTAACACAGGTTTTGCATCTGATGCCGTAGACAAATATTCTCTTTACTCGCTTTATCAGAGACACATTTATCATGCAAGATTTTCATTTTAACGAAACAGAAACCGCTGATGAACAGAACGTTTCCAGACCAAAACTGTCAGTTCGTAACTGTATGTGTTTTTAAAGATCAACAGCATCTGAAAGTCCTTTTATAATTTGGTTTTCTGGGTCAAAATCACCCATATTTTAAATTGCTTGCATGTCTCTGATTATGTTACGGATTGAACCCTTTAAAACTCTCTCTGTGATCTTTATTATCAAACTCATGTTTTGATCAGTGAGTGTTTCCCTCTTTATCGCACTTGTGGTGTTCCGGGTCAAAATGACCCGTCTTATAAACTGCATCCCATTATGCCATATCACCACCAAATGTTTTAGGATATGATTGATAGTAGGCCTCATTGATTTGAGGGTTTTTTCGCTTGTGAACACTTTTCATTGAGGTGCATGAGCTCAGATCAATGAGGCCTACTATTGATCAGCTCCTAAAAGAGTTGCAAAACCTTTGCTAAGTGAAAGAAAACCAGTTGACAAAAAGATTGAATCCAATATATGGTGGTAATACGGCATTATGAGAGAGACTTCAAAGCCATTTAAAAGACGGGTCATTTTGACCCGGAACACCAAATTATGAAAGTATTTTCAGATGCTGTTGATTTTGCGTTAAAACCACCAAAGGTACAGATACAATGACAGTTTTGGTCTGGAAACGTTCTGTTCATCAGAGTTTTCTGTTTCGTTAAGCTGAAAATCTTGCATGATAAGTGTGTCTCTGATAAAGCGAGTAAAGAGAATATTTGTCTACGGCATCAGATGCAAAACCTGTGTTAATTGAAAGAAAACAAGTTGACAAAATGATTGAATCCAATATTTGGTGGTAATATAACATAACGAGAGACTCTAAAGCAATTTAAAAGACGGGTCATTTAGACCCGGAGCACCAAAAGTGTGATAAAGAGGGAAACACCCACTGGAACAAAACATGAGGTTGAAAATGAAGATCACAGAGAGGGTTTTAAAGGGTTCAATACAATATTACAATATTCCCACTGGAACAAAAAGGTGTTAAACTAAAAACACTGGTTTTAAAGGGTTTAGCCAAAACAAAAACTAACAAAACTACATTTTCATCTTCAATGAACCACAGTAAATACAGCTAAAACTGGTCCCTGATACTGAACCGAAGATCCCTTATTTGCAAGAGTAAAGAGCCATGATTAAATCAGCAAAACAACACAAATAAATGATTACATCAGCTCATCTCCATCTCTTTAAGAACTTATTAACTAAATAAGTAAATGCCATTAATAACATAAACAACAAACTTTCAGCAGGATGTTTTTCCCAAAACAAGACAAAAAAAAATACTGAATACACAAAGAGAGCGGCTCAAAAATGCACAAACACAGCCTTTAAAAAGTAAAAAAAAACAATAATAAATCGGTTTAGTTCAGCTGGATATGCAGGACTCTCCATGCATCATAAACAACACTTTTTAAATGAAGGCAAAAACACTTACCGACAGAGTTTCTTCTTATTTAAGACGTTCAAAGTTCATTCGCACCTCGCAGACATGTATGCATGTATTTGTGTTTTATTCTCAGCGTCTGAGAGACTGAATATGACCATTTCAAGAGCAACTCTGAGTGTTTCTCAACTCTTAACAGAGGAATGATGAGATGGGCGGGGCTTAGCGACAGAAAGTTGTCTCGAAATGTTTACAATGAGTTAAAATAAGTTTTCTCAGTTGTAATATATTCACCTCGTTCTATTAATGCAGTATCGCTAACAATTACATTGTTTTTAATTAGCTGGGAATAATTTTTCAGGCAAAGAGCGCTTTAGCTATTGGCGTTGCTTTTCTCCGCGCTGTTCGGATGAACCAATCAGATTCATTTACTTTCTCAGCGCTGTCCAGATGGACCAATCACGGGAGATGATTTGTAATCGGTGAGTTTGCTTTCCTCAGCGATGCATGAGAACGAACCAATCACAGAAGACTGCGACTCTTGCATATGTATAAGCGATTCGAAAAGTAATTTTATAATTGTTTTAATTCAATTGCGCCACCTGCAGGTCATATAACAGCACAACCTCCAGTTTCTAATAGTTTAAAGAGAAAAAAGAAAGAAAAGAGAAATACACGTCACAAAACACATTTAGTCTGTACAGAATTTTATTGAGATTTTCCAAGATTAGTGATTTAGACATCACACATTAAATTCTATGTACAAATTTCTATTGTGGGATTATGTATTTTTCACCAGTTTCATTTATGCATAAGTTTATATATATATTCAGTTTAAAAAAAAAACATTTAAAAAATAAAAGAATGTGGCTCATGTATGCAAAATAAACAAAAACTAATTAAGAGCCACAGATCAATATCTTGGATCTCAAACACACTCAAATACGTAACGAATTTCTATGCAGTAATGCAATGTTTACACGGCTTTAAGATAAACTGTTGAGAGGCAGCATTTCTGAGAAAATGAAAGAAAAATATTCCAGTCTTCAAACAGCCGGATTGCAAACTAAAACTAAAAGTAAATGGCTCAAAAATCTTGGTTTAACTTGTGTGGTCATGGTTTGTATTCTTTTAAAAACAGGCTTTAATACAACACAATTACCCCTGAGTGAAATCCAAGCTTACACGCATATATATGATACACATATGTATGCATGTATATAAAGCAAAAGACAGAAGACAATTAATTTCATATTACTCTGAAAGCTGCAGGTAAAAGTTCTCAAACTTAAAAACAAACATTTCCGCAGAGTTCCCATTCTGTCTGCTCGAAACACACAGCTTAATCCAAACAAGTGAAGAAATAAAATAATTGCGTAATCAAATTGATTTCACATCACACTACAGTTCAGATGGGTTTGGTTGTGCTGTTGTAGACGAGTTTCTCCGAGTCCACGTAATTGTGAACGTGTCCGCCGTTAACAGCCACTTGCTGGTGTTTGTTTCGATGCTTCTTCCTTCCCTTCACGAGGCAACATGCGATAACGACCAGCAGGATGGCGATGGCGAAGCCCAGAATGACTGCGAACGCGATGGCAGCTGAAACACGAGAAGAGAGACCAGGATCAATGCACGTGCGTTTTAAAAATGCACTGATATGAATGCATTCTTAGAGAAAATGCTGTGACTGGAAAACAAATCTCTGTTACCGGTTAACATTTTGTCCATCGGCTTTAGTGAAACAGGCATATCCTTTAACATTTAAACACAATACAGTAGAACCCCGACTTACGAAATTAATCCGTTCCGAGGTTGGCTTCGTAAGTCGATCTTTTCGTATGTCGGTCAGGCTTTTACATGTTAATTGCCTAATCCGTTCCAAGACTTACAAAAACACCACATTTAGCATGGTGTTCCCATGTCAACTTCCCAATCATCTCCCTTTTCAACGCAATGTAAAGCATCCTCTTCTTCCTTTTCACTTCCGCAACAATCTTCACATCCATGGTGAGTGATTAGAAAAAAGTTTAACTAGGCTCAATGCTGACCAATAGGAGAGCAGGATTGTAAAAAGTGTTCCCCTTCTTACATGGACTATTCCAGCCATCCCTGTCATTCAGCGCGAAATGGACTATTCCAAAACTTTCCATCGGAGAGAGCTGACGGATGATTAAGGTAAAAGAGATCGGCTGAAGATTGTATATAGTTTATTGAGTGAAATACAGGGAATTTGTGCCAATCGTTGAAGTTTTATCGATCATGCGTAACCACACATCTAAGCACCTTTAATAAATACCAGTTTTGGATTATTCCCTGAGTGAGACATCATTGTTCTGACCGGACAAACTGTAGTCTTCATCCAACCCGAACCAAAATCAGCGCGAATATCAAAACAAAACTCGGAAATGTTTTTTCGCATCTCGATCATTTTGTCGTTACTTGGGCGAAAAAAACCCCGAAATCTTTCATCGTATGTTGAATATTTCGTACATAGAGCGTTTCGTAAGTCGGGGTTCTACTGTACAGTAATGCCTTGAGATATGAGCAGAATCTGTTCCAGGACGAGCTCGTAACTCAAGTTGCTCGTATCTCAAATCATGTTTTTCCATAAGAAATAACAGGAAACAAATGTATTCGTTCCGGCCCGCTACAAAAACTCCCTTATTAGTGCTAATAACAATGGAAAAAAAATGTTTTTAATTGCTATAGAAACACACATACACATAAGGATTCCTGTGATATAAAATAAAATGTGGTTTTAATTATGAGTTCTTGCTTTCAAGACAGACGATACAGTAGCGGCTAATGACGGCATGTGCGGAGGAGGAGGGATAACGTAGATTACGTAGATTACGTGAATAACGCAAACGCGACACGTAAGACTCGCAGGAGATGCGTACGGAAAGTCGACTACGGCAACAAATCCATGCCAAAAGAAATGAGCACAAAACTGATGTTTGCGTACACGAAAATTACATCTGCGAGCGAATAACAGATCGACACGCGAAAAACAGGAGCCTTCAAACTCATTTTAATCCCTCGCATGCATGACATCTCATCTGCAGAAATACGCACACATTCCCCACACGCGCTCCATCTTCTCTCGGCTGCTGTTTTTACTGGCGCAAACACTTTTATTTTAATTGACAAACACGTGAAGTGACCGAGTGAGGCGGCGTGGGCTCTGAGTGTCGGCATCTCAAATCTTTGCTCGCATCTCAAAGCAAAAATAGCTGGAAGGCTTGCTCGTATGTTGGGATGCTCATATCTAAACATGGCATGGCGTGTCAAGTGTTTCTTTCGCATGCCGTTAATATTATGAAGTGTGTTTTGTGCAGGTTACCTGTATTGCTGCTGCTTTCTTGCTTCTCAAACAGAGCCTGCCTCTCAAACACGTCCTTCTCTGAAAAAATAATAAAGGAGAGACAGAAAGCAGTCAATGCTTCAGAGACTTTAAGTTAAAATCATCGATCTGCCTCACTTTGAGAGATTGAGCTCCAAGCCAACCAATGTTTACCTAAATTCACACTCATGCATTCATCAGCTGCTTTTATCATTGCATTAAAGAAACACATTGATATTCTAATCAGTTCTTGCTTTCCCTGGGAATCGAACCCATGACCTTGATGTTGCAAGCGCTGCTCTCTACTGTTAGACACACAGGAAAACCTTCATAATCTTTCATTGGAATATAATAAATGCAAATCGGACTTTCTTTTTCAGCTGATTTCATCAATCCATCTTTTTTACGCAGTGATTGTTTGTGCATTTGATCACAATCTTAGTTTTAGACGGACAGTAAAAGACAAAACTTAAAATTAGGAATATGTTGAAAGATGCAGTATGACTTGCCGCATTTCCCGTCATAATCGGTGTTTCAACCGCTGAAAGGCGTCAAGAAAATAACTTGTAAATGATGTCGCATTAACCTCAGAAAAGCTCATTATTCCGCGACAACAAATGAACTTAGAGCATTTTGCTAATTATATTATACTGCATGCCACTGCATATTAATGATTTTATTTAAATTATAAATAGAAGTTCATCAAAATCAAATTGCTACCCGTAGTGTCAATAAATACTAGGTTTGTCTTGAGTTGCTTGAAGCAAATGTTGTATTTTCCCTTTATGTTTTTGTCATAATGACACTTGCTGTATCCACCGACTAATCGCTTTCTCTGTTATTACTATTTTTTATTTGCATTTACAAAAAAAATTATATTTCAATATATATATATATATACACAAAGAAAAATATACATTTACATTCATCAATTCGACGACTAGTTTCATAGTTAAGTTTGCAATGCTTTCCTGTGTCTCTAACAGTAGAGAGCGGCGCTTGCAACATCAAGGTCATGGGTTTGATTCCCAGGGAAAGCAAGAACTGATTAGAATGTCAATGTGTTTCTTGAATGCGATGATAAAAGCAGCTGATAAATGCAGGAATGTGGATGATTGAGGTAATAGGTGACACTCACCCGTCACGGAGCCGCATGAATCCAGGCATTCTTTCTCGGTCTCAAAGCGGTTCAGATTCCCGTAGCATCCGCCGTAGTTGAAGCGATTGCAGCGGCGCTCATACGGATTGTAGTACCAGCGGGTGATGCTCTCGGGGCAGGACCCCGTTACCGGCGGAACCACACAATGAGCTGTGAGAGGCGATCAAACGCTCAGTTTCATAACGGAGGACGCATTAAAAACATACATTTAAAGTTTGCATGCATCATAAGAACAAAAATCACCTTTGGATTTGTCCACAGGGATTTCCAGCAATCGACTGAACTTTTTATTCCCTGTAAACAGAAAAACGTAAATGTAAAACTGCTTTTGAAACTAATAAATGACCTGAACTGGTTTCAACCTCTAAATCCCCAAAAACCAAATTCTCCTCATTCACTCGCTTGAAGTTCTCCAGTATCATACAATAAAGCATCACATCCGCAGCCCAGCGCTTTATTTGAAGACTTGTGACGTTAAAAACACTGCAAACACTGGCATTTTTGTCCTTCTCAGACCAACAAAGCTCTTGTGCGACTTTATATTTAATATACAGTGCTGGACGAATCAAGCGCTTGTGCAAAAGCACAGATTCACTAATAAAATATCACTCCTTTTCAATTTTACTTCAGTAAAAGTACAAACATACTTGTTTTTTAAGTGTTAATTTATTTATTTTGCAACTTTATATACTAGTTTTAGCTTATATGAAGCTGAAACGGCAGCCGGGAAGATGCCTGGTCATTAATTTGCGTTATTTTAACGATGTTTAACTAAAACCAACATAAGAGTCAAAAACTCTTGAAATAAGGCAATAAGTCTTGTTTTTCTCTTCTAATATTAATAAACGAGTCTAGAACTGAAAGTTAAAGATTATTTTGCTTGTTTTGAGAAAATATAACTTGTAAAATATAAAAAATAAAACACATTTTGAACTAATGTGAGGTTTATCATGTTTTGTGTCGACTTTATTTCAACATGTTATGTTGAAATTCATCCAATTAACATTTTTGTCACTGTTAAAGTTATTATTTTAATGTTCATTCAAACAAAAGAGTGCATAGTGCTGCTATTTCTCTGTTGCACTGCAAAAAAAGAATCTTGGCGAGTGAAAAACTCTTGAAATAAGGCAATAAATCTTGTGTTTCTCTTCTAATATTAATGAACGCGTCTAAAACTGAAAGTTAAAGTTATTTTGCTTGTTTTGAGAAAAAATAACTAGAATTTTCTTATAAAAAAGTTGATTATTTAAATGAATGAAGGATGATTTTAAAGTGACGGTATATATTTTTTCAGTTCTTCATGAAATCAGAAATTAAGACAAATTTTCTTATTTTAAGGGCAAAATGATTCTTATTTTCAGAAACAATGTTTTCAGGTTTTAATATCATGTTCCAATAAACTTTATATTTATTTACAACCAAACACTAATTAAAAACATGCTTGATTTGATTATTTCTGCATTGGTTTCATAGTTTTTCCTGCTTGAATCCAGTTATAAAATCTATATTTGCTTTTTTCTTGTTTTCAGAACTTTTAAAATAAATTTGTCGTCTCGTTTTAAGACGCTCTTATCACGCAGAATGTTCTCAGATCATTTTGCCAAATTTGAGTTTATTTCCCCCAATTTATTTTCAATTTCTCTTTTTTTTTTGCATGTTGTGTTTTTATAACATATATATTTTATATAATTTCGAATGATCCTCACATTTGTCGCACTCCATCTCGTCCGAACCGTCGCTGCACTGCTTTTCTCCGTCACATTCAAAATCTTTTTCGATGCAGCATCCATTAGAACATGAGAAGAGATCCGGACCACACACCATGTCACACTGCTCACCTGTGTGTGTTCAAAAGAGAGGCTTTCACTTCACAAACGTATAATATAAGTCCAGACGGCATACTAGTATTTAAAAAAAAAAGAATGCATCATCAGCACTGATGAACTTACCATGATCATGGATCGGACCTAATCTTCCAGAGGGAGGAGGAGCAGAAACTGCAATAAAAAGAATATATTTCATATAAAATAAAGGTATTTTAAAAATCCAACACTTAAAATGTAGTTGCATTTGACAATATCAAACAAAGTGTCATGCATTATAAAGAAAACATGCACAGACACATTGCAAACAAACCATTTCCAAAAAAAAAAAAGAGTTGATCATTAACGAACGATTCATGAGTCATTTGCTCTGAATGCATTATTGATGACACACTGCTGCTTTATTAGGTTTCACAGATTGTGTTGAAATGTACCAGGCAAATGCAATGTTTTTTCATACAGTTTAATAGGGCAAAGCTGTCTGAAAGATCTGATACAAATAAATGTAACATTATCTGACCTAGTTTGGTAAACCCAAACAATAACTATTTAAAAACATCTGTACATTTCTTAATTGGTTGTTTGGTTTACCGGTCATCACATATACACACACATTTGTTAGAATTGTCAATATTTTCCTTGGAAAATAAACTATAAATCTATGAAATAGCTTTTGTATTACATAACTATATTTATAATATTAAATGTTGAAACAATCATTTTCATTACACTAAATATGTAATGCACTTAATCAGTTTGTAATTTGCACTTAATATTTTTATTCATGCTATTATTGTCATTTCTTTCTTGCGCTCAACACAGTGAAAATTAAAATTAATGGGCATCTGCTTGTAAACGTGAAAAAACAACAACACACAATACCTGAAACTTTGTCGCAAGCGTTCTGGCATTCGTTGAGCATCAGGTAGTTATTGCGGTTTGGTTTGCAGCCTCCGTACTTGAACTCCTCACATTTCTCGGTGGCGGCATTGTAATGCCAGCGTGGGAAAGAGCCTCGGCACGGACCCTCCTTCTTCGGCACCAGACAGTGATCTGACGGGACGAAACACTCATTTATTCAACATGAATGTGACTTGCAGCACAAACAGAACCACAGTAATAAACTAATTCCCTTCTAATGTCCCGCACGGTCAAATAAAGAACATTCTGTTTTAATTTATTCACTCTTACGTTGTTCCTGACAGAAAACGCTGAATTATCATGACTTGCATGCAATATTCAGTCTTCTGACAAAACTGGCTCTAGTGAACAATTAAATATTTCTGAGAAGAAAAAAAAAGTCGTAACTATGAGATATAAACACATATTTGCAATATAAACACACAGTTGTGATATAAAGTCAGAACTGTGAGATATGAACTCACAATTGCGATATAAAGTCAGAACTGTGAGATATAAACTCCCAATTGGGATATAAAGTCAGAACTATGATATATAAACTCCCAATTGGGATATAAAGTCAGAACTGTGAGATATAAACTCCCAATTGGGATATAAAGTCAGAACTGTGAGATATAAACTCCCAATTGCGATATAAAGTCAGAACTGTGATATATAAACTCCCAATTGCGATATAAAGTCAGAACTGTGAGATATAAACTCCCAATTGCGATATAAAGTCAGAACTGTGAGATATTAACTCCCAATTGCGATATAAAGTCAGAATTATGAGATATAAACTCCCAATTGTGATATAAAGTCAGAACTATATGATATAAACTCCCAATTGGGATATAAAGTCAGAACTGTGAGATATAAACTCCCAATTGCGATATAAAGTCAGAACTGTGAGATATTAACTCCCAATTGCGATATAAAGTCAGAACTGTGAGATATTAACTCCCAATTGTGATATAAAGTCAGAACTATGAGATATAAACTCCCAATTGTGATATAAAGTCAGAATTATGAGATATAAACTCCCAATTGTGATATAAAGTCAGAACTATATGATATAAACTCCCAATTGGGATATAAAGTCAGAACTATATGATATAAACTCCCAATTGGGATATAAAGTCAGAACTATATGATATAAACTCCCAATTGGGATATAAAGTCAGAACTATGAGATATAAACTCCCAATTGCGATATAAAGTCAAAACTATGAGATATAAACTCCCAATTGGGATATAAAGTCAGAATTATGAGATATAAACTCCCAATTGTTATATAAAGTCAGAACTATATGATATAAACTCCCAATTGGGATATAAAGTCAGAACTGTGAGATATAAACTCCCAATTGCGATATAAAGTCAGAACTATATGATATAAACTCCCAATTGGGATATAAAGTCAGAACTATGAGATATAAACTCCCAATTGCGATATAAAGTCAGAACTATGAGATATAAACTCCCAATTGCGATATAAAGTCAGAACTATGAGATATAAACTCCCAATTGCGATATAAAGTCAGAACTATGAGATATAAACTCCCAATTGCGATATAAAGTCAGAACTATATGATATAAACTCCCAATTGCGATATAAAGTCAGAACTATGAGATATAAACTCCCAATTGCGATATAAAGTCAGAACTATGAGATATAAACTCCCAATTGCGATATAAAGTCAGAACTGTGAGATATAAACTCCCAATTGCGATATAAAGTCAGAACTATGAGATCAGAACTATGAGATATAAACTCCCAATTGCGATATAAAGTCAGAACTATGATATATATAAACTCATAATTGCGATATAAAGTCAGAACTGTGAGATATTAACTCCCAATTGCGATATAAAGTCAGAACTATATGATATATAAACTCCCAATTGGGATATAAAGTCAGAACTATATGATATAAACTCCCAATTGGGATATAAAGTCAGAACTATGAGATATAAACTCCCAATTGGGATATAAAGTCAGAACTGTGAGATATAAACTCCCAATTGCGATATAAAGTCAGAACTATGAGATCAGAACTATGAGATATAAACTCCCAATTGCGATATAAAGTCAGAACTATGATATATATAAACTCATAATTGCGATATAAAGTCAGAACTGTGAGATATTAACTCCCAATTGCGATATAAAGTCTGAACTACGATATATAAACTCCCAATTGCGATATAAAGTCAGAACTATGATATATATAAACTCCCAATTGCGATATAAAGTCTGAACTATGATATATAAACTCCCAATTGCGATATAAAGTCAGAACTATGATATATATAAACTCATAATTGCGATATAAAGTCAGAACTGTGAGATATTAACTCCCAATTGCGATATAAAGTCTGAACTATGATATATAAACTCCCAATTGCGATATAAAGTCAGAACTATGATATATATAAACTCCCAATTGCGATATAAAGTCAGAACTATGAGATATAAACTCCCAATTGCGATATAAAGTCAGAACTGTGAGATATAAACTCCCAATTGCGATATAAAGTCAGAACTGTGAGATATAAACTCCCAATTGCGATATAAAGTCAGAACTGTGAGATATAAACTCCCAATTGGGATATAAAGTCAGAACTGTGAGATATAAACTCCCAATTGGGATATAAAGTCAGAACTATGATATATAAACTCCCAATTGGGATATAAAGTTAGAACTATATGATATAAACTCCCAATTGCGATATAAAGTCAGAACTATGAGATATAAACTCCCAATTGGGATATAAAGTCAGAACTATGAGATATAAACTCCCAATTGGGATATAAAGTCAGAACTGTGAGATATTAACTCCCAATTGGGATATAAAGTCAGAACTATATGATATAAACTCCCAATTGGGATATAAAGTCAGAACTGTGAGATATAAACTCCCAATTGGGATATAAAGTCAGAACTATATGATATATAAACTCCCAATTGGGATATAAAGTCAGAACTATATGATATAAACTCCCAATTGCGATATAAAGTCAGAACTATGATATATATAAACTCCCAATTAGGATATAAAGTCAGAACTATGAGATATTAACTCCCAATTGCGATATAAAGTCAGAACTATGATATATATAAACTCCCAATTGCGATATAAAGTCAGAACTGTGATATATTAACTCCCAATTGCGATATAAAGTCTGAACTATGAGATATAAACTCCCAATTGCGATATAAAGTCAGAACTATGAGATATTAACTCCCAATTGCGATATAAAGTCAGAACTATGATATATATAAACTCCCAATTGGGATATAAAGTCAGAACTATGATATATAAACTCCCAATTGGGATATAAAGTTAGAACTATATGATATAAACTCCCAATTGGGATATAAAGTCAGAACTATATGATATAAACTCCCAATTGGGATATAAAGTCAGAACTATGAGATATAAACTCCCAATTGGGATATAAAGTCAGAACTGTGAGATATAAACTCCCAATTGCGATATAAAGTCAGAACTATGAGATCAGAACTATGAGATATAAACTCCCAATTGCGATATAAAGTCAGAACTATGATATATATAAACTCATAATTGCGATATAAAGTCAGAACTGTGAGATATTAACTCCCAATTGCGATATAAAGTCAGAACTGTGAGATATTAACTCCCAATTGCGATATAAAGTCTGAACTACGATATATAAACTCCCAATTGCGATATAAAGTCAGAACTATGATATATATAAACTTCCAATTGCGATATAAAGTCTGAACTATGATATATAAACTCCCAATTGCGATATAAAGTCAGAACTATGATATATATAAACTCATAATTGCGATATAAAGTCAGAACTGTGAGATATTAACTCCCAATTGCGATATAAAGTCAGAACTATGAGATATAAACTCCCAATTGCGATATAAAGTCAGAACTGTGATATATATAAACTCCCAATTGCGATATAAAGTCAGAACTGTGAGATATAAACTCCCAATTGCGATATAAAGTCAGAACTGTGAGATATAAACTCCCAATTGGGATATAAAGTCAGAACTGTGAGATATAAACTCCCAATTGGGATATAAAGTCAGAACTATGATATATAAACTCCCAATTGGGATATAAAGTCAGAACTGTGAGATATTAACTCCCAATTGGGATATAAAGTCAGAACTATATGATATAAACTCCCAATTGGGATATAAAGTCAGAACTGTGAGATATAAACTCCCAATTGGGATATAAAGTCAGAACTATATGATATATAAACTCCCAATTGGGATATAAAGTCAGAACTATATGATATAAACTCCCAATTGGGATATAAAGTCAGAACTATGAGATATAAACTCCCAATTGGGATATAAAGCCAGAACTGTGAGATACAAACTCCCAATTGCGATATAAAGTCAGAACTATGAGATATAAACTCCCAATTAGGATATAAAGTCAGAACTATGAGATATTAACTCCCAATTGCGATATAAAGTCAGAACTATGATATATATAAACTCCCAATTGCGATATAAAGTTAGAACTATATGATATAAACTCCCAATTGCGATATAAAGTCAGAACTATGAGATATAAACTCCCAATTGGGATATAAAGTCAGAACTATGAGATATAAACTCCCAATTGGGATATAAAGTCAGAACTATGATATATAAAGTCCCAATTGGGATATAAAGTTAGAACTATATGATATAAACTCCCAATTGCGATATAAAGTCAGAACTATGAGATATAAACTCCCAATTGGGATATAAAGTCAGAACTGTGAGATATAAACTCCCAATTGGGATATAAAGTCAGAACTATGAGATATAAACTCCCAATTGCGATATAAAGTCAGAACTGTGATATATTAACTCCCAATTGCGATATAAAGTCTGAACTATGAGATATAAACTCCCAATTGCGATATAAAGTCAGAACTATGAAATATTAACTCCCAATTGCGATATAAAGTCTGAACTATGATATATAAACTCCCAATTGCGATATAAAGTCAGAAATGTGAGATATTAACTCCCAATTGGGATATAAAGTCAGAACTATGATATATAAACTCCCAATTGGGATATAAAGTCAGAACTATGAGATATAAACTCCCAATTGGGATATAAAGTCAGAACTATGAGATATAAACTCCCAATTGGGATATAAAGTCAGAACTGTGAGATATAAACTCCCAATTGGGATATAAAGTCAGAACTATGAGATATAAACTCCCAATTGCGATATAAAGTCAGAACTGTGAGATATAAACTCCCAATTGCGATATAAAGTCAGAACTATGAGATATAAACTCCCAATTAGGATATAAAGTCAGAACTATGAGATATTAACTCCCAATTGCGATATAAAGTCAGAACTATGATATATATAAACTCCCAATTGCGATATAAAGTTAGAACTATATGATATAAACTCCCAATTGCGATATAAAGTCAGAACTATGAGATATAAACTCCCAATTGGGATATAAAGTCAGAACTATGAGATATAAACTCCCAATTGGGATATAAAGTCAGAACTATGATATATAAAGTCCCAATTGGGATATAAAGTTAGAACTATATGATATAAACTCCCAATTGCGATATAAAGTCAGAACTATGAGATATAAACTCCCAATTGGGATATAAAGTCAGAACTGTGAGATATAAACTCCCAATTGGGATATAAAGTCAGAACTATGAGATATAAACTCCCAATTGCGATATAAAGTCAGAACTGTGATATATTAACTCCCAATTGCGATATAAAGTCTGAACTATGAGATATAAACTCCCAATTGCGATATAAAGTCAGAACTATGAAATATTAACTCCCAATTGCGATATAAAGTCTGAACTATGATATATAAACTCCCAATTGCGATATAAAGTCAGAAATGTGAGATATTAACTCCCAATTGGGATATAAAGTCAGAACTATGATATATAAACTCCCAATTGGGATATAAAGTCAGAACTATGAGATATAAACTCCCAATTGGGATATAAAGTCAGAACTATGAGATATAAACTCCCAATTGGGATATAAAGTCAGAACTGTGAGATATAAACTCCCAATTGGGATATAAAGTCAGAACTATGAGATATAAACTCCCAATTGCGATATAAAGTCAGAACTGTGAGATATAAACTCCCAATTGCGATATAAAGTCAGAACTATGAGATCAGAACTATGAGATATAAACTCCCAATTGCGATATAAAGTCAGAACTATGATATATATAAACTCATAATTGCGATATAAAGTCAGAACTGTGAGATATTAACTCCCAATTGCGATATAAAGTCAGAACTATGATATATATAAACTCCCAATTGCGATATAAAGTCAGAACTATGAGATATAAACTCCCAATTGTGATATAAAGTCAGAACTATATGATATAAACTCCCAATTGTGATATAAAGTCAGAACTGTGATATATTAACTCCCAATTGTGATATAAAGTCAGAACTATATGATATAAACTCCCAATTGGGATATAAAGTCAGAACTGTGAGATATAAACTCCCAATTGGGATATAAAGTCAGAACTATATGATATATAAACTCCCAATTGGGATATAAAGTCAGAACTATATGATATAAACTCCCAATTGGTATATAAAGTCAGAACTATGAGATATAAACTCCCAATTGGGATATAAAGTCAGAACTGTGAGATATAAACTCCCAATTGCGATATAAAGTCAGAACTATGAGATCAGAACTATGAGATATAAACTCCCAATTGCGATATAAAGTCAGAACTATGATATATATAAACTCATAATTGCGATATAAAGTCAGAACTGTGAGATATTAACTCCCAATTGCGATATAAAGTCTGAACTACGATATATAAACTCCCAATTGCGATATAAAGTCAGAACTATGATATATATAAACTCCCAATTGCGATATAAAGTCTGAACTATGATATATAAACTCCCAATTGCGATATAAAGTCAGAACTATGATATATATAAACTCATAATTGCGATATAAAGTCAGAACTGTGAGATATTAACTCCCAATTGCGATATAAAGTCTGAACTATGATATATAAACTCCCAATTGCGATATAAAGTCAGAACTATGATATATATAAACTCCCAATTGCGATATAAAGTCAGAACTATGAGATATAAACTCCCAATTGCGATATAAAGTCAGAACTGTGAGATATAAACTCCCAATTGCGATATAAAGTCAGAACTGTGAGATATAAACTCCCAATTGCGATATAAAGTCAGAACTGTGAGATATAAACTCCCAATTGGGATATAAAGTCAGAACTGTGAGATATAAACTCCCAATTGGGATATAAAGTCAGAACTATGATATATAAACTCCCAATTGGGATATAAAGTTAGAACTATATGATATAAACTCCCAATTGCGATATAAAGTCAGAACTATGAGATATAAACTCCCAATTGGGATATAAAGTCAGAACTATGAGATATAAACTCCCAATTGGGATATAAAGTCAGAACTATGAGATATAAACTCCCAATTGGGATATAAAGTCAGAACTGTGAGATATAAACTCCCAATTGGGATATAAAGTCAGAACTATGAGATATAAACTCCCAATTGCGATATAAAGTCAGAACTGTGAGATATAAACTCCCAATTGCGATATAAAGTCAGAACTATGAGATCAGAACTATGAGATATAAACTCCCAATTGCGATATAAAGTCAGAACTATGATATATATAAACTCATAATTGCGATATAAAGTCAGAACTGTGAGATATTAACTCCCAATTGCGATATAAAGTCAGAACTATGATATATATAAACTCCCAATTGCGATATAAAGTCAGAACTATGAGATATAAACTCCCAATTGTGATATAAAGTCAGAACTATATGATATAAACTCCCAATTGTGATATAAAGTCAGAACTGTGATATATTAACTCCCAATTGGGATATAAAGTCAGAACTATATGATATAAACTCCCAATTGGGATATAAAGTCAGAACTGTGAGATATAAACTCCCAATTGGGATATAAAGTCAGAACTATATGATATATAAACTCCCAATTGGGATATAAAGTCAGAACTATATGATATAAACTCCCAATTGGTATATAAAGTCAGAACTATGAGATATAAACTCCCAATTGGGATATAAAGTCAGAACTGTGAGATATAAACTCCCAATTGCGATATAAAGTCAGAACTATGAGATCAGAACTATGAGATATAAACTCCCAATTGCGATATAAAGTCAGAACTATGATATATATAAACTCATAATTGCGATATAAAGTCAGAACTGTGAGATATTAACTCCCAATTGCGATATAAAGTCTGAACTACGATATATAAACTCCCAATTGCGATATAAAGTCAGAACTATGATATATATAAACTCCCAATTGCGATATAAAGTCTGAACTATGATATATAAACTCCCAATTGCGATATAAAGTCAGAACTATGATATATATAAACTCATAATTGCGATATAAAGTCAGAACTGTGAGATATTAACTCCCAATTGCGATATAAAGTCTGAACTATGATATATAAACTCCCAATTGCGATATAAAGTCAGAACTATGATATATATAAACTCCCAATTGCGATATAAAGTCAGAACTATGAGATATAAACTCCCAATTGCGATATAAAGTCAGAACTGTGAGATATAAACTCCCAATTGCGATATAAAGTCAGAACTGTGAGATATAAACTCCCAATTGGGATATAAAGTCAGAACTGTGAGATATAAACTCCCAATTGGGATATAAAGTCAGAACTGTGAGATATAAACTCCCAATTGGGATATAAAGTCAGAACTATGATATATAAACTCCCAATTGGGATATAAAGTTAGAACTATATGATATAAACTCCCAATTGCGATATAAAGTCAGAACTATGAGATATAAACTCCCAATTGGGATATAAAGTCAGAACTATGAGATATAAACTCCCAATTGGGATATAAAGTCAGAACTGTGAGATATTAACTCCCAATTGGGATATAAAGTCAGAACTATATGATATAAACTCCCAATTGGGATATAAAGTCAGAACTGTGAGATATAAACTCCCAATTGGGATATAAAGTCAGAACTATATGATATATAAACTCCCAATTGGGATATAAAGTCAGAACTATATGATATAAACTCCCAATTGGGATATAAAGTCAGAACTATGAGATATAAACTCCCAATTGGGATATAAAGCCAGAACTGTGAGATACAAACTCCCAATTGCGATATAAAGTCAGAACTATGAGATATAAACTCCCAATTGCGATATAAAGTCAGAACTATGAGATATTAACTCCCAATTGCGATATAAAGTCAGAACTATGATATATATAAACTCCCAATTGCGATATAAAGTCAGAACTGTGATATATTAACTCCCAATTGCGATATAAAGTCTGAACTATGAGATATAAACTCCCAATTGCGATATAAAGTCAGAACTATGAGATATTAACTCCCAATTGCGATATAAAGTCTGAACTATGATATATAAACTCCCAATTGCGATATAAAGTCAGAACTATGATATATATAAACTCCCAATTGGGATATAAAGTCAGAACTATGATATATAAACTCCCAATTGGGATATAAAGTTAGAACTATATGATATAAACTCCCAATTGCGATATAAAGTCAGAACTATGAGATATAAACTCCCAATTGGGATATAAAGTCAGAACTATGAGATATAAACTCCCAATTGGGATATAAAGTCAGAACTATGATATATAAAGTCCCAATTGGGATATAAAGTTAGAACTATATGATATAAACTCCCAATTGCGATATAAAGTCAGAACTATGAGATATAAACTCCCAATTGGGATATAAAGTCAGAACTGTGAGATATAAACTCCCAATTGGGATATAAAGTCAGAACTATGAGATATAAACTCCCAATTGCGATATAAAGTCAGAACTGTGAGATATAAACTCCCAATTGCGATATAAAGTCAGAACTATGAGATCAGAACTATGAGATATAAACTCCCAATTGCGATATAAAGTCAGAACTATGATATATATAAACTCATAATTGCGATATAAAGTCAGAACTGTGAGATATTAACTCCCAATTGCGATATAAAGTCTGAACTACGATATATAAACTCCCAATTGCGATATAAAGTCAGAACTATGATATATATAAACTCCCAATTGCGATATAAAGTCAGAACTATGAGATATAAACTCCCAATTGTGATATAAAGTCAGAACTATATGATATAAACTCCCAATTGTGATATAAAGTCAGAACTGTGATATATTAACTCCCAATTGGGATATAAAGTCAGAACTATATGATATAAACTCCCAATTGGGATATAAAGTCAGAACTGTGAGATATAAACTCCCAATTGGGATATAAAGTCAGAACTATATGATATATAAACTCCCAATTGGGATATAAAGTCAGAACTATATGATATAAACTCCCAATTGGGATATAAAGTCAGAACTATGAGATATAAACTCCCAATTGGGATATAAAGTCAGAACTGTGAGATATAAACTCCCAATTGCGATATAAAGTCAGAACTATGAGATCAGAACTATGAGATATAAACTCCCAATTGCGATATAAAGTCAGAACTATGATATATATAAACTCATAATTGCGATATAAAGTCAGAACTGTGAGATATTAACTCCCAATTGCGATATAAAGTCTGAACTACGATATATAAACTCCCAATTGCGATATAAAGTCAGAACTATGATATATATAAACTCCCAATTGCGATATAAAGTCTGAACTATGATATATAAACTCCCAATTGCGATATAAAGTCAGAACTATGATATATATAAACTCATAATTGCGATATAAAGTCAGAACTGTGAGATATTAACTCCCAATTGCGATATAAAGTCTGAACTATGATATATAAACTCCCAATTGCGATATAAAGTCAGAACTATGATATATATAAACTCCCAATTGCGATATAAAGTCAGAACTATGAGATATAAACTCCCAATTGCGATATAAAGTCAGAACTGTGAGATATAAACTCCCAATTGCGATATAAAGTCAGAACTGTGAGATATAAACTCCCAATTGCGATATAAAGTCAGAACTGTGAGATATAAACTCCCAATTGGGATATAAAGTCAGAACTGTGAGATATAAACTCCCAATTGGGATATAAAGTCAGAACTATGATATATAAACTCCCAATTGGGATATAAAGTTAGAACTATATGATATAAACTCCCAATTGCGATATAAAGTCAGAACTATGAGATATAAACTCCCAATTGGGATATAAAATCAGAACTGTGAGATATTAACTCCCAATTGGGATATAAAGTCAGAACTATATGATATAAACTCCCAATTGGGATATAAAGTCAGAACTGTGAGATATAAACTCCCAATTGGGATATAAAGTCAGAACTATATGATATATAAACTCCCAATTGGGATATAAAGTCAGAACTATATGATATAAACTCCCAATTGGGATATAAAGTCAGAACTATGAGATATAAACTCCCAATTGGGATATAAAGCCAGAACTGTGAGATACAAACTCCCAATTGCGATATAAAGTCAGAACTATGAGATATAAACTCCCAATTGCGATATAAAGTCAGAACTATGAGATATTAACTCCCAATTGCGATATAAAGTCAGAACTATGATATATATAAACTCCCAATTGCGATATAAAGTCAGAACTGTGATATATTAACTCCCAATTGCGATATAAAGTCTGAACTATGAGATATAAACTCCCAATTGCGATATAAAGTCAGAACTATGAGATATTAACTCCCAATTGCGATATAAAGTCTGAACTATGATATATAAACTCCCAATTGCGATATAAAGTCAGAACTATGATATATATAAACTCCCAATTGGGATATAAAGTCAGAACTATGATATATAAACTCCCAATTGGGATATAAAGTTAGAACTATATGATATAAACTCCCAATTGCGATATAAAGTCAGAACTATGAGATATAAACTCCCAATTGGGATATAAAGTCAGAACTATGAGATATAAACTCCCAATTGCGATATAAAGTCAGAACTATGATATATATAAACTCACAATTGCGATATAAACTCTCAATTGCGATATAAAGTAAGAACTACGACATATAAACTCCCAATTGCGATATAAAGTCAGAACTATGAGATATAAACTCCCAATTGGGATATAAAGTCAGAACTATGAGATATAAACTCCCAATTGCGATATAAAGTCAGAACTGTGAGATATAAACTCCCAATTGGGATATAAAGTCAGAACTATGAGATATAAACTCCCAATTGCGATATAAAGTCAGAACTATGAGATATAAACTCCCAATTGCGATATAAAGTCAGAACTATGATATATATAAACTCACAATTGCGATATAAACTCTCAATTGCGATATAAAGTAAGAACTACGACATATAAACTCCCAATTGCGATATAAAGTCAGAACTATGATATATATAAACTCACAATTGCGATATAAACTCTCAATTGCGATATAAAGTAAGAACTACGACATATAAACTCCCAATTGCGATATAAAGTCAGAACTATGAGATATAAACTCACAATTGAGATACAAAGTCAGAACTATGAGATATGAGAGAGAAACTAAAAAAAATAAAAACATTATTAGAAATAAAAACATCATGTGAAAACAGTCAGGATTGCGAGTTATAAACTCAGAATATTGCAATAATATTTTATTAATTTTTATTGTGTGGTATAAAGAAAAAAAACGTCCATATTTTTTCTACTACATCAACATACATGTGTCGGTCATGCAGTGCTTCAGGAAGGAAACTTCCGCTTCCAATATCAATTTAGTAAAATAAAGTGTTCCTAAATGCATTTTACAGCCAACTCAACTGTGTGTGTGTGTGTGTGTGTGTGTGTGTGTGTGTGTGTGTGTGTGTGTGTGTGTGTGTGTGAGAGAGAACACATCAACTATGTTAAATATGCACACTTACTCGAACCGAAAACTGAAACTAATACTTACATAATCTGAAAAAATGAAAGGAATTATATACCAGAAAACGTGCTGTTGATTTACCGCATTTAACTTATTAAAAACTCCTTTAATGTTTTACATGCAACAACCGTGAACGGAAAATGTTTTAATAATTAATGAATTATAATTTCCACAGCGCTTTGAAAACACATAACATTATAAATAGTTAAAATGCAACATGAATAATGTAAATATCTGATCTGCACTGAAACAGAATTAAGTTTTTCTACAATCATCTGAATTCAGGGCTTTAGATGAACATGTTTTAATGAAAACAGCAGCTTCACAAACCCTCACTGACGAGAAACCTCTCATTCTCTGTGAAACTCCCACCGCAAAACCTGTCGCACCAGTTTGTGAAACGCTCTAAGAAATGGCCTCTCGCAGCTCAAGACATTTCCTGTTTCAACTGAAGCCAGGAAACACATGCAATCGCTTACCAAACTACAACTCCACACACATTCCCTTGATATCTTATGAAATCTGTCGATTTTAGGGTTTAGACAGAGCGAAGAGGATATTACAAAGGGGGAAAAACTGTGTTTGAGGAAACCAGAACATTCTGGGTTAACAGAACAAACCTATATAACCAATCCTGGTAGATGGTTAATCAACGTTTTAAGGTCAACTAATTAAGGCCAGTTCAAAACTGGCTGGACTAGAACTCGTCGCAGAAACACTGAAAGTGAGAACATGACAGCAATGGCCATTTAAAGCAAGACATGTGGAAATAAATATGAACTGACGGCCTTCAGTTGCGTCACACTTTACAGCCTTCATTAACATTAAACAAGTTATTTATCATATTCAGTCCCGTTCGAAATCCTACACTTGTGAAAACCACGGAAAAAAAAGTAAAATAGGTAATTGCAACTTTGTAATCTCACAATTCTGACTTTTCCCCCCCTCGCAATTATGACTTTATAACTTAAAATTGGGACTTTATACCTCACAATTCTGTCTTTTTCGCAATTATGAGTTTATCTCTCACAACACGGACTTTATATGTCACAATTACAAGTATCTATTTAAGAATTCGGACTATATATATATATCTGTATTTTTAACTATATCCAGTATTTAGTCTTATCAATTGCAATTTCATATCTCATAATTCTGTCTTTTTTTCAATCACTATTCGGACTTTATATCTCACGACTGAGTTTTTAATCGCAATCACCACTTTAAATAAAATAACCAACTATATAACTTGCAATTATGATCCTATATCACAAAATTTAGATTTTTCTGACTTTTCCATTTCAGACTTTCTAACCAATATTTGCATGTTTATTTCTCCCATTACAGACTTAACAACTAATATTTGCATGTTTATATCTTCCAATTCAGACTTTTTAACTAATATTTGCATATTTCTCACAATTCTGACTTTCTAACTAATATTTGCATGTTTATATCTTACAATTCTGAGAACTGTAAGGTCTAAACTCAGAATTGCGAGAGAAAAAAAGTCTCAGCTTTGAGATGTCATTATTTTTATTTCTTGCAAGCTTGCACACAGACCTCAACAGATCTGCATGAATTAGCGCTTTTTTCCATATATGAATTGGGATATAATGCACATATCTCTACAATTTGCATATTATCGATATTGACATATCCAGCAGAAAAACCCACCTGCAATTCGAACCTTTCGTTTTGTTAAAAAGCAAATAAATAAATGCAAAGACATGACAAATTTCCATGTACTCACGGAGAGACTGTTCTGGCGTCAGGACCAAAACCGACACCACGGTCGAGTCCGTCTGTCCTGCGTCATCTGTGACGGTGAGTCTGAACTTATACATCCCGGGAGAGAGATTGGAGATGGTCACTGCATCCTCAAAATGCCCTTTCTGACAAAACAAGAGATTGCACAGGAATTACATACATATATAAATAAATAAAAAACACACTGGCAGAATATATAGCTGTGCACAAAACTAATCTCATGCATTTTTCAGCAAATATCATTTCAATAATGAACCGTAAATAACCGTCATAACAGCCGATGAGTCTCCGGACACCTTCTCCCACTCATACTTGACGATTTTTTTATCGTCTATACTCTCGATGCCGTTCAGCGTCACGTCTTCCTGCGGCTGAACGACTCGGTCCTGTCCGGCCAATGCAATCGGAGGTTTGTCCTCCACGGCTGCGAGAAATCAAAACAGTGCTGAGATCAAACATTATGCAATATGAAACAATACCTGTGGGAATTTCACATGACGCCAAGATTGATAACGAGAGTTTAATACAAGATGGATCTTGTATGGTGAAGATCAGCTGATAGGGAGAAGCTACTAGAGAACTAATAAAGCGCCATTTCAGTCTCAGACATGCAGAGGAAATGAGAGTTTGAGACTAAAAGATACTGATACTAAACAAGACGAGATTCTCTCTCTCTATGTGTTTTTTTATTATCTACTATATTTTATATATATATATATATATATATATATATATATATATATAAAAATAAATAAAAATAATTAAAAAAGAAATTAAAAAAAGAAATAAATATATACATGTTTTTAAATAATTTTTTTAATTATATACATTTAATTAATTTAATTTTAATTAATTTAATTTTTATTATTTATATATATATATATATATATATATATATATATATAAATAAAAAATATATAATAAAATAAATATATATATATATATATACACACACACACACACACACACACACACACACACACACACACACACACACACACACACACACGTTTGAACCAGGGGCGCAGGAACACAACAGCGATCATTATCATCCAGTTTCTGCATTTGAACCAGCAAACAAGATCAAGATTTAACTTGTGAATTTTAGTCCATTTCTCTATAAATTCCCAGAAGCATGAGAAGATAAGTGTGTTTGGGGGCAAGCGATACACTGGAAGACCCGATTACCTGATTAAATATGTCAAACGCTATTTTTAATCCTCTGGATTGCGTTTGCATACGTGATGCTGCCGTTCTGAAATCTTATCGTTTCAATGTGTGTTTTAATGTTTTTAAGTTCAACAGCAATACGACGACTCAATTCTAGAGATGCACAGAGTTTAAAATTTTGGCGGATATGATAATATTTATATTTGAAAGCCGATAACCGATATTTTTGGCTGG
Source organism: Rhodeus uyekii (assembly GCA_037043235.1). Classification (NCBI taxonomy): domain Eukaryota; kingdom Metazoa; phylum Chordata; class Actinopteri; order Cypriniformes; family Acheilognathidae; genus Rhodeus; species Rhodeus uyekii. The sequence continues at coordinate 1,280,263 of JAWRVZ010000137.1, forward strand.
TAAATCTAAATTTTTGAGAGCCGGATTACTAAAACTAAAGTGTCATCATTAAATCCACGACTCAAACACACAATTATGATGTTCTGGTTATAATTTCATGCAGTTGATTTGACAGATTTGATCTGCACATGTTGATCTGAACCGTATTTTCCTTTAGTGAAGTGATTTCAATAGATTAAACTCATGATGAACATCTGAAGCGTCTCAGCGGAAGGAAATATATAATATATCAAGCAGATTTTCAGTCTCACTGTAGTCTAGGGTCCATTTCTCATTATTTACTAACCATTAAATATGACTTTCGCCTCAAACTCCCAATTACTGCTTATTAATAGTTAGTAATGCAGTTGCAGAATAATATTGTATTGCAGAAAAATAAACAGCCAATATCCATGCTAATAAACAACCAGTTCATAGTGAGAATTAAACCCTAAAATAACCGTTTACCAAACTTTCTTATATAGCCGATAACCTTAAAAATGAACATTTATCAACCAACGCTGATATAAGCGCATATTTACATTTTATACACACACACACACACACACACACAAACACTTTATCCTATATATTAAAAGTGCATGTATATTAGATCAATGCGTTCGTCTTAAAGTGACAGGAGCCTAATAAACCTGCTGTTTGTTCGACTGTAGATTTTTATTTCTAACTCTTAAAGTTTTTCAGCTCTATTTAATTTGTGTCTGTGTCCTATTGCTTGTAATTATTTTATTTGTTCATATTTTACCACTGAATGTTTTTACTCGTCTATGCTAGTTATCCTAGCATTAGCTTTTCATGCCAATTCATTGAAATTGATGAATTTTAAATACATTTTTATACCCTAAAATCTTCATTTAAAGCAAAAACAACTATATAGCGATACACGATTTCGTTCTTGAGGTCTATCTCCTCCTGAAAAACAGCAAAACGATTGAATGTATCAAACGGCTGTGATGCAAACTAGATGCTATTAGCTATTTAACAAGCTATTTTAGTCGTTGTTCCACACAGAAAATACCTGTGATGAAATTATTCCTACGACCCTGGTTATCACAACCGGCTGAAAGATGAAACAATGACACACTCCTGAGGATTTCAGCAGGTCCGGACATGCATGAGTGTGTTTTAAGATACTACATATAAAAACACTGAATATAATATATAACTATTATTGAACCACTACAAGAGATTTCTAGACACATTTAAGCTAATTTTCCTTACCTGGCACCTGCTGCTCAATGTAGTCTTTAAAAACAGATGCCAAAAACAATATTAATGAACTGTAAGAGTGTTTTTAATTCATGCATGCATACATTCCCTCTTACCTGAGACTTTCTGCTCGAGGTAATCTTTAAAAACAGACGTCAGAAGATAGTTGTTGAAGCCCTTCTTCCTCACAAAGCGACAGACTTTCGTCTGTTTGTACAGACAGTTGAAGATGAAGCAGGAAGTGATGCTTTTGGGATCTTGTCCGTTTTCCATCAGAGCCAGATTGCAGTTGGGATCATTACAGCAGGACCGAACACAATCCTCAGGCCGAGTCACCGCAGGAGAACCCAGGAACGTGGCTCCTTCCTTCACGGATTCATCCGCGTTCAACACGAAATCCTCTTTGCCCCGGCTGAATTTATCCATACAGGACTTCCCGTCATCCTGAGCCGCTGATGGATCCGCATGGAGAACGATGAGCAGAACCACCGCGGTCCAGAGCCGACCCGGAGACATTCTCCAAAAACAAAACCTCCAGTCAAACCCCTTCATTCAAAGCTGGAAACAGAGAAAACTCCCAACATTAAAACTTCCAAATACTAGCAAAATATTACAGCAAAAAGAATCAATAAATGCATAAAGAATTTAAAAATTCTTAAATATCGGCCGATGTGTTGGAAGAGGGACTTTTATTTTGACGATGGAAACAGTATTTTATCATTTGCGAAAAATTCTGTAATAATAGGATTACAGAATCAAGAAGTTGCGTTTGAAGCAAGTTTGATAAATTTATAGATTTTTTTTTTCAATTTCAAATGATTTGTCCAATTTATTACATATGAATACAAGATTAACAGTCAACCAATATATCACCACTTTTATTAAATATCACCTGATGTGTTGAAATGAGGGACTTTTATTTTGACGATGGAAACAGTATTTTAGAGTTTACTTTTATATTATTAGTAACAGAAAGGGAAACTATCATTACTATATTAAAACAATTACTTTATTTGTGAAAAATGTAATAATTACACAATGAAGTTGTGTTTAAAGCTATACATTTATTTATATATTTTTTAAATGATTTATCTCCAATTTATTATATATATATATATATATATATATATATAAAAACTTTAAAAAAAAATCCCTTTAAAAATGATTCAAAACCAACTTAAAAGAACGAGGAAACTTTAAACAGCAAAACCTGCAAATAATATTAATATTACCAACAAACAAAATGACTAAATACCTAAAGACTCAAGGATTCCTTGTCCAGAACAAAACAAAACCTCGAATAAAATCCCTTTAAAATACGTCTAGGTAATATTTATATTAATATTATATAATATATGGGGTTTTCAAGCTTTCGATTTCCACAAACACACAAATAACATCAACTTTTAAGTGCAAAAAACATCATTCCTTAAATACTTAGTTTCTATTATTATGTATTAATTATATATGTAGGTCAACAAATGAAATGTGACAGAAATAACAATAACAACTCTCGTTATCTTTACACATGTGAATTTACAACTTTGACATTGATTTGACAATCAAAACGTGGGCCGATTTACCCAAACTCAACCTATATGACTAAAAATAAACATTATATACAATATTAATATAAAGTATAACACATCATCATAACCCTTAGAAAAAGACTTTAAACACACCAAAAATCAGTCAACATCGTCTAAAAAGGGTAAAACGTAAAAACCACACAAAAATATGCATCTAAAATCCCTCCGACGCAGTAATGTTGAATATATCCGGTTTATTCCAGCAGAAACAGAAACATTACAGGCAAAAACGCAACAGAAACTCGGTCTCGTGTTCAACTTTTTAACATATAAACAACATCTTACCTATTAAACTCGTGTTTAAGCGTTCGTCTCTTCCAGAACCGTGTTGCTTCTGACGTAAAAGCGTCGTTTAAAGCAGAGTTTCGGTGAAAATGTGTCGTTGTTTCCCAGCTTCAGGTGTGTCCGATACCTGGCGAGCAGGAAGCGATGACGTCAGCGCCCGACTCCGCCCCCTCATGCATAATTCACGCGCGTCAGATGACATCGCTAACCCGCAGACTAACACGTGATCTCTGAGGCTGTTGCGCTTGTCTTTACTTCTGTAATGAACTATTAAAGGGACAGTGCACCCAAACATATAAATCATCGTTTACTCACCATATAACCTTGTATGAGTTTCTTGTGCTGTTGAACACAAAGGAAGATATTCTGAAGCATGTCTGTGGCTCTATAACTCACGGCACCCATTGACTTCCGTTGTATTTTGTTTCCTACTATGGAAGTCAATGGGTGCCGTCGAGTGTCTGGTTACCGACATTGTTAAAAAATCTTCTTTTGTGTTCAGTTAAGAAAGAAATCTTGTTGAGGGCGAGTAAGCAACATTTTTAGATGAACTATCTCTTTAAAATGATAAAACATCTGCATAATGTGTTATTTCAACCATTGCATTCAAGAAACACATTGACATTCTAATCAGTTCTTGCTTTCCCTCGAAATCGAACCCATGACCTTGCCGTTGCAAGCGCCACTCTCTCCAGTTTGGAAAGCCAGACATGCCAATTTATTTTATTTTTTTTACATAAAACCTTAAAAAGCTTCCTTTTATGTTTCACTTCTGTAACAAAGTATCTATTAAATGGCGATGAAAAGTTTCATTTCCTTTTTGAGATGCATCATTCACCTCAAACCTCAAGACGGGGTTTTTGAAGTGCTATTCATGTCAAGTTTCACGCTGATGACCTTTCTAAAAAAATCAAGCTTCAAAGCAAAATGCGTGTGGCCGCTTGTTTCGGTCCTTCAATATATATCATGTGCTGCTCTGTCGCTTCACACTGATTTATTCTCATCAGAAGCACTTTAAACACAGAATATGTGAACGATGTGAATGCACAGTTTTGTTTTTGAGGGCACTGATTATCGCCTCATCTCCGGACGGTTCTGCATCCGTTTGGGCATGCGTGCAGTCAATGCCTCTGAGGTTTGTGTCTGACATTATCGTTTCTGTAACTGAAACTCATTTCTCGAGCATGTGTGGCATGAGGCAAATCCCCCAACATCCTCTTGCAGCACAAGTGCTTTTTTAATGAAACAGAGACTGTTGGCACATTTAATCCGTCATGAAGGGTGGATTACCATCCCTCCTCTTCTAGCGTTCTTAACTCTATTAATGTCTGGGTTTAATATCTGAGAAGCGGCTTCCAGAGAGTAAATATGCAGGTGTTTTTAATCAATCATAAAAATAAAGTTTTGTGCATTTGTTTACACTCATGCATCATCAGACGCTTTTATCATTGGATTCAAGAAACACATTGATATTCTAATCAGTTCTTGCTTTCCCTGAGAATCAAACCCATGACCTTGATGTTGCAAGCGCCGCTCTCTACTCAATAAAGCCACTTGTGATTCTTATGAAGTGGATGCTATCGTTTTTCAGATCTTAAAAACAGCAGCATGCTCTAAAACAATTAATAAAAACTAAACCTCAATGCATGAAGCTACGCAGACCAAGAATATGAACGTTATTTCATTGTAATGAAATTTCCTGTAGCTTTGCTACTGTCCTGTGTGTCTATCAGTAGAGAGCAGTGCTTGCAACATCAAGGTCATGGGTTCGATTCCCAGGGAAAGCAAGAACTGATTAGAATGTCAATGTGTTTCTTGAATGCAATGATAAAAGCAGCTGATAAATGTATGAGTGTGAATATGGCCGTGAAGTAATTCTGTGTTCAAAATAAGTATCTACTCCAGAGAGTGTGTGATTTCGGATGAAGATCCATTTGCTCACATGCCGTTTTCGCTCCATATCAGGGAAGTATGTGACATTCTTTTGCCCTACAGGTTTACGTTCCTATACAGGTGTGGCTTCGCCAGAAAACTATGAACGTGAAAATATGCAATTTGTGGTTTGAAGAACACATATGTTGAATAATTGTCTAGTGGGCTAAAGGATTAAAGATGAAGCACAAGTTAAACTAGAAGGTCACCTAGAAGGAGAACTAGACGATACAGGAACACTTTCGTAGAATTAATAAATAGAAATAGCAGATGATGACACTCTTGGCTTTGCATGGCACTTACACACAGTGTGTCGTGATTCTTTATCATGGAAGTTGTTTATACTTTTGGACTTTTGTCATATTTTATGTTTCAAAGTTTTTATGGACTGTGTAGACTCGAATTGCTGAAGGCACAAAAAAAATTACACTGCAGAAAACCGACATGCAAAAATAAAGAAATAAAACATAGATTGGGAAAGAAAACACTAAAATGAAGCAAAATGACCTGAGAAAATTCTGCTTGATAAGATCGTCTTAAAACACGACAAAAACTTCTTTAAAAAGTTCTGAAAACAAAAAAAAAGCAAATATAGATTTTATAACTAGCTGCAAATGATGAAACCGATGCAGAAATAATCAAATCAAGCTTTTTATTCTTCTGTTTTTAATTTGTGTTTGTTTGTAAAGAAATATAAAGATCATTGTAACATGATATTAAAACCTGCAAACATTGTTTCAAAAATAAGAATAATTTTGCTCTTAAAATAAGAACATTTCTTAATTTCTTAATTTCTGATTTCAGGAAGAACTGAGACAAAATATACCGTCACTTTAAAAATATTGTTCATTCATTTAGAGAATCAACATTTTTATAGAAAATTCAAGTTATATTTTCTCAAAACAAGCAAAATAACTTTAACTTTCAGTTCTAGACGCGTTCATTTATATTAGAAGAGAAACACAAGATTTATTGCCTTTTTTCAAGACCAAGCAGTCGAGGACAAGGAGTGCAGGATTTCCAAACAAAAAATGATTTTTTTAAATGCAAAACCAATCAAAATTACAAAGGAAATTATTGAATTGAATGAAAATAAAGTCTCAGCCCATAAGAACGAGTCAACTAAGCAGAACAAAACTTAAATCAAAAAATAAAAATATGAAATCTCTCCTCACAGGCAACTTAAACTCAAAGAAATAAGTGTTAATCAAACATATCACTGATAACTAGGAAGTGTGTGCTTATGATGTGAAATAAATGTAAATGTTTTAATATTATGAAACATAACGTGATCTGAAACAAATGTTTTACTCAAAAATATATCAAAATACCAAATGTAATAAGTAAACATTGCTCTGTTTCCGTGATGTTCCCTGACTCAACCCTAAAGGGGAAGGATCTTCCGCACTGTTAAACATGTTAGTGTTTTCCAGGTTAATAATTGAGTTACTTTCACAGTTGGACTTTCTTGTACTAAAAAAGTGCAGTTGTAAAAATCAAAGAAAAGAAGCATGGTTTTACTGTGAGTTTACCCTATCAGAAAACACATTTACAGTAAATACAGCGTACATACAGTGCATACGTACCCTGAAGGTACCCAGCATGCAGTGCGGCAGGAGTAGCTTGTTGTGTTTTCTAAGTCAAGCGTAGAAGTCTGTATCTCATTAGCTAATGTTTACAAGGTGATGTCACGTCTTTCAAAGATGAATCTCAGCAGTTGCAACCCTTCTGTGAAACATCTACAAACAGTTATGCTGTCACATTCGTGTCATGTGTTTCACTTCCTGTTAACTTCTCTGTACTTCCTGGGTCATTCCTGTTTGTCATCACTCCCCCTCGTTAGTCTTGTCAGGTGTTTCCCATCTCCTCATGTGGTTAAATACCCTCCTGTGTTCCCATGTCTTTGTCGGTTGTTGAACTTTGTGTTTCATAGTGTGTGGATGTCGTTCCATGTTCCATGTTCCATGTTCCATGTTCCATGTTCCATGTTCCATGTTCCATGTTCCATGTTCCATGTTCCATGTTCCATGTTCCACGTTCCACGTTCCGTTATATGCTCTACGGTCTAAATTCTACGCTCTACGCTCTACATTCTATGCTCTACATTATATATTCTGCGCTCTACATTTTATGCTCTACGTTCTACGCTCTACGTTCTATGATCTACGCTCTACATTCTACGTGCTATCCTCTATGATCTATGTTCTACGCTCCATGTTCTACACTCTATGTTCTATCCTCTACGTTCTACGCTCTACATTCCTCCAAGTTTTGCACAAGAGTGCCGTTTTTGTTTAAGATTTAAAGTGTTTTGTTTTTAGTTTATAAATAAAGTTAGTCTACATTGAATCCTGCTGCTTCCTCCTTCTCTCCGCATCGCACACGATCTCCCCTTGTATGACATAAGCATTTTGAAGAGTAAATCTTAATGCTTAAATAATGCTAAAACAAAGTCTTCATATTCAGGCTAAGAATAGTTTGACAACTATTTCATACAGTTTGTTATCATTTTAAGAAATGTTTTTTATTTGTCACGTTTCGGACTTGGCTGGAACAGAAATTTGAATATGAATACAAGCTTTCCTGTAGCTCAAACAGTAGAATGCGGTGCTTGCAACGCCAACGTCATGGGTTTGATTCCCTGTAGTTTCATGCATTAAACTTAAATGTTTTAGAACATGCCACTGTTTTTAAGGGTTGAAAAACTTTAGCATGAACTTCATAAGGATCAAAAGCGGCTTTCCTGTATCTCAAGAAGTAAAGAGTGTCGCTTGCAACATCAAGGTCATGGGTTTGATTCCCAGGGAAAGCAAGAACTGATTAGAATGTAAATGTGTTTCTTGAATGCAATGATAAAAGTGGCTGATAAATGCAGGAATGTAGATGTAATTCAGACAGTCCAAGACTGCAAGCTAATGAAACATTAATGATGACTAAAAGAATACATTTCTAACACTGGCAAAATTATTTTTCTTAAGAATTATTTAACAACATGAACAGAGAATCAACTGGATCACGAATCAGAGCAGATATTGTCTTTAAATAACCACATCTGCATAAAAACGCCATTATTTTTTATTTTTCTGTGCCCTCATTTAGTTCCAGGAGGAATCCTCTTACCTATTTTCTACAGCTTTTGGAGATTTGGAAACTAACTGAACTTCAAATTTGACTCCTGGTCTTCACTGAACATATTCTCTGAGTGCTTTTGCTGCTTTCTTGGTCTAAGCTTCTAGGTACATTCATTCATTCCTGTAGCTCAAACAGTAGTAAATAATGCCAAGGTCATGAGTTCAAGAATGCATGAACTGATAAAATATAAACTTTGTGTGCAATGTAAGTCATTTTAGATAAAAAATGCACACTAGATGGCAGTCACACGTAAAGCTCCTGAATATGGTGGGAGTGTTAAAGACAACAACATTGAGCTTTGATAACACAGCCAACACTCCTTGACTCATGCTGGACTGATGCCATGAAGAGACGCACACACACACACACACACACACACCAGATCACCCTCAGTCTTCTTATGTAAGCACTGAAACACAATGAAGAGGACGAGCGTGCATTCACATTATTGACATTGTGTAACTCTTTTGAGCACATTTGTGCATTGAAGAAGAGACCTGAGCCATATCCATATCTTTTAAGTAAGTCTTTTAAGTAAGAAACCCTCTAGCAACTGCATGCCAAAACAGCATTAACCCACAGATCACACATGCAACTGCACATTAGCAATGCACTATTAACCACTCACAGCAAATTCACAGCAAAACACTTCACAACCCACATGCAACTGCATGGCAACGCCCTGGCAACCATCCACAAGGTCCTAGCAACTATCAAGTCAAGACAAGTCACCTTTATTTATATACAGACAATTTCAAAGCAGATTTGGAAAATGTTGTTCAGCTGTTGTCAGATCAGCTTTTATTCAATTTCATTGTAAAAATCACTCACGCTGAGCCATGGCAACAATTCACAACACCCTAGCAACTGACTAGCAACACACTACTAACATGCAGAACAGACATGAAGCTGCAAAACAACACTCTGGCAACTATCCACAACACCTGCATGGCATCTACTACTAACCCACAAGATGCAAGAAACTGAAAGGCAATGCATTATTAACCCACAAAATACATACGCAACTGCATAGCAACACACTGGCAACCATCCAAAACACCCCAGCAACTGAATAGCAACACACTCTTAAACCACAAAATATATATGCAACTGCATAGCAACACACTGGCAACCATCCACAACACCCTAGCAACTAAAAGGCAACATCCTATTAAACCACAAAATATATATGCAACTGCATAGCAACGCCCTGGTAACCATCCACAACACCCTAGCAACTGAATGGCAACATGCTATTAAACCACAAAATATATATGCAACTGCATAGCAACACACTGGCAACCACCCAAAACACCCTAGCAACTGAATGGCAACATCCTATTAAACCACAAAATAAATATGCAACTGCATAGCAACGCCCTGGCAACCACCCAAAACACCCTTGGATGGACAAGCAACATATTTTCTTTAGGAAGTGTATTCCTTTTTCTTGAAAGCAGACTGTTTTTAGGGAATGTGTTTCATGTTTCATCAATTGGCCCTAATTTTGAGTCTTGGCTTGGATGAATGAATTTGTTGGCTGTGAAAGATGAGCTGCCGCTTTGCTTAATAATTCAGAGTTTGTAACAGACGGCACATCGTCAGGAGAAGCAGCAGAGCTGCACTTGACTGATATGCCATGACAAAACAAAAGGGAAAAGAGGCAGTCATTGTTTTTATCGAAATCGGATCTTTGGAATAGCCGAAGGTTGCCTTTTGTACACTTTGACACAGGAATTCACCCCAGAATTCTGTTTGGACAGCTTGAAGCAATGTTTGATGCACTGCAAGCATCATAAATGTGTTTCTCACATATCAAGTTTTGCTGTTCAAACCACACTACACACTGTTGCATTGCTGCGTCTCCTCATTCATCATTTATTAAGGTGCGCCCATTTAGTTTCAGGCCTTATCAGTCTCACGCCTGATAATGGCAGCTATAAAAGACACGGTTGAGTTCTAATGCATGTTGGAGGTTTTCTGACAGGTGAACATATAGATAATCTGCACTGGTAGACACAAGTGACTGCGCTTCTGTCATACCTGAGCCTCATGCAGACGCAAGATAACAAGAAGGGATCATTCACACTTCTATGTTTTCATAGACCTTATTTATAGCAGCGCCATCTTTGCTTTTTAATGGAAATAAAAAGTGAGGCTGTGCGGGACAGACATACATCTCATCAGTGGGTTATACTATTTCATGTGTTTCTGAATGGTTCTGCATTCAAAATACTGTAAAAATATATTTCCTAGAAATTTCAATAGACACAAATGAGCTGTGGAAAATTATAAGTGATCTTGGAGCTTGAAAACATGGCAAATCTATCCCTAGGGTAGACTATCCCCCGGGGCCTTTCAAAGTCCTGCTCGGAGCGGGTCGGATAGGACCGGAGGGGTTGCATTGGTGCCATGACCCAGATACAGTTTTTAGTTCCATATTGGTCCCGTGACCCGGACGAGAGTAAGGTTTAGGGGAGTGTAACGGAGACAAGTTAGTAAGAGCTATGAGGGTAAACCTCACTTTCCCGATCTCAAGAGGCTCTCTAGCGACTGATGATAGAGATTCTGGTCTTTATCGTCCTTATTGGTGTCCCTGAATCCCATGCCCGAGATGCCAGTTTTTAGTTCCATATTGGTGCCGTGACCCGGATGAGAGTGAGGTTTAGAGTGTAACGGAGACAAGCTAGTAAGAGCTATGAGGGCAAAACTCACTTTCCTGATCTTAAGAGGCTCACTAGCGACTCCCGCGAGACACCGTGGTTGCTTGGGGAGGGTTGAGTAGGACTGGAGGGGTTACATTTGGTGCCGTGACCCGGATGGGAGGGAGGTTTATGGGCGAGAGTGTAACGAAGGCAAGTTAGTAAGAGCTGTGCAGATAAACCTCACTACCCTGATCTCAAGAGGCTCACTAGACCATAAGACCATGCACTAAACAGCGCACTAAAAATGTGGCGCTCCAATAAAAATAAGTTAAACAGTCTCATATTTCTAACATCAAAAACCAGCTCTGGATCCATCAGGGATTATCCAAAAACAAAACAAACACAGAGTTCAACTCAATATTGTATCTAAACTTATTATTATTTTTATTATTATTTTTCTTCTTACCTAAAATTCTAAAAGAATCTCCTCCTACAGCTTTAAAGCTACAACCACTAAACTTTGCTCAGACTTCAGACCTGTTCTGACTTGAGTTGCTATATCGTTTCTAAGGGATCGGGGGTACGATGTTCGCCCCAGGGGCGAAAAAGCAGCCGAAAAATCCCATTGACTTAACATTGCGACGAACTTTGACGATTAATAACTCGGAGCGAGGAATTTGTAAAAAGATGAAACTCGCCACATTTGAAGAGGGTGACAGCCTCTGTAAGAACATACCACACAATGGGGTGAAAGTTGCACCCCTAGGGTGCTAGAGCTGCCCAAATTTGCCCCATAGAGATGAATGGCGAAGGCTGTCCCATGAAACACCATTTACTATGGCAAAATGCATAGGGATTTTGAATTGAACATATCTCTGCAGCACAGCGTCACAGAGACAAGGGGGAGGGCTCATTTTACTCAGGCGACCAATGAGTGTCTCAGGATCACAGTGAAGCTATTAAGCCACGCCCTAGCAACCATTTAGAGCACCTTAGCAACCCATCTCAAACTGGCAAACTGCCAATCACCAATGTTTTCAACACTTCCTAGCCACGCCCTAGCAACCATTATCGAGCACCTTAGCAACCAAATGCAAAGCGAGATATCTTCAGTTCTGAATGTCGTAGAGGCATTGTGGTTGGTTTATATCGTTCATACTGTCAAGCAGCCTTTGAAGTGATATCAATGGCAGAGGCTTAGCCACTCCTTAGCAACCAAACAAAGTAACCTAGCAACCGTTTAGCCAGACCTATATCTCTGCATCAGAAAGTCGTAGAGACATGGGGGTTGGGTCTATTGGCGCCATTCACTGACCAACTGAATCATCAGTAATCTCCAAATAAATCTTGTTAGCGACATGTTTTAAAGTTTAAACTCTCAAAACTTTTTAAGCTTGAAGCTTTTACAACTAATTTAAACTTTCAGGCTGGGCTTTCTCAAGCCAACTGAAGTTTATAAAATAAACTTCCTCTATCTAGTTATCTTTGTTATCTGTTGATATGAAATTAATTATTTTATTATTGTAATATCCTGCAAATACTTTACGTAACCTGCCAGCACATTAATTCATAACAAGCGTTTCTCTCTGTGCTCCATCAGCCCGATCGGAAAATGGGAACTTTATGATCTGGCAAGCAACTCTAAGTGACAACAAACATATCATCTGGTAGGAAAGGATGACTTTGACACATATGACTCTTTGCTGATCCCCATTTAATCAAAACAGGGCAAAGTAAAATCCATTGCCCTCCATTTCCTGCCAAACATTCAGAACACCCTTGCGACAGCTTAACTACACCCTAGCAACCACCCAAAACCACCCAGAAATCCATAGAAACAGCAACACACTCTGAAAATCTCAGCAACATTATATCAATGTCCTCTCAACTGCATGGAGTTTTGCACTGACAAACATCACTCGTGTTTTCTTTCAAAACTAGCCAATTAAATGTGTCAGTGTTTTCCCTTTTTTTGTTTTTTACAGCTTAGAAACCCCCGAGCAACCACTCAGACTGCCCAAGTAACATCCTAGCAACCACAACTCCCTAGAAACCGCATAGCATCCACTCAGAACATCTTAGCAACCTCATATCAATATCAACCACCCAGAGCACAAAATGTGATGGTGAGTTTCAGACTGGCAAACAAAACTAACATTTTCCTTAAAAATCTATTAAAAGCTAATAAAGTAAAGGGTGCAAAATATTTATTTATGCTTTAAAAAAAATTTTTTTTGGCAATGCATCTGCTAAATGAATAAATATAGATTAATTTTTATTACATAGTAATATCCACAAGTGATTTAAAACAAGTGTTTTGGCCTCTGACACTGATCTCGCATGTTATCAGTCCAGAGTTGAACTATGTTCCTTCTTAACACACATGAACTCAGAATGACAACACATCTTCATTACTAGCCTATAAAGGCAGCAGACAGTAAGTGCAGGAGAGGGGGAGGAGAGAGAGAGAGAGAGAGAGAGAGAGAGTGAGAGAGAGGGAGGCACTGTTAGTAGAGCGCAGACAGAAGACAGGCGCTAAAGGAGGCTGTTGGACAGAAGCAACACGACCATGAGTCAGAAACACACTGCAGTATAGAGAGAGTACAGAGGAGCAAATGACAGCAGGACTGTGACTGAAAGACCCTGTGTTTGCATTTGTGAGACAGACAGACAGACAGACAGACAGACAGACAGAGAGAGAGAGAGAGAGAGACAGCTGCCTCTTGGACTTCTTGCTGTCTGTGTGAGGTTGTGGCAGGCATGGCGTCGGAGCCGGGCACCCAGTCCAGAGTGATGTTTCAGACCAAAGAGGAGGAGCCTGCCCAACGCAAACTGGGCAAACTAACGGTCAAATACAACCGCAAAGACCTCCAGAGGAGGCTGGACATCGAGGAGTGGATCGACGGGCAGCTGCACCTGCTGTACGACTGCGAGGTAAGACAGATCCAGAGAGCCAGACGCTCTGAGACGCATTACAGCATGTTCCCTGCGATCAGACTGAAGTTAATAATGCACCAAAATAAACAGCAAGAGGGTGACTTAGAGCAGATGATTCTCCTAAAACACATTTCAATGAGTCAATAGATGTCGAATGCGAAGAGCAGCTCAAATCTGAGACAATGTTGAGATCTCTACACAGGAGTCTTTTCTCAGGAGAAACATCTGATACTTCATTAAATATCTCTATTTAATCTCATGGCTGTTTAGGAGGAACAATTGAGAGAAGTTTTCCTCGAGGAAATACATTGTTTTACTATGGTAACACCACAGTATGTTTTATGTTTTTCCTGTTTACATCAGAAATGAGTTTTACATCTACATTTATTCCTTTAGCAGATGCTTTAATACAAAGCGACTTAAAAACGAGGATCATAAGCACAAGTTTTGCTTGATAGGTTCACTGGATTTATATGAGCAGGTCTGAATGTCTCAGTGCACTTACATGAACCACTGTTTAATACGATTACCACAGAAAATATTTTGAATCCTTCCTCAGTTTGTAAAAACAAGCAAAAGTCATAATGCACTTAAAATGGATATCTTCAGGGCAAGAGACTAATAAATGTATAAATATGACATATATATATTCACACCGCAGTCTCTTGCATCAGTTGCTGGTGATCAGGAGATCAGGAATGTGAGTTTTACATACACAGCTTGCCTCCATTACACTCTCCTAATCCACACTCATGTCCGGGTCACGGCACCAAAAGTAACCCCTCGGGTCCTACTCGACCTGCTCCGAGTGAGATTCAAACTGGCATCTCAAGCATGGAATGCTAAAGACAGCAGTTTATAGCATCTAGATTTATGTTCATAACTCTTACTAGCTTGCCTCCATTACACTCTCCCCCCAAAACCTCACTCCTGTCCGGGTCACGGCACCAAAAGTAACCCCTCGGGTCCTACTCGACCTGCTCCGAGTGAGATTCAAACTGGAATCTCAAGCATGGAATGCTAAAGACAGCAGTTAATAGCATCTAGATTTGTGTTCATAACTCTTACTAGCTTGCCTCCATTACACTCTCCCCCCAAAACCTCACTCCTGTCCGGGTCACGGCACCAAAAGTAACCCCTCGGGTCCTACTCGACCTGCTCCGAGTGAGATTCAAACTGGAATCTCAAGCATGGAATGCTAAAGACAGCAGTTAATAGCATCTAGATTTGTGTTCATAACTCTTACTAGCTTGCCTCCATTACACCCCCCCCCCCAAAAAAACCTCACTGATGTCCGGGTCACGGCACCAAATGTAATCCCTCCAGTACTACTCAACCCTTTCCGATCGGGATTCAAACTGTCTTCTGCTGCACGAGAGACGAGTATGACCATATATGTGTAAGACTTCTATACAACTAATATGTGTAAGACTACAAAGGGTACGGTCAACAGAGCAAACTTCAGGAACAATCATCCTAAACATAAAAAAGATGCCAAAAATTAACAATTAGACATATTTTTTGCACAAAGCAATTTAGTTCTCCAGAGACCTTCCAAGTGCATTGCTGGTTGTTTTAACAAACTGAGGGGCAAATGAAACTGACTGTGTGAACGACAGACTCCCAGATGCCGCACATGTAGGTTAAGGATTGAACCCAGAACATTCCTTAAAGCAGACAGAGATCAGACTCTAATCAGCATCTCCCACTGACGTCACGATTCGCTGGTGATCATGAGTTGTGAACATCTGGGGATGTGCAACATCTGCCGCGTTACATCCGAGAGTCTGTATCCGTGCTGTCCATCCCGGGGTGCCATGGAAACAGGATTCTGGTTGGTTGAGCGGGAGGCAGAGCAGCATGGATGAGATGCGTGTGATGATCACACATAATGTGACAGTGACATTTACTCAAATGCGCTGTGGATACGATGACATTAGAGGAGGAGGTCAAGAACTGATCGAGTTGTTTTTCCTCCTCACATGAACAGAAGGTTATTCCTCTCACATGTACCGAACATAACCCTGAAGACAGACAGGTGTATGTTGAAACTAACAGCTTTTTGGTTAAATAAACACATCTTTGTCTAATAACAGAGATTAATTAAAGACTCATTTACATTCATGCATTTAGCAGATGCTTTTATCCAAAGTGACATTCAAGATGCATGTGATCCGCTCATGCGTTCCTCGGGACTGGAGCCCATGACCTTGTGTTTGAGCGACAGGAATAATTACTCATTTACCAGATCATTTCTTCCTGTTTCACTCAGCGATGATGATTGCATTGCACTCGAGAGGTCTGAATGAACACTAGTCTACACCACCCTGATAGTGTGATAATCTGCAGCATGTGCGCTCGTGATATGATATCTTGCATATGACAGCAGGCCGAACTCTGGGGTAAAGCTTTCTTACTTTATACCAGAACAGAGCAATAGAGCATGATGCTAGTGAGGGAGAGCATGAACCGAACAAAATGTATAGCTTGACTGCAATCTGTCAAATGCATAAATGCATTTCATTTGCTTCAGTATCAAAAATGTAAGATTTCAGCACCACACAATTGTGCATTTTTGCCTTTACGAGAGATTTACGAGAGTTTTTCGGTAAGAAAAGGGGTCACTTGTTTTCTTTCCTTTTTTTAAAAATGTATTTACTTGATTTTATTGTTTCTATTTCCATTGTTTGTTTCGATAAACAACTTGGAATTGCATCAAACACCTCAAATAAACATTCTAATGTTTTTTAAATGTTGATTCAGAACATTCAGAAAACATTCACATAATGTTTACAAACTGATAAAAATGAAACAAACGTCTTTAAAACATTGAGGCCTTGTGAAGGTTTTTTGTTCGCACTCACCTCTGAAACAGCGAGAACACTGAACGCATCAGCAGTCACGGCTAGAACAGATGAGAATAAATCAAATGTTAGATAACAGATTACAGATTTCAGCTCACACTTTATAAACATGCGGGTTAATGTCTGACCCTCTGCTGTTAAACTCAAACTCTCAAGGACATGTGGGACACTCAAGCATTCAGCGAAGGAGATCTGTGTGTGTGTGTGTGTGTGTGTGTGTGTGTGTGTGTGAGAGAGAGTGTGTGTATCTCTGTGTGTATGTGTATGTGTGTGTGTGTGTGTGAGTGAGTGAGTGTGTATATCAGTGTGTGTGTGTGTGTGAGAGAGTGTGTGTATCTGCATGTGTGTGTGTATATGTGTGTGTGTGTGTGTGTGAGTGAGTGAGTGAGTGTCTGTATCTCTGTGTGTATGTGTGTGTGAGTGTGTGTATCTGCGTGTGTCTGTAAGCATGTGTGTGTATCTGCGTGTGTGTGAGCGAGTGAGTGTGTGTATCTGTGTGTGAGTGTATGTGTGTGTGTGTGAGTATGTGTGAGTGTATGTGTGTGCGTGTGTGTATGTGTGTGCATGTGTGAGTGTGTGTGTGTGCGTGAGTGTGTGTGTGAGTATGTGTGAGTGTATGTGTGTGCGTGTGTGTATGTGTGTGCGTGTGTGTGTGTGTGTGTGAGTGCGTGTGTGAGTGTGTGTGTGTATGTGTGTGCGTGTGTGAGTGTATGTATGCGTGTGTGAGTATGTATGCGTGTGTGAGTGTGTGTATGTGTGTGCATGTGTGAGTGTATGTGTGTGCGTGTGTGTATGTGTGTGCGTGAGTGTGTGTGTGTATGTGTTTGTGCGTGTGTGAGTGTGTGTGTGTATGTGTGTGCGTGTGTGAGTGTATGTATGCGTGTGTGAGTGTATGTGTGCGTGTGTGAGTGTATGTATGCGTGTGTGAGTGTATGTATGCGTGTGTGAGTGTATGTATGCGTGTGTGAGTGTATGTATGCGTGTGTGAGTGTATGTATGCGTGTGTGAGTGAGTGTATGTATGTGTGTGTGAGTGTGTGTTTACTCTTAGATGACACTGACTGATTGCTGACAAACTCACACACACAGAAACAGTGGTTTATATGCTATCTTTATTCTCCAGGATTGGAGGGGATTTAAATAGAGCAGGCTTTGAGGGGGAAACGTCTGCTGTGTCCTAAATACACGCTAAAGCAGATCCACGGAAAAACCTTCCCCGTTTCCCACTGATATAATCCGTCCGCACTGAAGATACGCCAGCTTACGGCAAGGTGAATCGGTTCAAACTAACGATATCATCATTCCGCCCCAGTTGATTGACTACATTCATAATTGCCCAAAAATTGTACTGCACTTTTTTTTGGTATGCAAATGATGCATCATCTAATTAAATATGCACTCGTTTGCATACATTTCCAGAGCATTGGATAAAACCAGGATCAAAATGTGTTGACATGTTAGTTAAAGGTTCTGGATTTCTCTATAAATCCAATTACATTGTCTCCATGTTTTAGGAATATGAACAAAACTTTAGAATATAGAGATGAATAAAACTGTAAAGTTTGTTGTTAGTGTTAAACTCAATGCATGTATTGCAATCTACAGACACAAATGGATAAACACTATTTTAGATGCTTCCTTTTCCACAGTACATAATGAAAAGAAAACAAAGTATATCTGCAGGTCTGACTGTACGAGGTTTTATAGCGAGCTGGAGAATGCAGAGTTCAGCTGACTGTGTTTTGGGAGTGGCGGTGCGGTTGTCCACGTTTTGGCGATGATGATGAATATTTCATGGCCCGGCGGAAGGGTTTCACTCTGAAGGCTCTCTGACGCTTCCGTGTGGAAGCCTGTAACAGTCCGCCCACTGTGTCAACCGCTGCATTATTCATGAGCATCTCTAATTTATTTGTGAACTCATTGGAGCCTGCAGTTACTCTGCCCAACCTTGACTTTCACATCACATTTTTGGCTTTTTATTGACCTGATGAGCATGAGTTTGAAGAAACTATTTCAAAGGACGCATGAATGTTTGCCAGAGCAATGGGGTTGCCAGGGTGATGCTAGAGTGTTGTTATGGGCTTGCCAGGGTGTTGCTATGTGGTTGCCAGGGTGTTGGTAGAGTGTTGCTATGGGGTTGCCAAGGTATTGCTAGAGTGTTGCCATGGGGTTACCAGGGTGTTGCTAGAGTGTTGCCATGGGGTTACCAGGGTGTTGCTAGAGTGTTGTTAAAGGCTTGCCAGGGTGTTTCTAGAGTGTTGCTTTGGGGTTGCCAGGGTGTTGCTAGAGTGTTACTTCTGGTGTTGCTAGGGTGTTGCCAGGGTTTTGGTAGAGTGTTGCTACATGGTTGCTAGGGTGTTGCTATGGGGTTGCTAATGTGTTGCTATGTGGTTGGTGTGAAAGGACACATTGCTGCATGTCTGACACACTCAAGAACATTGTTTTGGTTGTTCAGGGTTTGCTATGTGGTTGCCAGGGTGTTACTAATGTGTTGCTAGAGTGTTGCTATGTGGTTGCTAGGTGTCTGGTGTGAAAGGACACATTGCATGTCTTACACACTCAAGAACATTGTTTTGGTTGTTCTTCGGCTCTGTGTGGATGAATATGATCCTTCACAATAGATTCTGCTAGTGAACTCTGTTGGAGAGACACATATACGTTTATCTGTGCAATAAAACACTAACTCTCCTTTTGAATAATAAAACACCATCATCTCTGCGTCACTTTTACAACATTTAAATCCCTCAGTTCTCGTCATCTCCAAAAAAACAAGTTTATGTTGATTCTTGTTTTATTACGAGCTCTGTTTCATCTCTTTTTTCCAGCAGACTCTCCTCTGTTCAGCGTCTGTTTAAAACAAGTGATTCTCTGGAGGTTGCAGATTTAACAAGCTCAGTGTCAACCTATTGCACTAGTTGAGTGACAAGTAACCCCTAACACTCCCACAACAAACACACAGCAGAGCAAGTTTTACAGATATAATGAGACACGCATGAACACAATTACCCAACAGATATAAACACTTATGACAGTGAATCAGGGGGAGACAAAAACATGCTTTGGAAGAAGCACTGATGATGATTGATTGATTTAAATGTTCGTTATTTGTTTTTCTGTACGGATGTTCTTGTATTTGTGCTCATATTCTCCAGGGTCAAAGATCCAGCTGTGCTTCTGGAGAACATTTCCACATTATGTGAAGGTGGTTTGTAGTATTTGTGTCCTGCGTGTTTTATGGCTCTGAGCCTGTGGCAGGAAACCCAGGAAGGAAGATCAGATTAGTAACGGATCCACATTAGGGAATCAGTGCCGCCCGACATCCCGGGAAATCTCATTCAGACAAAACACAACACACCCGCATCCTTGCGCTAGCAGAGAGCAAAACACCCCTCCTTTACTGTGACTCAACGGTTATTATCTGTTTATCTATTATTATTTTGATGTCAGTTAATGCTCTTTTCTACAGAATGGAAGCAGATAGACTGTAAAAAAAACACAGTCTTTTTACAGCTCTGTAGATAGACCTGTAAAAAAAGAAAGATGAAATGACAAAAAAAAAAAAACTAAAAATTCATTCAGGTTTAGAATAACACGAGGTTGAGTAAATGAAGTCCGAATGCTAATTTACTATTATTTGATTATACCATTCAAATGTGTATTCCTCTTTAAACAGATTTAATTTTTCATCTTCAGATTTTAATCTTAGAAAGTTTATTTTTATCTTGCTATTTAATTCAATTTTAATTTTCGAAAACATTTTCAATCTATTTTATTTCAATTAGTTGTAAAAGCAACATTATTTCTGTAGTTTTATTAGTTTTGTTAAATATTTCTATTTAGCTTTATTTAACTTATTTTATTTTATTTATTTTAAGTTTTTTAAGTTAACATTTTTATTTTATTTCAGATTTATTTGTGTATTAGTTTATGTATTCATATTTTAAAAGTGATTTATTTTATTTATTAAATATTTCTATATAGCTTAACATAACATAATTAACATACTTTAAATAAGTTGTAAACATTGGTAAACATGTTGAAATTTCATATTTATTAATATATTAATTTATATATTCAATTTCAAATGAGTTTTTAGTTTAAATTTTAAATTTTGTGTTTTTTTCATGTTTAGCAGTGTTTTACAAATATTTATTTTATTTCTATTTTAGTTTTAATCATTTTAATATTTCAACTATTTTATTTCACTTAAACATATTGTTTTAGACATATTGAAGTTTATTAAGTTGAATTGAACTTTTATTTCAGATTTATTAATGTATTCATATTTTAAATGTGATTTTAGTTCAAGTATTTTTCTTAAATTCATGTTTATTTTATTTTATTTTATAATTTAAGTTCTTCAACTTTACTTAAATTATTTGTAAACATTTATGTTTAATTTAAGTATTTAAGCACATTTTGAAGTTCAGTCATTTGAGCTTCTGTTATGTTATTAGTTTTTTTATATTTAATTTATTTTTTATTTCCTTTTTAGTTTCAGTCATTTTAATATTTCAACTTATTATAATTTTTGTTCTAATATTTCTGCATTTTTCAACCTATTTACTTAATTTTTAATTTTTTAGACGTTTTAGATTTAGTAAACTGTTACGTAATGTTACTTAATAACCGTACATTCAAAACGTCTGTTCTTTATCATATTGCCAATACAAACAACATGATATGTAACAGTAATGTTTGAATAAACGGCAGGAATAACTTGAAGGCTGTAAGCGTATCCTAACAGAAACAGCATAATCGCCCCCGGGGTCATTAATGCTCTGCTAACACAGCAGTTCCTCTAAGATTCTCATCTCTGTAATATTGATGCTTGCGGCGACTAATCGTGCGCCGTCACTCCAGGGGTCGTAGCTTCTCTTCTCTCTCTCTAAATTATGATGCTTTTAGGAGCGGATGCCATTTAAAGACTCCAGCAGAGACGTGATGCAACAAACACTTTGATCTCAAACGTGCGTGAAAGATAATATACACTAAAACTTTCCCTGTGGCGCTTGCAACATCAAGGTCATGGGTTCGATTCACAGGGGAAGCATGAACTGATTAGAATGTCAATGTGTTTCTTGAATGCAATGCAAGTCGCTTTGGATAAAAGTGTCTGATAAATGCATGAATGTGTGAAATGCTAAAACATAACAAGATGAGTAAAGTTTGTAAAGAAACTTTGAAGTTGGCTTAAGAAAGCCTGATAGTTTAAATTAGTTATAAAAGCTTCAAGCTTGAAAAGTTTTGAAAGTTTAAATATTTTAAAAGATTTAGTATGAATTAGTATGTCGCTAGCAAGATTAAACATGAATTAGCATGTGGCTAGCAAGATCTACTATTAAGTAGCATGTCACTAGCTAGATTTAGTATGAATTAGTATGTCGCTAGCAAGATTAAACATGAATTAGCATGTGGCTAGCAAGATCCACTATTAAGTAGCATGTCACTAGCGAGATTTAGTATGAATTAGTATGTCTCTAACAAGATTAAACATGAATTAACATGTGGCTAGCAAGATCTACTATTAAGTAGCATGTCACTAGCGAGATTTAGTATGAATTAGCATGTGGCTAGCAAGATCTACTATTAAGTACCATGTCACTAGCGAGATTTAGTATGAATTAGTATGTCGCTAGCAAGATTAAACATGAATTAGCATGTGGCTAGCAAGATCTACTATTAAGTAGCATGTCGCTAGCAAGATTTAGTATGAATTAGCATGTAGCTAGCAAGATTAAACATGAAGATCTACTATTAAGTAGCATGTCACTAGCGAGATTTAGTATGAATTAGTATGTCGCTAACAAGATTAAACATGAATTAACATGTGGCTAGCAAGATCCATTATTAAGTAGCATGTCACTAGCGAGATTTAGTATGAATTAGCATGTGGCTAGCAAGATCTACTATTAAGTAGCATGTCACTAGCGAGATTTAGTATGAATTAGTATGTCGCTAACAAGATTAAACATGAATTAACGTGGCTAGCAAGATCTACTATTAAGTAGCATGTCACTAGCGAGATTTAGTATGAATTAGCATGTGGCTAGCAAGATCTACTATTAAGTAGCATGTCACTAGCGAGATTTAGTATGAATTAACATGTGGCTAGCAAGATTAAACATGAATTAGCATGTGGCTAGCAAGATCTACTATTAAGAAGCATGTCACTAGCGAGATTTAGTATGAATTAGCATGTGGCTAGCAAGATCTACTATTAAGTAGCATGTCACTAGCGAGATTTAGTATGAATTAACATGTCGCTAACAAGATTAAACATGAATTAACGTGGCTAGCAAGATCTACTATTAAGTAGCATGTCACTAGCGAGATTTAGTATGAATTAACATGTGGCTAGCAAGATTAAACATGAATTAGCATGTGGCTAGCAAGATCTACTATTAAGTAGCATGTCGCTAGCAAGATTTAGTATGAATTAGCATGTAGCTAGCAAGATTAAACATGAATTAGCATGTCGCTAGCAAGATTTTTCATCAATTAGCATGTCGCTCGCAAGATTTAGCTTGAATTAACAAATTTGCTAACATAGTTTAACATTACCTAACATGTTGCTAGCATGATTTAGCTTGAATTAGCTAGTTTGCTACGTTAGTTGCTAGGCTTTGTCAGTAATAGATACACAGTGGATGAAGCTTAAATACTCCATTAGAGTCAATGTATCAAAAGTGTTCACCCCCTGAATGAAAGTCTATGGAACTTTTATGATTTTAATATTCAGTTTCATGGAAAACCGTTAGTCGGATCAGTCTGAAAAGATATAGCAACTTGAGTCAGAACTGGTCTGAAGTCTGAGCCGAGTTTAGTGCTAGTAGCTTTAAAGCTCAAAGAGTTTATACATTTAGAAATGTGCAACAGAAGAATAATAGTAATTTTCTCAAGCCAACTTAATGAATCACATTTAAAAGCACAGGGTGGATTATCAATGATCTTGCCGCAAGCGTTAATGAAGTTTAATGCTTTCCTGTCGCTCAAACAGTAGAGAGCAGCGCTTGCAACATCAAGGTCATGGGTTCGACTCCCAGGGAAAGCAAGAACTGATTAGAATATCAATGTGTTTCTTGAATGCGATGTAAGTCACTTTAGATAAAAGCGTCTGAGAAAAGCATGAACGTAAACGTGACGCCGATGAGAGCAACATAATCAGATTTAGCGTAACTCTCTTTTATCCGATGGATATTTCGATGTTTTGCCTTTTAAGAAGCAGTGAAATGCAATAACGAGGTTGTGTGTGTGTGCAGGAGGAAGAGATTCCTGAGCTGGAGATCGACATCGATGAGCTTCTGGAGCTGAGCGATGAAGAGCAGAGATCCAGACTGCATGTGCGTTCAGATTCTCCTTCAAAAATATCCCGTCAAAAATAAAGCTTCTTTCCTGACACCTAAAGCCTCCATACGTTTGTAAAATCTTCTTTTAGCCGCCGTTCGTTAAAAGGTTGTTCTTTGGCATGACTGTGAAACTCCCTTCTTTAGCTCTAAGAGTGAAGCTTCAGGTTTATTCTCGCATCCATGATATTCTTCCTGCTCTTCTCTTTCAACAGGAGCTTTTGCAAGAATGTGGGAAGCCAAAGGAGGTGAGGTGACCTTACTAACAGCTTCCAGTTATTACGCAATTATTCCTAAAGCAGCTTCACAGGGATTGACGACTTTATTAATATAGCGCTCAAGTTTTCCAGTGATGGAACAAATACAATTGAAAGACGATATTTTTTTAATTCGCTCATTTCCAGCATGTAAGAGAAAAAATATTATGCTTTGGTAAATCATAATTACGACATAAGACAACATTATGAAATACTAATGCATAAAATATAAAGCAGAAATTATGACTTTCTATGTAATAATGAGTTTAAAAACTTTTACTCGTAATTTTGACTCTTTTTGTCATGGATATCTCATAATGACAGTCAGAATTTCACTTTTTTAGCTCATAATTTCAACGTTTTATGCTATAAACATGACTTACTATGTCATAACTGTGACTTTTCAATTGATTTAGTGAGTCATCATTCAACTTTCGTCTAATAATAATTACTGTCATAATTTCGACTTTTCATCTCATAATGCTCTGTCATAACTGCGACTTTTGACTTTTAATGTCATAATTTCACTTTCAACGCGTGTCAAATATGACTCAGTATGTAATAGTTTAAACTTTTTTCTTATAATTGTGACTTTATTGTCATAATTTATATTTTTTGTCATAAATGTTATACTAATACATAACATTATAACATAACACATAACATATAAAAATACTTTTTATCTCCTAATGTCGATTTTTATGTCATAGTTATGACTTGGTATAAAATAATTTTGATTTATTAGGTTCTAATCATGACTTTTCATCTCATAATTACGATTTACTAAAGCATGATTTTTTTAATGGAAACGGGCTTTAGTTAGCGATCTAATGTTCAATATAAACAATTATAGTGCTTATGAAAAAATCAAATTAGCAGAGAAACAAAGTCAAAATGCAGCTTAAACCTGTTTGTTGATAGACTGCAAGTTACATTCCCATAGACGGATTTAACTTTAAAATGTGATGGTTTGAACTCCACAGGACTTCATCAACGGGCTGCTCTATCGGATGAAGGGACTTCGTAAGATGTCAGGATCTCTGAAGAAATAGTATTAGGTCAAAGTCTGGATCTTTCCTGATGACGTGAATCGCATCGAACCCTGCACTGGTCTCATCCTCAAATGCTCCGCCCCTAATAGCCACACTTGACGGCTCCGCCCACAATAGCTCCGCCTCAGCTACACCCTCAACAGCCCCTACCCTGGCTCCACCCCAACAGCTCCCCCTCAGCTATACCCTGGCTCCGCCCCAAAAGTTCTGCCCTTGACAGCTCTGCCCCCAACAGCTCCACCCTCAACAGCTCCACCCTGGCTCTGCTCCCAACAGCTACACCCTCAACAGCCCCTACCCTAGCCATGCCTTCGACAACTCCACACTCTACAGATCTGCCCCAGCTACACCCTCAACAACCCCTACCCTAGCCATGCCTTCGACAACTCCACACTCTACAGATCTGCCCCAGCTACACCCTCAACAACCCCTACCCTGGCTCCACCCCAACAGCTCCGCCCACACTACACCCTTAACAGCCCCTACCCTGGCTGTGCTCCCAAAAGCTCTACCCAAGACAACTGTGACCCAGCTACACCGACAACAACTCCTACTCTGGCTCCACAACCAACAGCTGCAACCTCGACAGCTCCACCCTCAACAACACCTACTCTGGCTCCACCCCCAACAGCTCCACCCTCAACAGCCCCTACTCTGGCTCCACCCTCAACAGCCCCTACACTGGCTCCACCCCCAACAACACCTACTCTGGCTCCACCCCCAACAGCTCCACCCTCAACAGCCTCTACTCTGGCTACACCCCCAACAGCTCCACCGACAACAGCCCCTACTTTTGCTCCACCCCCAACAGCTCCGCCCTCGACAGCTGTGCCCCAGCTACACTGACAACAGCCACTACTCTGGCTGCACCCCCAACAGCTACACCCTCAACAGCCCCTACACTGGCTCCACCCCCATCAGCTCCACCCTCAACAACACCTACTCTGGCTCCACCCCCAAAAGCTATACCCTCAACAGCCCCTACTCTGGCTCCACCTCCAACAGCTACACTGACAACAGCCCCTACTTTGGCTCCATCTCCAACAGCTACACCGACAACAGCCCCTACTTTGGCTCCACCCCCAACAGCTGCACCCTTGAGAGCTTCACCTTCAACAGCCCCTACCCTGGCTCCACCCACAACTCTGCTCTACAGTCCTGCCCTGGCTCCACCCCCAACAGCCCTGCCCCCATCTCTCTCATGGCTCCACCCCTGACCCCTCCCTCAACAGCCCTGCCTTGGCCACGCCCACAAACCTCCCAGTATGTTTAGAGCATTGAGTGTCTGTCTGTGGATGTTTCTACAGTAGAACTATAATAATTCACTGCACACATGGGTCAATGACGGAAGCTTCCATAAACTGTTTTAGACCAGTAATAATCCTGTACAGTTTCTCCTAGCAGATGTAGAGTTGCATTGCAAAATTATTATTATTCAAAGGAGATTTTTTTTTGTGACATGTACATTTTGTTCCCTATTTATATATATTTTGTTCTGACAAGTGTTGTATGTAACAATAAACAATTTTAAGATTTTAGATTAAGAGCTTGCATTCAGTTCTTGACGAAAAATCCAGGATATTTTTTTACATTCTGCCATTCAGTTATACACTTTAAAACTATTATATTTACTGCAAAACTAAATTAACACTGTGGCGTAAGTGCAGAATATTCCGGGTTAAAAACTTGACAGAAAGATGGAATAACAATATAAAAAAGAAAAAGAAAAAACAGTGCATTAAAAAACTTACAAAGGAGATTTAAAGGGTAAGTCAGCAATTCTACAAATAAACAATTAAAATATGCATGAATAATTATGCTTTCAAATACAATAACACGTTTGCATGAGGCAGAGTGACAAAATGACTTCAAATAAACCAGTGCATTAATATATCCAGTATTTTACATCATGCACATGTGTATTTATATTTACCTTATTGACTTTGGTCATCAACGGATTCTGTCTGTAACCCAGAATATTCCATTAATGTACATTTTTATTTGGTTAAAGCTTCTCAATTACTTTGAAAGTTTGATTCATATAATCAAACTCAAAATCAAACAGAAGAAACATGATAACAAACACAAAGTAGAGTGAAATATATAACGGCAGTAAACAGTGAAGTGCATGCAGTGGTTATAAAGATGAAGATGTGGTTGTTGTAAAGAAGTAAAGATGGTTAACTAATAAATCAGCTTTTCTCAGTTTAGTCATTGACCTCAGCGGTTCAGAACTGCTCAATGAGTGCAAATACACACTCAAAATTATCATAATAAAATAAAATGCTCTGGAATAAAATAAAAACACTAAAATAAAATTGCTCTAAAATAAAATACAAATGCTCTAAAATATAATAAAAATACTATGAAATAAAATTTAATTCTCTCATATAAAGTTAAAATACTGTGCAATAAAATAAAAATGTTCTAAAATCAAAATACTCTGAAATAAAATAAAAATACTATGAAAAAATAAAAACACTCAAATAAAATAAAAACACTTAAAAATAAAACAAATTCTCTCAAATAAAATGTAAAAACGCTGAAATAAAATAAAATAATTATCTGAAATAAAATGCTTTAAAATTACTCTGAATTTTTTTTAAATTCTTTAAAATAAAATACAATTCTCTGAAATAAGATAACATGCCCTAAAGTAAAATAGGCAAAACAATTAAGATAAAGGACTATGTCCTTGCATGTGAAGTAATTACAGAATGTATGTGGGCTGAAGGACAAACACTGGTCTATTGTACACACACACACACACACACACACTATGTTAATGAGGTCATAAAGTGCTTGAAACCAGCTGATGTGATAAAAGCTGTGTGTGAATAATACACAACTTACACAAAAGACACTTTCATCCATTTATTTTTATTCAGCGTTTTTGTCCTCACTGCCAATGAATTTGAAAAGAATCTGAAGCATCAATCAGGCATTAAAAACACGTCTCGGACTCGACGGCGTTTTCCTTGCTCTCAATACTGTCCGTTCAATCATTAACAACAGCAAAGGGAGGACACAATGTGAGCCGACTCTCCAGAAAAGATTAAAGAACAACATTCCTTATTGTGTAATGTTGCTGTTCTTAATCTCTGCAAAGCTGCAGTTCTTCTCTATCACAGTCAGTGTTTCTGGACTCCTGAAACGCCTCCATTGAGTCTTGAGTTTCTTCCGGGAACAAACACTCACAATATTCCTCATTATCATAATTCATGCGCAGAATAAAGGGGCGGGGCTTGAGTTAGTGAGTCGTGTGTTGAAACTGGCGGTTATGGAAAGGGGCGGGACATTTCCCAAACACACGACCAATCACAACACATTGATCCAGCCGACCAATCAGAGCACAGTGTGCTTTCAGGAGGAGGAGCTTCATAGAGACAGGAACTAAACAGAGCGTTTCTGACAGACTGAGAAGAGACGAATATGGGGAAAATAATCAACATTCAAGCAGGAAAACCTGATCTAGTGGAGATTAAGTTTATGAATTCACAGACAGACGAGCGCCGCTAATGCATGCAAACGACCAGCTGACACGAGGAATCACATGTTCTGAGAGTAAACGAACGAAAGCGATGATATAATGCAACACACGAAAGCCCAAAATACAGCCGTACACACAGAAGATGCAGGTAAACGGATAAAACACACGCTGTCGGCTCAATGTTTTATTGAAGGGTTACGTCTCAATGATCCAAACACACACTCAACTCATACAAGACATTGAACAATCTTTGAGTCTAAGGCTGCTTTCTTTCCAAAACATTTAAGCAACATTATTGTTTTCTGCTGGCTATTGGAGAGGTGTAGTTTCAAAAGCATGTACGGTTAAATATGCCAATCACCTAATATTTATATATTGCTGCACATGGATGTTCATGTTTTCTTCTTGCCTTTCTTAGGGGCCGTATATGTAGAAGTGCGATGCTGTTTCCGGTCATATTTGTCGTGGCCTTCCCTGTGGCAGAATGAAAAGAACATATGACACAGATTAATACTGCATATTAATCAGTGTGTGAATATGCAGCACAATTGGCAAGATGTCACGGGAAAAACCCAGTCCATGATTCCTGAACGTCTACATGTAGGAGAGAGAGAGAGAGAGAGAGAGAGTTTAATGTGCCAAGATTCAGAGTAAAGTTCAACTCAAAATATCAAATCTTTGCCAACAATTATGACTGGTGTATCATAAAAAAATACACGATTATGTCATTAAAATAATTGCCATAAAAGGTGAGAATTAATGATAAGATTAAAAGCCATAGTTATCAAACAAAAAGTAGTTCTTATTTTTTAGGTCATCATTTTTATTTGATAATTTTGCTTTCATAATTACTTAGTAAGTCGTATTTTAGAATTTGTGTTAGAATTTTGACTAAAATTCAATTATTAAAAAAATATCATGGTAAATAATAATTATGTCAAAAATATGTAACTGAAATTAAGATGCTAAGCCATAATCATAACTGACATTTAGATCATCATTTTCAACAAATTAAATAATCAAGTCTTCAAAAAATAAAATACCATAATTTTATCTCATAATTATGCATTTGTAATCATAATTATATAAATTTTTAATTCGGGTGAAATCAAGTGATATTCTAGAGAAATACTGGTGAAATACCAGTGAAATTCTAGTGATTTCCGTGTAAAATATTGGTGAATTACGGGTGAAACACTTCGTGAAACACTCATGAATTACAGGTGAAATTGTCATGATATTCGGTGATATTCTGGTGAAATTCTAGTGAAATACGGGTGATATTCTGATGAAATATGGGTGAAATATTGGTAAAATACTGGTGAAATTCTGGTGAATTACAGGTGAAATTCCGGTGAAATTCCGGTGAAATTCTATTGAATTACAGGTGATATTCCGGTGATATTCTGGTGAAATACGGGTGAAATTCTGGTAAAATTCTGGTGAATTACAGGTGAAATTCTGGTGAAATATTGGTGAAATTTCTGTGAAATTCTATTGAATTACAGGTGATATTCTGGTGAAATACGGGTGAAATTCTGGTAAAATTCTGGTGAATTACAGGTGAAATTCTGGTGATATTCTGGTGATATACTGGTGATATACTAGTGAAATTCAGGTAAAATTCTGGTAAAATACTGGTAAAATACTGGTAAAATACTGGTAAAATACTGGTAAAATACTGGTAAAATACTGGTAAAATACTGGTAAAATTCTAGTGGTATTCTGGTGAAATCCAGGTAAGATATTCTGATGAAATACAGGTAAAATTCAGGTGATATTCTGGTGATATACTGGTGAAATTCAGGTGAAATACGGGTGAAAATCAGGTAAAATTCTGGTGATATTCTGATGAAATATGGGTGAAATATTGGTAAAATACTGGTGAAATTCTGGTGAAATTTCTGTGAAATTCTATTGAATTACAGGTGAAATTCCGGTGATATTCTGGTGAAATACGGGTGAAATTCTGGTAAAATTCTGGTGAATTACAGGTGAAATTTTGGTGATATACTAGTGAAATTCAGGTAAAATACGGGTGGTATTCTGGTGAAATACTGGTGAAATTCTGGTAAAATATTGGTAAAATTCTAGTGATATTCTGGTGAAATCCAGGTAAGATATTCTGATGAAATACGGGTAAAATTCAGGTGATATTCTGGTGAAATACGGGTGAAAATCAGGTAAAATTCTGGTGATATTGTGGTGAAATACAGGTAAAATTCAGGTGATATTCTGGTGAAATACAGGTGAAATTCTGGTAAAATACTGGTGAAATATGGGTGGTATTCTGGTGAAATATTGGTGAAATACGGGTGAAATTCTAGTGAAATACTGGTGATATTCTGGTGAAATGTGTGTGAAATATTCGTTAAATATTAGTGAAATAAGGGTGTTAGTGACGCTCATCTGAGACGTGCCTGAAGCAGCGAGCGCAGAACAGATCGCGCTCGCATGTGTGGCAGCGGATGGTGGCGTCCCGGTCGCAGATGCAGCACCACGGCAGCTCTTCATCATCATCTTCATCACTGTCTTCATCATTACAGCGCTGGATCTGGGAGGCCGCCGCTGGCAGCTGGGATTTAGAGCGATGCGCCGAGACCTTCAACACAAATCCACAATTTTCTGAACATTACTTTCTTTATTTCCACTGATCTGCCTCCATTCTCCGTTTTCTCAGTAAATACTGCGTTGACAAACTCTGTACAGATGAAATCCCTCAAAATGCTAAATATTAAAATGCATATATTATACTTTTTGGATATGACTTTCATGCATCGTGCAATAAATGTATTGTCGACTGATAGAGAAGCAATTCTCGACTGAAACGAGTTGTTAGAGACCAAGTCTCACTTCCTGCTGAATATATGGAGGTTTGTAATTCATTTGCATAATGCATATAATAATATGTATATGTAAAAATGGGGCACTTTAATTTTAACACACACACACACACACACACACACACACACACAAATCCAGTGAACCTAAAGCTGAAAACATAGACTTAAAAAAAAATAAAACGTGATATGAGAAGAAAAAAAAAAACGTTCCTGTTTGTTTCCTTTTTGTAAACATGTAATTTTTAAATAAATTGATGTTAAATTGTATAAGTTTCATGATTTCAATTAATTACACAAGCTTATTGATTACTACAATTTAATTTAACCTTTATTAACAGAGTCAAACAAAAAGGAATCCAGACAAATTAAAACGGATTTCAATGTTCATTAACACAAAAATACAAAATATAAAAGAAAAAGGCATTAAATATACTGTGTATATATATATATATATAGATATTTCATAAACAAAAAAAGCACTTTATTTCCCAGTCAGTTATTCAGAGTTATTAATTATTACGAGTAATGTAAGATGAGGTTCAGAGTTATTATCCCGTTATTGCAATGGGAAGCATGAGTGTGAAATAAAGAGCTTTGTGGATTCTGGTGTGTTTTGATCCCTAAACGAGGCGAGGGTGAGAGACGGCGTGTTTGTACCGGTTTCCTGCGGTCGCTCTTCTCCCGGTTCATCGGGCCGCTGAGCTCCGGTGGGATGTTGTAGCCGCTGGCCTCGTCCAGAGCCGCCTCCTCTGATAACTGAGTGTGTGACACACAGAACACACACATCCCGCTCAGCGCCCTCTGCTGGGGTCACCATGCACACACTGCCAGTCTCATTTACAACCTGCTTTTCATTTTCATGTTAAATTTAGTTTAACTTTTAGTCATTTCATAATGAGATTTTGTCTTTTTTTAATTTTAAATATATATATATTTTTTCTAAATATTACTATTTCAATTTAATTTGTCTATTTCAGTTTTAGATATTTTTAGTTTGTTTTTATATTAAAGTTTTAGTTTCATTTTAGTCATTTCATGTCATCTTTTATATGTTTAATATAATTTTTATTTTAGATTTAGCTTTTTTAGCTTTCATGTAAAACTGTTACATTTTTAGTCATTTCAGTATGGTCTTTAATCATTATAGTATTATTAATAAAATTTCTTTTTATATTGCTATTTAATTTTAATTTATTTTGTTTCTGTTTTAGATATTTTTAGTTTTGATGTTAAATAAAAAGAATTGTCATTTCTTTGTGCTTTTTTTTGTTGTCATTTAATTAAAAAATATTATTATTTTTAGATAAGACTCCATGTTATAATATGAATTATGACAACATGATTCCATGTAAAAAAAAATGCTTTTTATGTTTAATTTACTTTTATTTTAGTTTTAGCTATTTATTAATTTCCAGTTCATAATTTTAGGCCTTCAACTTAAACTCACTTTAGTTTATTGCCAACATTTCTAATTTTCATTTAGTTTAAGTTTTTCTATGAATATTTGTTGTTTTATTCCAAATTTATTTCAATAAACAGAAAAGCCATCAAGTTCACGCTACACTTTAGTTGTCCTACAAGTCAAAAATTCAGACAAATTTACTCATCACACTTAATTTTCCACAAAACAATACAATTATAAATTAAAATATTACTTTGTTTTGTTAATAAAAAAAAAGCAATTAGTTTCGTAAAGATACAAATGTGTCAACATGGACATGCAAAACTACTCTTTTATTTAAAAAGGTTGTATGAATGTCAGATACTAATAAGAACAACGTGAAATCTCTCTAATATTTAAGCTTTTTCTCTGCCTGTATTCCAGCTCTTTTCACTCTGAAACGATTTTTAGTAATTCATGCTCGTCTAGAAACTAGTGTTGAAGAAGGTTGTTAGGATCACATAAACTCAGTAAGTATTTCAGCAATGGCTCCTGATGTGTCACTGTGAGCAGAAGGTCTCGTATCTCTTTGTAGGATTTATCGAGTGTGTCGGACCTTTTTCATCACCCTGCTGATGGCCTCTTCCTCCGTCTCCTCATCGCTGTCCGGCGGCTGGAAATCCGACAGTCTCACTGAACAAACACACACACTGTTGAATTAAACATCATTTGCATGCATTTAACTGCAGTTATCAGAATACACAGCGTTATGAAAAGTGGTCTCTTGTTTTTCCTGATCGGAAAAGGAACATCAAAGTTGATGAGAATATGAAATATATGATGAACTAATTAATCAATGAGACGGCATAAATATGTTACTGATCTTCCATGCATTATTTTTATCTAAATATAATAACTTGCTATTCCTGTTAGTATTACCTGTCATATGTTTTTTCTAAATTACGCTCAGAAATGCATTATAATGCAGCAGTAAGGTCGATCGCGACTGCTGTTTCATGCCAATTTTGAAGTCACCACGACATTTATTTAAAGAAAAAACATGCACTATTGGTTCTGAATGGTTTATGGGTTCATTGTTGTGTTAATAATCTTCTCTGATCATGAGGGCGGGGCAACAACCTGTCAATCACATGAGATCCACCAATAGCAAACCACAACCATCCAATCACAATCAAGCTCCGCCCACATTTGTTCTTGTTTGCGATGCGATTCACTCGATAGAGGAGAAGAAAACGGCACAACTTCCCTTTCATGCGGAGTTTAACAAATACCATGATAAAGTCATTTTGATGATGTTCAATCTCATTCAATTTAAAGGAATAGTCCCCCCCCCCCAAAAAAAAATATTATTTTTAAAGAATATTAAAAATATATATATTATCCCTATTTATAACTTTATAAACAAAAGTTATAAAAAAGAATATTATCCCTTTTTATAACTTTATAAACCATAGTCACTGGCTTCCGGTAACAGCCGTATGAGAGTCGAGTTCTGGCGAAAGAGTGACCTCTGACCTCTGAAAGCAAAACACAGATGAAAAGGTGAAATCGAGAATTTGAAAAGAGAAAAGCCGCATCATACGTCATGCGTGGGGTCAGAGGTCACTCTTACCAGAAGCCATGATTATAGTTTTAAAGGCCTTTATTAATCCCTGGATCCGTATGGATTACTTTTACTTATAATATCTTCTTTTGAGTTCAACTGAAGAAAGAAAATCATACAGGTTTGGAGGAACTTGAGTATGATGAGTAACTAACAGCAAACATACATTTCTGGGTGGACTGTCCCTTTAAGAGTCTGTCATTTAAGGAGGATTTAAAGGGATAGTTCACGCAAAAATGAAAACTTGCTGTTAGTTTACTCTCAGGCCAATTTAGCCGAAATGCTCAAGAATCCATTGTGTGTCTAACAGTAGAGAGCAGCGCTTGCAACATCAAGGTCATGGGTTTGATTCCCAGGGAAAGCAAGAACTGATTAGAATGTCAATGTTTCTTGAATGCGATGATAAAAGCGTCTGATAAATGCATGAGTGCGAGTGTAATCCACCTGTTTCGGGGTCGTGTCCCTGCAGCACCGCCAGTCTCATGGCCGTCTCCCGCATCTGCTCCTGGCTGTGCTTGTCTTTCTTCAGCTCCTGCATGGCCTCCTCCAGAACTCGGCTCTGCTCCGCCTCCAGCTGCTTGACGGACAGCTCGCCCTCATCCACGTTCTCATTCACACCCCCCCCCTCTTGCTTATTAAGATCGTTTAATGGTTCATCTGCATTTAAACAACCGAGAAAAAGTAAATGGTCTAGAGATGCTCATTGCTGTTTAATCTTTCATGTAATGCACTATGAAACCAACATGCATTATTTCAAATAAAACCAAATCAGGGTATTAAACTTAATGGAATAAATTATGCAATTAGTCAGAGTCATAATAAGACCCTCAGAAGATGGATATTGGTCATCAATGGCGACTTCCTCCGTCATTTGTGCGATCAGATCGTTGGCCTGTTCTGTTTGAGTCCTGCTGTCGGGTGGCTGATGAACCTGCGCACAAACACTTTATTGTCACGCTAGTTTAAAATCTTAATGTGTTTACATGCATGCGTCAGAAAAACATGAATCTTCTCCAAAGTTCACACACACAGCGGCACGAGTGAAGCTGACGCGATCGAGTCCTCGCCGCTCACAGAGTTCAGAAAGAATCAGAGTTTGATCGCCTCTGAAACTGAGACGCTTGTGCTCGTAACCTACTTTCCTCACTGAATGTGACGGGTGAGTGTGTGTGTGTTACATGCATTCAAGGTCAAAAACACTTTAATGTTCTCATAATATCATCAGCTCTTTTCTCTCAGCGTCTGAAACGCTTCGTTTGTAGATTCAGTCTCTAAGCTCCGCCCCTCTGAGAGCTGCTCTGCTCTGATTGGTCAGAACCCAAGTGCTCATTATCATATGTGAATCTCAGCTCTTGATTGGCAGATACAAACAGTAACGATGGTGTTGGTTTGACCGTATCAATCAGAAAACTGTTTTCTCCACATGAACCACACAAAATCTTCCAGACTCACATGACAGGGATTGAGGGCGGAGCAAACAGACGCCAATCAACAGCAGAGGCGGGACTTATGCTAATGAGTTACAAACATGCACAGGTTCAACAGGAAGTGAGACTAAAATTCACAGTTCAGAACCACTTTTTTTTGGAGACAACAACTTCATTTATCTTTAAAACTTAGCTTTTACATTCACAAACAACTTATTACACTATTTAGATGTCGGCTATTTTATAGTGCCGACTTCATTCCCAACATTCGCTCACTACTTTATACCCATAATGCACTCTGATTTCAAGTGAACATGCGATGATACATTCGCTGATCTTCTCAAACACGGAGAGAACGAGTAAAAGAGCCGAAACTATATTTTTACAGCTTTTTAATCACTGCATTTAACACTCATTTCAAACTAGATAATAATTTGAGGCTTTGTTGTTCAATCACAAAACTCTAAGGAAGAGACGATGATTTGGTGGATGATTTGAAAATGTGTTAATCATCTCTTGATACAGGGCAGTCAAAGAATCAAAGGAACTAGTGAATGAGAAACAGATAATAACTCTGATCTGAACTTTGATCTGCTTTATGACTCACTGCATGAAAGACAGATGAAGAAAAGCAGAATAGAGGCATTTAAAGTGAGAGTTGTAGTTACAGGCCGCGGGGCTTGAGAGGGCAAAGGTCGTCCCTGTAAGGCCGCCAGACGCTCCTCCATGTCTTTATCTGACGGGACGGGATGAGCCGGAGCTTTTAAGGCGGCGAGACGAGACTCCAGATCCTTCTCTGATGGGATGGACTCTGTTCGGAGAGAGAAACATCAGGACAGAACCGCATTTTACTGCTTTGTTTTGAGTTGCAACACAAAATATAAAGACGTGTTTTGTTATTAGTTGAATATATACACCAAAACATTTTTTTTGTGTGCGTCAATCAGTTTTAATATGGTTTCTGCTTTTGAAAGCTTTCGATTTTGTCATTTATATAATAAAAAATATTTTTTTCATTTATTTTCTTTCAGTTTTAGATATTTTAGTTCATCAATTTAAACTAATTTCCTTGGCGACGAGCTGGAATAAGATAAAGTTTCTTTATATTTTATTTGATTCCATTTAAATGCATTTTATTTAAAGTGGCAAATGTTAGTTTTAGGGACCCCATCCTCAAATTTTAAAGGCATCAACTTCACAACTTATACTCTGAAAACGTAATATTATAATGTCTAAAATATATTTAGTTTAGATAAATAAGATTAATTTTAACTCCAATACTATTAAATGTGTTATTTATTTGCTTGATTATTAATTTATGTTTTACTCAGAGACACTTATAATGTGGGTTATTGGCTACAAATATAAAGAACAGTATTGGAGAAAATTGTCATATCTGTGCATCCCTACTATTGCTTGCAACATCAAGGTCATGGGTTCGACTCCCAGGGAAAGCAAGAACTGATTAGAATGTCAATGTGTTTCTTGAATGCGATGATAAAAGCGTCTGATAAATGCATGAATGTGAGTGTAAGTATTTATATAACATTTGTTATCGGCTTCAAATGCAAGTAGTTGTTGAATCGATGCATCCCTAATGTTAATGTTTATAGTGCGTTTATAAAATCAGATTAGAGATGGCCGATAAATACTATAGACAAAACAATGCAGACAGATCTTACTCGGCTTGGTTTCCTCCTTCAGCTTGTTCAGTCGTTCGGCGATGACCAGGTCCTCTTTTGCGAGTCCTCGGGTTGAAATGCGGCTCACGGGTCCGACCGGCTGATTCTGCGGAGCTTGTTTGGCTTCAAGAGCAGCAACTCGCCTGCAAGAAACAACAATCTGTGTTTAACCAGTGGCATTTCACATCACATTCATGCATTTATCACACGCTTTTATCATCGCATTCAAGAAACACATTGACATTCTAATCAGTTCTTGCTTTCCCTGGGAATCGAACCCATGACCTTGATGTTGCACTCTCTACTGTATGAGATGCAGGAAAGTATCTTCCATGCGTTACAGATGCTTACTTTCTGTAGTTTTCAGGTGGGGACCATCTGCCAGCATCATTCTGCGCTCCTGAGCTGCACACAAACACCAGTCAGTTGTGTGTTAGTGAATACAGCATAACAGTGAGTGTGTTTGGGTTTCCAGACCTGGTTAAGTTTCCAAAGCACTGTTTACAGACTTTCTGCTGGCTGTTTCCATGTTTAGGCACCACAGCATTGAATGTCAGACACCCAGAGCAGAAAGAATGGCCACAGCTTTTACAACCCACCTGCAAAAACACCAAAACAAGTCAAACAAGGCATTAAAAACGAACAAATCAGTATTTACAGGTGCTAACCTCTTTTCTGAAGAGAGTGAACTTTGATGCACAGCAATAACAGCGATTATCCATACTGAGATTATTCTTGGAAACGCACAAACATTCCGTAAAGACACTTTAAACGCTCAAGATTGTTTTAATTACATGTGTTGTGTTGTATGCAGCGATTTGAGCTGCATTCTGTCCATTGTTTTTGTCTTGAATCAAAAACCGGAAGTGCTGTGAGAACTGGTGAATGCTGGGAAATGTAGTTTTCACGTTTGTGGCGATGATAACTTTAGCGGTTTGACAAAACCAGCACGTTTAGAATAATGTAGAAGCTTTTTTACGTTTCATGAAACTCCATAAAGGTACCAAAAAATCATTATGAATAGAAAAATAAACACTATAATGCGAAATATACTCATTTCCCAGCATGCAATACGAGTGCACTGCTGAGGCTGGATTAGGGCCCCCATACTATCATAACATTTATACCGCGCAAACATAGTGGTGAAAAAAGTAAATCAGTATCAAAATGCTTTAAAAACGCAAATACATTCATGTATTTAAAAAATAAATAATTCGGTGAAACTCGCGCGGTCACGTGAGCGGTTCGTCCAATCGGGATTTGCGTGGCGCGCTTCCGGTTTTCGTTCAAATCGACACAATGTGTTTTGGTCCATCGACACGAACAGACACGAAAGCGAACGATTAATGTAATTACGATCATATTTGTAAATTTTTACATTACAAACATCGGCGGTTTCATTATTTTTTTTACTAACACACCAAGGAGGTTACTGTGAGAGAAAACGTAAGTTTGTTTTCTCTACTTTGCAGGACATTACGTGATCAAATATGTTACTTTTGTTTTTAATTTATTTTACATCATTAATGAGCTTTAATATGTGGGACATGGTTTTTAGGACATGGTTTTATTCAAGACCAGTTCTCCTTAAAATAATTTAAAATATTAATTTAAATATCAATTTTGTGTGTGTGAGAGAGAGAGAGAGAGACAGTGTTTGTTTGTGTGAGTGGGTGAGTGTGTGAGAGAGAGATAGAGAGACAGAGACAGACTGTGTGTGTGTGTGTGTGTGTGTGTGTGTGTGTGTGTGTGTGTGTGTGTGTGTGTGTGTGTGTGTGTGTGTGTGTGTGTGTGTGTGTGTGTGTGAGAGAGATAGAGAGACAGAGTGTGTGTGTGTGTGTGTGTGTGTGAGAGAGATAGAGAGACAGAGACAGACTGAGTGTGTGTGTGTGCGTGTGTGTGAGTGAGAGAGAGAGAGAGAGAGAGACACTGTTTGTATGTGTTTTTGTTTGTTTCTGTATTTTGGCGTTGGAACATTTACACAACGAATGTTGAATGTATTGGAGGATTGTGTTTGCCGTACCAGTGTTGTGTGAATTTGGTCAAATTCCCCCTCTGTTTATGGCTTTGTAAAGGTTTAAAAATGAAAAAATAACATTTTGAATATAGAAATAAAAAAACACTGATAAATATAAAAGTGAAATCAAAACCGTAAATGAGTGAGTCGTTGAATCATTTACTCGACCGATTCATTTAGAAACAGCAAAAACGTAATGATCACTTATGAACTTCTTGTTTATTTAATTATCGTATAAAATCAGTGTCACGTTTGCAATCGCGCTCATATTCATGAAAACCCGACTCTTGCTCGTGTTGCTTAATCATATCCTGTTATAATATTAAAATCACGATCTCATGCAAGAATGTTTCTGCAATCATATCTTGAATAATGTGGGTATTTATATTAATTTGGGCCTTTTATACACAATCCTGCATTGATTTTGAACCCGACACAACAGCAGTAAAATAAATCATGATAAATAAGTTATTGATCGCATGTTAAACTGAGTTTGACATCTAATCTCGTTAATGATGATAACGAATAAATCACCGGCACTTTAATGATGAACTCACAGTCTTGAGATTAAATCCTGATTCCTCTCAGTCTGAGACCGAGACTTTAAAACACGGTTTTGAGATGATCTGCAACACTGTTATTGCACTTCTAGATCGGATCATCAGCCATGGCAGAGTGTGATGCCGAATGGGAATTATGTAAAGAAAATATCCAGCCTTTGAAACAAGGCCGTACCATATCGGCTCTGCATGAGGCTCTGTTCCAGCAGCAGGAGGGAAACCACACGGCCCTCAACCAGAAGAAGCAGTGAGTGCGGGTTTACCTCAACCGTATGCATGTTCCAGAACAACTCATTAATGTTTCCTGTCTCTTCCAGAGCGTTTGAGTCTGAGCTGCGGCTGTATGACGGAGACGACCCTCTCGATGTTTGGGTCAGGTATGGATTATCATCTACATTCATGCCTTTATCATCGCATTCAAAAAACACATTGACTTCTAATCAGTTCTTGCTTTCTCTGGGAATCGAACCCATGACCTTGATGTTGCAAGCGCTGCTCTCCACTGTTCGAGCAGGTTGATAATGATCGCTTGCTTTATTATTTCTGCAGGTACGTAAAGTGGACGAAGCAGACGTTCCCACAGGGTGGAAAGGAGAGCAACTTATCAGTGCTTCTCGAAAGAGCAGTCACTCGCTTCACGGCCGACAAGAAGTATCACAATGACGTCCGCTACGTTGAGCTCTGGATCGAATTTGTGAGTGACAGACCGTAACCCCTTGAGCGCAGAATTATTAAACGGGAGAATAAATGTGCAAATTAACTCAAATGGTTTATAGCCAAGTTTGGTCTTGATCATTAAAAAAAAAATTAAAGTACGAGAAAGTTTTGAGTTTAAATTTACTGTAAATGTACTGTACTAAACATTTATTTTATTTAAAAAATATATTTTACTCTAAAATTACAGTTAAAAAAATAAAACAAGTTGCGACAAGATTAAGTTTGTCAAGATTATAAAAGGTTTTGACTATAAAGTCGTTAAAATTGTAATATGAAACCTGACTCCTCCCACTAGGGGAGGAGCTCGCAAAAGTAATTTAGAGTATCGTTTCCATGGTAACGCAATATCCAGTTTCAAAGCCGTTTGCACTGGATAACCTTGAAATTTGTAAGCTTTCGAAAGATACCTAATTTAGGATGATTAATAAAATGTGGTATGGCAAAAAGGGAAAAAAAAAAGCATCGCACCGGACGGCGACGTTTGTCGCTACTCTTTTTTTTTTTTATATCGAGATGATCGTTCAGATCGCATCATTACATTGTTTCCATGTGCTCGCAGGCGGAGGGCTGTTCTGACTCGATGGACGTCTTCCGCTACATGCAAGCTCAGGGAATCGGCACCATGCAAGCCGCGCTGTACATCGCCTGGTCTGAAGAGCACGAGAAGAGGGGGAATTTAAAGATGGCTGACAGCGTGTTTCAGGATGGCATCAAGTGTGGAGCAGAACCTGTAGATAAACTACACGCCTTTCACAGGTGTGGACACTCAATGCTTGCCTTTTACTCTCGGTGTGGCCTAAAATTAATTCAAAATTGATCCTATAACATTTAAGCTAAATCTTGCTAGCTAGTTAGTGGTAAATCTTGCTAGCGACATAATTCATGTTACATCTTGCTAGCGACATGCTAATTCACGTTACATCTTGCTAGCGACATGCTAATTCACGTTACATCTTGCTAGCGACATGCTAATTCACGTTACATCCTGCTAGCGACATGCTAATTCACGTTACATCCTGCTAGCGACATGCTAATTCACGTTACATCCTGCTAGCGACATGCTAATTCACGTTACATCCTGCTAGCGACATGCTAATTCACGTTACATCTTGCTAGCGACATGCTAATTCACGTTACATCTTGCTAGCGACATGCTAATTCACGTTACATCTTGCTAGCGACATGCTAATTCACGTTACATCTTGCTAGCGACATGCTAATTCACGTTACATCTTGCTAGCGACATGCTAATTCACGTTACATCTTGCTAGCGACATGCTAATTCACACCAAGTCTTGTTAGCGACATGCTAATTCACGTTACATCTTGCTAGCGACATGCTAATTCACGTTACATCTTGCTAGCGACATGCTAATTCACGTTACATCTTGCTAGCGACATGCTAATTCACGTTACATCTTGCTAGCGACATGCTAATTCACGTTACATCTTGCTAGCGACATGCTAATTCACGTTACATCTTGCTAGCGACATGCTAATTCACGTTACATCTTGCTAACGACATGCTAATTCACGTTACATCTTGCTAGCGACATGCTAATTCACGTTACATCTTGCTAGCGACATGCTAATTCACACCAAGTCTTGCTAACGACATGTTAATTCACGTTACATCTTGCTAGCGACATGCTTATTCACGTTACATCTTGCTAGCGACATGCTAATTCACGTTACATCTTGCTAGCGACATGCTAATTCACGTTACATCTTGCTAGCGACATGCTAATTCACGTTACATCTTGCTAGCGACATGCTAATTCACGTTACATCCTGCTAGCGACATGCTAATTCACGTTACATCTTGCTAGCGACATGCTAATTCACGTTACATCCTGCTAGCGACATGCTAATTCACGTTACATCCTGCTAGCGACATGCTAATTCACGTTACATCCTGCTAGCGACATGCTAATTCACGTTACATCTTGCTAGCGACATGCTAATTCACGTTACATCTTGCTAACGACATGCTAATTCACACCAAGTCTTGCTAGCGACATGTTAATTCACGTTACATCTTGCTAGCGACATGCTTATTCACGTTACATCTTGCTAGCGACATGCTAATTCACGTTACATCTTGCTAGCGACATGCTAATTCACGTTACATCTTGCTAGCGACATGCTAATTCACGTTACATCTTGCTAGCGACATGCTAATTCACGTTACATCTTGCTAGCGACATGCTAATTCACGTTACATCTTGCTAACGACATGCTAATTCACGTTACATCTTGCTAGCGACATGCTAATTCACGTTACATCTTGCTAGCGACATGCTAATTCACACCAAGTCTTGCTAACGACATGTTAATTCACGTTACATCTTGCTAGCGACATGCTTATTCACGTTACATCTTGCTAGCGACATGCTAATTCACGTTACATCTTGCTAGCGACATGCTAATTCACGTTACATCTTGCTAGCGACATGCTAATTCACGTTACATCTTGCTAGCGACATGCTAATTCACGTTACATCCTGCTAGCGACATGCTAATTCACGTTACATCTTGCTAGCGACATGCTAATTCACGTTACATCCTGCTAGCGACATGCTAATTCACGTTACATCCTGCTAGCGACATGCTAATTCACGTTACATCCTGCTAGCGACATGCTAATTCACGTTACATCTTGCTAGCGACATGCTAATTCACGTTACATCTTGCTAACGACATGCTAATTCACACCAAGTCTTGTTAGCGACATGCTAATTCACGTTACATCTTGCTAGCGACATGCTAATTCACGTTACATCTTGCTAGCGACATGCTAATTCACGTTACATCTTGCTAGCGACATGCTAATTCACGTTACATCTTGCTAACGACATGCTAATTCACGTTACATCTTGCTAGCGACATGCTAATTCACGTTACATCTTGCTAGCGACATGCTAATTCACGTTACATCTTGCTAGCGACATGCTAATTCACACCAAGTCTTGCTAGCGACATGTTAATTCACGTTACATCTTGCTAGCGACATGCTTATTCACGTTACATCTTGCTAGCGACATGCTAATTCACGTTACATCTTGCTAGCGACATGCTAATTCACGTTACATCTTGCTAGCGACATGCTAATTCACGTTACATCTTGCTAGCGACATGCTAATTCACGTTACATCTTGCTAGCGACATGCTAATTCACGTTACATCTTGCTAGCGACATGCTAATTCACGTTACATCTTGCTAGCGACATGCTAATTCACGTTACATC
This sequence comes from Rhodeus uyekii, assembly GCA_037043235.1. Lineage (NCBI taxonomy): Eukaryota > Metazoa > Chordata > Actinopteri > Cypriniformes > Acheilognathidae > Rhodeus > Rhodeus uyekii. Next base: position 1,324,499 of record JAWRVZ010000137.1, read on the forward strand.
TTGCTAGCGACATGCTAATTCACGTTACATCTTGCTAGCGACATGCTAATTCACGTTACATCCTGCTAGCGACATGCTAATTCACGTTACATCTTGCTAGCGACATGCTAATTCACGTTACATCTTGCTAGCGACATGCTAATTCACGTTACATCTTGCTAACGACATGCTAATTCACACCAAGTCTTGTTAGCGACATGCTAATTCACGTTACATCTTGCTAGCGACATGCTAATTCACGTTACATCTTGCTAGCGACATGCTAATTCACATTACATCCTGCTAGCGACATGCTAATTCACGTTACATCTTGCTAGCGACATGCTAATTCACGTTACATCCTGCTAACGACATGCTAATTCACGTTACATCCTGCTAGCGACATGCTAATTCACGTTACATCTTGCTAGCGACATGCTAATTCACGTTACATCCTGCTAGCGACATGCTAATTCACGTTACATCCTGCTAGCGACATGCTAATTCACGTTACATCTTGCTAGCGACATGCTAATTCACGTTACATCTTGCTAACGACATGCTAATTCACGTTACATCTTGCTAGCGACATGCTAATTCACGTTACATCTTGCTAGCGACATGCTAATTCACGTTACATCTTGCTAGCGACATGCTAATTCACGTTACATCTTGCTAGCGACATGCTAATTCACGTTACATCTTGCTAACGACATGCTAATTCACGTTACATCTTGCTAGCGACATGCTAATTCACGTTACATCTTGCTAGCGACATGCTAATTCACGTTACATCTTGCTAACGACATGCTAATTCACGTTACATCTTGCTAGCGACATGCTAATTCACGTTACATCTTGCTAGCGACATGCTAATTCACGTTACATCTTGCTAGCGACATGCTAATTCACGTTACATCTTGCTAGCGACATGCTAATTCACACCAAGTCTTGCTAGCGACATGTTAATTCACGTTACATCTTGCTAGCGACATGCTTATTCACGTTACATCTTGCTAGCGACATGCTAATTCACGTTACATCTTGCTAGCGACATGCTAATTCACGTTACATCTTGCTAGCGACATGCTAATTCACGTTACATCTTGCTAGCGACATGCTAATTCACGTTACATCTTGCTAGCGACATGCTAATTCACGTTACATCTTGCTAGCGACATGCTAATTCACGTTACATCTTGCTAGCGACATGCTAATTCACGTTACATCTTGCTAGCGACATGCTAATTCACGTTACATCTTGCTAGCGACATGCTAATTCACGTTACATCCTGCTAGCGACATGCTAATTCAAAGATTCTGGTCCGACATTCTCAAGCCAACTTTAAAGTTTGTCTCGACAACATTTATTTTCTAGTTTAATCTGAAGTGTTTTCAGGCCTCATAATGAAACGTGTTGTTCTCCAGAGCTTTGCAGGCGCGAGTGTGCAGACAGACGATGTCATCCATGACCGATCATCAAAGAGGTGATGATGAAGATGAAGGCCCCGCAGAGCCTCAGCGATCGTCACTGGCTGAGCTCAAAGCCAAAGGGAAGAAAAAGGCCGTGGTTCCCGTCAACCGAGTGAACGCGTCTGCCGGATGTGAGTAGAAACGTACTTTCTTTCAAGCATGTTGTGAGTCTGCTGTTCAATCACACTCTTGCTCTGTGACCCAGATGCACGTGGGCTCCAGTTTAAACAGCCGTTGGGCCCCAAACAAAACAGTCGCCTTCTGGTATTTGATGAGAATAAAGCTTCTGAAACTGAGCCACAAGAACCCAAATTTGAGATCTGGACGGCGCCCCCTACTGCCAGAGCCAAGGAGAACGAACAGAAACCTGAGAAGTGGACCAACGTGAAGGTACGAGTGCTGACACGACCCGTTTAACCGGTTACCTGAGTAGCTTTGTGTCTGATAGATCAGTTTGTTTCTTGTTCCAGTTGCCCATGAAGTCCCGATCGGGCCTCAGTGTCGCGGTTCCGCCTCTTAAACCCAGTTTCCAGCCGTTTGTGGAAGAGGACGACCGGCCTCCCGCTGTGTGAGTGCCATCAGGGCATCCCAGGACCGTCTCTCAGCCTTTGTGCTGCTTTAGAGTAACATGTGTTCTTTTAGTCTGTGTGATTACACCATCAAAGCCCCTGCATTCATCCATGTAGAGAGAGAGAGAGAAAAAAAGGGAAATAAGGCTAAAATAATACACATTCGATTAAAATAAGTGCATAATACATCTTAAAGTATAGGGAGTAGGGAAAAAAAAGCTTCAGTGTAGGAGAAACTAAATATTTTTAACATTTATCTTATTTTTTTCACAATGTAAATTGGGTGTTTCTACAGTAAGATGTGTGTGTGTGTGTGTATCAGGGTTTCTGCAGGTGTTAAAAAGGTCTTTCAAAAGTGTTGATTCTTACACAAATTAAGGTCTTAAATCAGAGCAGAAAGTCTTACATTCATAGTCATATGGCATTAAATGTTGCATGCAACAAAATATTTCTCTGTACTTTTGTTCTGTTTTTCTGTACAAATATCTAAACATCTTGAAAATTATGAAGTCTTTAAAAAAAACTGAACAAAATTAAGTGAATATGAGTTATGAAAACTTTCCTTTGTCCATTGGCATATATTTTCCCGTTTTAACCATAATCTATGTATTTATTTGAGATGCAAATGTAAAATCAAGTCTTTAAAAACTGAACAAGTGATTTTATGGGTAAATCAAGAACAAATATTCAGAGTTATGAAAACTTTCAATTAAGTTGATTTTTTTTTGAGTGCAATGGCAGATATTTGGTCTTGTTTTAACCATAAACTCGTTTTGGTAAATTTTGCAGACTTCTTGGTCATTTTGCATCTCAAGTAAATGTTGATTTAAGAATCTTTAGACATTTGCGCTGGAAAAAAGTAGCGTTTTTTTGCAGTTATTTTCATATTCTAGGGGTTGAGAACTGCTTTTCTGTAAAATGATAAGTTAGAAGTCTTATTTTAAAACTCTGAAGTGTTGCTAATACTCGCGTTTCTCCCTAGACATTTACATTTGGAGAACATTGATGTATTTATTCCTTGCATTTCCTTCTCTAGGTCTTTAAAAAAAACAAACATAATAAAACCTGCAGAAATCCTACTTATAAAGTTTATCATTTATCAGGGTGATCGTATTTTGGGATGATTTAGCTAGTGTAATTTTTTTTTTATTAATTTTTTGAATGCTTTTATTATTATTGGGTTTTTTTCTGTTTGCATTTTAATGTTAAAGTAATTTTTCGGTGTTTTTTTTTACATTTTTACTAGTAACTGTTTTTTAATGCATTTATAGCTTTTATTAATATTAATTTCAGTTTTAGTTTTTAGTACTTGTTCAAGTTGGCATGAAATAAAAAATTAGGAAATATATATATATATATATATTTTTTTTCCTCATTTAATATGAAAATGCAACTTGCTAAAATAAAAAAAACACTATTTCAGTTCATCTCTCTATTATTAATTTACAGACATGTTTTAGTGGGTAAAAAATAGAGAAAGTAGAAGAGCAAATGGGATGCATTTTGATACATGTGGACTTTAAATGGTCATTATGTATCAGTCTTGTAGTTCTGACACTGATGCAATGGCATGTTTATTATGTACTCACATGATTTGTTCCCTCCAGAACTCCCTGTAAAATCAACCCTGCGGTGAACTCTGTGCTGTCGGCGAGGAAGCCGTGCCGACCGGAGCCCACGCCGCTGAAGATGCTGCAGGAGAGACAGACGCTCATGCAGCTGCAGACGCAGGAGGACGGGAAGAGCCGAGAGCGCAGCATGTACTGCCGGGAGCTGCTCTACAGCGGAGCCACAGAGTTCTGCTTCGAGGAGCTGCGGGCCGAGCGCTACCGACAGAAACACGCTCACAAACTACCAGACTGAAGGACACGGATACGCTGTGTTTCAGGATCCGGCCAGCTTTCTGTCTAGACAGCCGTTTTATATGTTTTAAACTTGCTGAAATGTTTGTTTAACTGTTCCTGTGCTTTTGTACATACATTCTCTTTTGTCTTTTTGTATATACATAGTTTTTGACGTGCGTAGATTGTCATAGTAGCATTTATTTGATTGTCATTGCTTGTAGATGTGATAATGTTTCAATAAATGCAACTGATTCTGTGTCATCAAATTGCTCTCATACTTTGATTTTAGGAACTGTTGCGCTTTATTTGCAGTGCTATCACACACTTTTACATTCATGCATTTATCAGACGCTTTTATCATTGCATTCAAGAAACACATTGACTTCTAATCAGTTCTTGCTTTCCCTGGGAATCGAACCCATGACCTTGATGTTGCAAGCGGTATTTTCTACTGTTTGACTACAGGAAAGCAACAGCACCATCTGCACTTGAAAGAAGATCAAGGAGTTGAAACAACGCTCAAACAATAGAGTGGCGCTTGCAACATCAAGGTCATGGGTTCGATTCTCAGGGAAAGCAAGAACTGATAGAATGTCAATGTGTTTCTTGAATGCAATGATAAAAGCATGGATGTGAATGTAGTGGTTCAGTGCATATCCAGACATTGCAAAAAGAAACTATAATGTGAATTATAATGGTAAATCTCAAATTCAGCAGGGTGAGTTACACACTACAGTTTTAGTATCTGACCTGTTTCAAACAAACCTAAACATGTAGTTCATTGATGCATCAGCAGGTGGCGCTGAACAGTGATGCCGGTCAACACACACACACACAGAGTTGAGGTGCAACACACTCGAACATCATTCGCTTTTTGAGGCTGTCTAGTGAGAACTTAAGTGCTCTTATTTCTCTCAATGTGGTTTAAAATAGTAACAGCAGCTTGTGGATCTGCAGGAACATGCCGAGGAAGAACGGCATGATTTAACTACACCATGACCTGCTTTACCAATTTACTTCGCTTTATTATAAAACTTCTGTTGCAGTGGGAACAAACAATAAGATGTAAAGTTAAAAAAAGCTGTTTTAAAAAAAAAAAAAGCTGTATATTATGTAAAGTTTAAAGATAAACCATGCCTTCAGCCGAAGACATTGTTTTGGTTGATCTTTGACGGATGAATATGATCCGTCACAACAGATTCTGCTTTATAGTGAAGTCCGTTACAGAGACACATGCCTTTATCTGTGCAATAAAACACTCTCCTTTTGAATAATAAAACGCCATCATCTCTTCGTCACTTTTACAACATTTAAATCCCTCAGTTCTCAACATCTCCAAAAAGCCAAGTTTATGTTGATTCTTGTTTTATTACGAGTTCTGTCTCTCTTTCTTTTCTCTAGCAGACTCTCCAGCGCCATTAAAATGTGAATCATGCACGTCACGGGTTTCCATCTCTTCTAAATTATAGTAGTTATGGCGTGAACGCAGCATGAGCTGGTTGTTTCGATTCAGGAGGAACTGTAAAAGGAGCTGCTGTTTCGTTTGATCTGCTCTTTAACTGACATCTGTCTAATGAGCAATAGAAATACATACACTGACATCGTATCAATGCATTTTGCGATCGTATGCCTTCCACAGATTATATAAAACACATACATACATACATAAAATACATTAATACCACTGAACTTAGTGAGTGCTATCAGGATGTGAAGAGACAAAACACAATTCTGGAACAAATCACCCACCCTTCCTTCAATAAAGACAAAAGCTCATTGGGCGTCATTGTTTAGGAATGGACTTAAATTGCCTGGCGAAACAAAAGCTTTGTGTAAGAGAACAGCAGGAGAGCAAACCACACTAAAGAGGATGAACAGACCAGCTCAATGAGCTTATTAGGGGATTTTACATTTGTTCTATGTATTCCTCTGGCTGTCATAGAGAAGCATTGAATGAAATGAAATGAAAAGCTCTTCTCATATGCTTTATACTAAATGAGAGTGAAATGACTCTGATTCAAATCCTTGTGTTTTAGATTCACAGGTTAAATCTATTGATTGTATTGGCGGGGGCAGTCAGCGGTAAAAAGGGTTTCGTGATGGATGAATGTTTTAGTTTTTTAATTAAAAATCATTTTGGTATTTTTGTGGCGCTCCAAATGTCCAGAAGTGATGAAGAAAAAATTAAATGATGATTAAAATTAATTGAATTATGGATTTTGAAAGCAGTTCTGTTTTAAAATAGTTTTAATATTGGAAAAGAAAAGAGCATTTCAGATTACTAGATCATCCTAGTATTTTTGAAATACTAATTAAGTTACTTATTCAAACATACATACATATATATATATATATAGTATTAGTTTAATATACATATATTTGAATTACTTAAAAAGTATCGCGGCTCCCGCGAGTTCGTTCGTTCGTTCGCCGCTCCCGCGAGTTCGTTCGTTCGTTCGTTCGCCGCTCCCGCGAGTTCGTTCGCCGCTCCCGCGAGTTCGTTCGTTCGTTCGCCGCTCCCGCGAGTTCGTTCGTTCGTTCAGCGCTCCCGCGAGTTCGTTCGTTCGGCGCTCCCGCGAGTTCGTTCGTTCGTTCGTTCGCGGCTCCCGCGAGTTCGTTCGTTCGTTCAGCGCTCCCGCGAGTTCGTTCGTTCGGCGCTCCCGCGAGTTCGTTCGTTCGTTCGCCGCTCCCGCGAGTTCGTTCGTTCGTTCAGCGCTCCCGCGAGTTCGTTCGTTCGGCGCTCCCGCGAGTTCGTTCGTTCGTTCGTTCAGCGCTCCCGCGAGTTCGTTCGTTCGTTCAGCGCTCCCGCGAGTTCGTTCGTTCGCCGCTCCCGCGAGTTCGTTCGTTCGTTCGCCGCTCCCGCGAGTTCGTTCGTTCGTTCAGCGCTCCCGCGAGTTCGTTCGTTCGGCGCTCCCGCGAGTTCGTTCGTTCGTTCGTTCGCGGCTCCCGCGAGTTCGTTCGTTCGTTCGTTCGTTCAGGGCTCCCAGTCTCCCGTGTTCCACGACTTTCACTCTGGATTATCACTTCGTTTGTTTTCTGCACTATTATAATAAATTCACTAATTTGCACTTGAATCCTTGCTTTCCCTGCTCCCCCCTCCTCTCGTCTCCTCAGCTGAAGTGCATTACAGTAAACTGTCAATTTTATTTTTAGAGTTTAATTGTCAATTAGTAATTAGTATTTATATAGGATCTTAATGCTTATAATTTAAAATGCAATTAATAGGGTAAAACCAAAAAAATATTTAAAATTGGCATTTGTAGTCGTGTGGACCAAGGTATTACTGTATTTCTCTTGGAAACTATATTAAATACGGTGAATATTTGACGATTCAGCCTCTCATCAGCCTGACTGCTGTTATTTTGGAGCATCACCGCCTGTCATGACCCTCATTATCTCATGAATTATTCATGAGCGGATCTACCTGTACCTGCCGTCTCAAATCACCCGCTCACCTGGAAACGCTTCACCACAGCGACAGAGGGGGCGTGAACGGTCTCCTAGGTGATGCTGTCACACACACACACACACACACACACAGAGAGACAGGAGGAGGGATAGGGAGAGACAGAGAGAGAGGGAGGGAGAGAGAGAGGGGGAAGAGGAGGCAGGCCAGGCTGTTTTCGCATCCTCTAGATGTGGATTGTACCTTGTTTTCACCATGGCAGCATCACAGCACCGGTAGCAGGGGCTGCTGGGAGATCAGATGCGCGGCTCGGAGCATCATCTCTCTGAGATGGCCGTGCAGAAATGCATCAGGCTCTCTCAGGCGAACGGCAGCCTGCAGTGGGAGGCTGACTGAGAGTGCGCGCGCGTCCACAAAGCCTCTTCCAGCTGGAGAGGCGGCTGAATTCATCACCACACAACGGCAAGGTAAGAAACCCTGCCTTTTCACATCTAAATGCAAGCTGTGTTCATGCACTCTGATGATGAAGATGCTTTGTGTTGCATCACTGGATAAAGACCGACACACAGAGAGAGAGAGAGAGCGGGTGATGGGAGAAAGCAAAAGCACAAAGCCTAGACGACAATGAAAGGCTCAAGAGAAGGTGAAGCTCTAAAGGACTGCGTTGATGTGGAAATGCTTCACGTTCCCTCCCCACCTCCTCTCTCTCTCTCTCTCTCTACATTTACATGCAAAGATGAGGAACCTCAAGGTAAACCAATGTCTGTTTCTGAGCCGCTGACCATTATAATGAAGACGTTTGAGGGTTTGATGCATTAAAGTTGAACAATAGGACATTTGAGGCATGCCTAGATGTTCTCCAAAGGAAGTTCGAGTGAGCATGTTGTCATTTTTACCTTGAATACCTCGATCAGAATGAAAAGCCTTCATCCAAACACCTCAAATGCTCCAATAATGACATTTCTTCAAGAGCTGTTGCAGATCTTACTCCGTGAAACATTTAATCATTTCTTTGAATATTAATACTTTCACAATATAGCAAATTCTCTGCGTGATTGTTTATATCGTCGCACATCTCTATATAGACAAATAAAGTTGGATATACATTATATCCAAGTTATAAAAACAATATAGATCTCAACTGCTTGAAAAATTAAACTACTTTCTATAAAGTTGGATATAGAAGTATGTTCAACTTGTAGGCCCAAATATATTATATAGCAAATCTCAACGATTGCTATATAAACATATATACAACTCTTATCTGCATGCATACAGTAAAAGCAATATTAAATAGCAGATCTTAAATGTTAATTGGTTGTATCGTTACGCATTTATATTATCCCTGAGCTCTAATCTGCTAAATGCATCAATAAGGCATGAAGATATTAAGACAATAGAACACCGTGTTAAAGTGTAGCTTAAAACAGTGGAGAGCGGTGCTTGCAACATCAAGGTCATGGGTTTGATTCCCAGGGAAAACAAGAACTGCTTAGAATGTCAATGTGTTTCTTGAATGCGATGCAAGTGGAAGTGAATACCTGCTAAGATACATCCATACATACATGACATTATTTTGTGTTTTAAAGCGCAATAAGAACTCAGTTCTTAAAATCTGCTGGAATTAATACAATTACGTGCAATACGCACAATTCCACGCCAAAATTCAATCCCTGTAACAGCAATAATATTCATTCGGAGCAAATAAAATGAGTCAGTGAGGGCAGGAGTGATTGTGTGTCAAATGAGAGGGAGAGAATGTGTTGTGGTGTTGTGCATCTATTCTCTGAAAGGTGTGTATCGCCAGTATTTCTGATATTTCAGTATCGATATGTATAAAAAAATCTATATTTTTGACAACACTACATTGCAATTCATTTAATATTTCAGATGCCTTTTAAAGATGTTGAAACAGTTAAAACATTTCTACATTATATATAAAAATGTAGCACACATGAATTACATGTAGCAGATCTATCCAGGTGGAGCTGGGGAAGAGGGAGGGCTTCTGCAACTGCTACAGAAAATGCAGACCAAGTATTTGAAGGTTGAGCAGCTGCTCATTGGCTACTGAGTTTTTTTACACAAAGCGCTTTTACTGTCGTGAAAAGCACTATATAAATGTAATGAATTATTATTATTACTGATACAGCAGAAACCAACCTGATTGCAAGATTGAGTCGAGGACCTGTCAGCCTTTGAATTTCACAAATACTAGGTTGATCTCATTTGTATTTGTAGGTATGCATATGTAAAATGTGCATATGCATTTATGCATAAGCTTTCCTGTCACTCAATCAGTAGAGCGCGGCGCTTGCAACATCAAGGTCATGGGTTTGATTCCCAGGGAAAGCAAGAACTGATTAGAATGTCAATGTGTTTCTTGAATGCAATGCAAGTCGCTTTGAATAAAAGCGTCTGACAAGTGTAAATGTAATATTTTCAGGCACTGAAATGTATAATAATATACTGCCTTCTATAATTTGTGTGTATAATTCAGCACATAATAACGGTCACAACTAAAACTGGTGAAATGTGTTTACGTTTAGATGCTTGTTAGTATTATTGATATTTGCAGGATTCTGAAACATTACACAATCTTAATTTTCTTAAAATGCGTACAAATGAAACATTAAATACACAATCTGTGTAGCGCAATGCTATTCCACAAATGTGTTTTGGAGAGAGAAAGAGCCTGAGGCTTTACAAGAATGAATTTTGCAACACTTATAATGCTTGTCTTGTTTGTTAAGTTAGTAACAAGAGAAGAAATCCTTCTTTCTAAGTTAGATATGTTAGAAAGGCAAAAACAAAAATGACTCACTTGGGCGGAATGATGAGCCTCTTTTTAAAGGCGACCTATTATGGCCTTTATAGATGTAATAAAAGTCCTCAGAATGTATCGGAAGTTTCAGCTCAAAATACACCACAGATCATTAAAAGCTGTTTTAATGCATGTGTCTTTAAATGCAAATGAGCTGCTGCTCCGCCCCCTTTCCCAGAAGTGGGCTGTGCCTTAACAGCTCATGCCTCGGATACTCTGCTAAAAACTACAACATCTGTTTGGTTTTGATGATCATTTCTATTGCAGTTCTTCTTCATCATGATAGTTTATGATCTGCATGCGTTTTAAAGTCATATCAGTCTAAACTTTTTTGAGCGAATAGAAAGCTGAATGTCAGACTGGAACTCGGCTCTCTTTTACGTCTTATTGCTCTTAAACAGTCAAATACACACAGAGTTCACATAAACGCAGTCGGTTTTGTCCGTAAACGTAAACAGCAGGACAGAAACCGCATGCGTGTATTAGATCTGAGAATTAAAGTGACAGCAGCATAATATACAGTATCTACCTATGCTATATATGCAGTAAATGTGAATCAAACAACAAATGAAAAACTGAAAATAACTCACTGTTCTCATCTGAATAACTTATAGCTTTAATAAGAATACATTTCTTACTTGAATGCTGCTGTTGAAAGCTCTGGCGAGGAGATAAACATGGCGGACTGTGTTTGACTCACTGAGGGGCGGAGCTATGCTAATAGGGCGGAGTTCATCAGCAGTTGTGGGCGGGGCCTAAGCAATGTTTTTTTTTTTATAAACAGCTTATTCTGAGACACTGCTTATGATGTGCGGGGATTACAAAAACAGAGGAGTGGGATTTTACCATTATAGGGTGATTTTGTTACACGGCCGACATATTTATGTTAAAATGTCATGTGAAAGTGAATTTTGCATTATCGGTCCCCTTTAATAAGCTGACTCAGTGTCTTCCTCTAATGTATGCCTTGGCTGGTTAGCAGGGTTAGTTTGCATCTGCTGATGGATGTTGTAACTACACAATTAACTCCTGGGGCAAAAGAAGCTTTTCCAACTGACGCTCCTTCAAAGGTAACATGCATTCTGATTAAATGCTATAAATTGCAAACATTGCAGCATATTCTAGTAGATGTGTCACCAGTGACAGATTCTTTTCGAAGGCTGTGATCAATCTGTCCTGTTTGCTGTCTGTGACTTCAGTTCTGCAACGGTGTGTCGTCTTGTGGTGATTGGCTCAACAAAAAAAAGAATGAACCAAGTGCCAAGAAGCAAAAATATCCGATTTAAAATGACACGCTTCTTTCATCAGTCTGCAGGGTTTAGGGATCATATAAATAGGACATTTGTAGAAATTGCTATTTGATCTAGATCCTGGCAGAAATCTGTGCACGTGAATCTCCGTGTCTGGATGTGGCTGAGGTGAGATATCGGAGTTTGGATGTTGGTTTGAGGGCTTCTCGTGACACATGTTTGGAAGGGAAGGTCCTCATGGGCGGCTGCTGCTCAGAACTGGGCCGTTTGCTGCTGTCAGACTGTGTTTGTTCTCCTTCCTACTCGAGCGATCATGTGAACTGATCTTATTAGACAGTGAGCTACACAAACGCCGGGATCAGCCCAGTGCTGTTGCAGTGTTATTAGATATTTCTCTCTGGGATGAGAGGTATTTAAAAAGCACCTATTGAGCTTTTTTCCATATTCATCTTTCTCTTTAGTGTTTAATGTTGCTGTTCTTAATCTCTGCAAAGCTGCAGTTCTTCTCTATCAGAGTCAGTGTTTCTGAACTCCTGAAACGCCTAAAACACTCACAATATTCCTCATTATCATAATTTATGCACAGAATAAAGGGGCGGGGCTTGAGTGAGTGAGTCGTGTGTTGAAACTGGCGGTTATTAGACACAATATTGCCTGTTTTTACTCTATTTTGCCAATTAAATAGTTCCAAACAAAGTCATGGTGGTGAATGAACTGAACGGTTAAAGGAATGATTCAATGACTCAGTCATTAATAGTGATTTGCACCACCTACTGGTGGTTTTAATTTCACATTTAAAGTATGTTTTCATTTTTTAAATCATTACAAATGTCAGTATTCAGTGTTTTCTTTTTAAAACATCAAATATTATTTCTGCGTGTGTTAAACTCATTCAGTTCTTCTGATCTTCATTAAACATCTGAGTAAATGATGTAAAGCTTCTGTGTTTCTCTGAAATACAAAGATGAATTTAGATTAAACTGATTAAATTTGATTGTTAACAGCCGTATTGTGTCTTATTATTCTGGTTGAATTTGATAAAATTTGAAAGACGACGATGGATTCATTTAATTAGGTTTAAAAAAAAATCTTTATAAAAGGTAAAAAATGCACACAAAAGGTAAAAAGATCACTTTTCGATCACTTCGGTCACTGTTGTGAACTGACCAGCACACAGAATATGAAGAATATAAAAAAAGAAACTTTAGGAGTTTTCCACAGCAGTCCTGAACCTGCCAAAACAGCAACACAATGAACACACAAAATATCCTCTAATTATTGTTATTGATAAATCCCAGAAAATATTGAGATGTAATTCATTGTCAATATTGCACACCCCTAATGTCAGCAAACACAAAACATTATTTCTATCAAGTACAGTAATACCTTGAGATACGAGCGTCTCGACATACGAGTATTGCGTGATACAAGCAAGCCTTCGAGCAATTTTTGCTTTGAGATACGAGTAAATATTTGAGATACGAGCAGCTTACAGACGCTAGAGGTGTTCAGCACTCGCAGCAGCTCAAGCTCCTCATTTATGGGTAATTGCATATGATCTCCACTAGAGGCAGCTTGGTTTTACAGCGGGGGTTACCGGGGGCAACGAGTGATTCACCAGTATTAAGCTGGGAGCAGCACGAGTTATGAGTGTTCAATAATAATAAATATGAGCTTCTGAGTCCATCAATACACAACACGGGAAGAAACACTACACTTCCGTATTGTGTTTGCGTTATCTACGTTATCCCTCCTCCTCCTCCGTCTATTCTCGAAGTTAAGAACTCATAATTAAAACCACATTTTATTTTATATCACAGGAATCCTAATATACTATAATTGTGTGTGTGTGTCTCTATAGCAATTAAAAACATGTTTTTTTTCATTGTTATCAGCACTAATAAGGGAGCTTTTTAGAGAGCCGGAACAGATTAATTTCTTTTCTGTTATTTCTTATGGGGAAAAATGATTTGAGAAACGAGCAACTCGAGTTATGAGCTCGTCCTGGAACGGATTATGCTCGTATCTCAAGGCATTACTGTACTCCCTCAAAGCTCTGCCAAACTCTTCAGGGTCAGACTGACAGATACAGAAGTGAATGAGGACGGACGACTCGCGGCGCGGGCGTTTAGGGTTGGTCATATTGGCATCTGAGGTCCTGCTTCACACTTTACTTCACTGCCGTTGCTGTGACGGGACTGACAAACGATCTCAAACGTGGACGGGGAACAGGGGATTGCATCCTGCGCGGGACTGAGTCCAAACGCTCCCTGGAGAGTGAGGTGGCAGAAAGAAGAGAAAATAAACCGACAGAACGTCATGAAAGGCTGAACATGGCAAACAGCCACACAAATATATCCTGGTTTGGGATTTGGAACAAGCAGAAGACAAATTCCAAGACTGCTTAGAAGAAAATATTCTTATTAGAGCCTGAAAGGGTTCGTGTGTGTGTGTGAGTGTGTGAGTGTGTGAGTGTGTGAGTGTGTGAGTGTGTGAGTGTGTGAGTGAGTGAGTGAGTGAGAGAGAGAGAGAGAGAGAGAGAGAGAGTGTGAGTGTGCATGTGCATTTGTGTGTGTGTGAGAGAGAGAGTTTGTGTGTGTGTGTGTGTGTGTGTGCATGCATTTGAAACTCAATCACACGTCTTTAACTGTGCAGATCATTGAGTTCATGCCAATGCAGAGATAAACATATCCTGTCACATGACCTCGATATGTTGCATCACATTTCTTTTCTTTTGCATTTAAATCACACACACACTCTCTCTCTCTCTCTCACACACACACAACCTCTCTCTCTCTCACACACACACACACACACACACTCACTCACACCCTCTTTTCTCTCTCTCACACAACACACAACCTCTCTCTCTCTCTCACACACACACACACTCTCTCTTCTCTCTCTCACACAACACACATACACACACAAATGCACATACACACTCTCTCACACACACACACACACTCTCTCTCTCTCACACACACACACACGCACATGCGCACACACACACACACACTCACTCACACACACACTCACACTCTCTCTCTCTCTCTCTCTCACACACACTAGGGATGGGCGATACCAGACTTTTTAGATTCGATACGATATCGATACTTTTGGGTATAATTTTACCGATATCGATACCACTTATTTCTTAAATGTGTATGTGATATTTCAAAAAAAAAAAAAGTTTATATATATATACATACATATAAGACATATTGGCTATTAAAAAAATTATTACAAAAGTAAAATTGACAACAAATAAATAAAAATGTTTAAAATAATACAGTATTTTACAAAAAAAATGGATTAAATAAAATACATCATAACATAAAGATTAATATAATAAAAAATACTAACAACAAAAATTGTGCATATTTGCACTGTATGAAATATTTCTTATTTTTAAACAGGCCATTTATTTCTTTATTTTCAACTTTGTACATATTTTTCCAATTTAGCAATGTTCAGAAAGATATTTCAGTGTCTTTTCATTTTGAATTGTTAATAAAGATTTCCTAATTTTTAAGCTTCAGATTTGTGTTTAGGAAAAGCAACATGTTAACATTTTTTTATTTAAGACGATTTCGCCTCTGACTAATTGTCTCTCCTGCCTTGGAGAACAACCTCTCTGCTGCAACAGAGGTTGCGACAATTCCAAGGTATTTTTTATCACCTTTTTTTCTGCCACTGAAAAATAGCACCACACCACGCTACGCTTTCTTTCTGCCATTCGTGTTTCCCACGGTCATCACGTGACATGGGTGAGCTAAATGTCAGAGGGGGATTTCAGTTGTAGCACAAACATTAAACAGAAGTACCGAAAACCCTTTTTGCAAAAATTGATGCAGAAATTATTAATTTAATTTTAGTATCGATATTTTTGTGGAGATATCGATACCAAGTGAGTAGCTTGTGAGTATCGATATATCGATACTGCAGTATCGATATGCCCATCCCTAACACACACACAAATGCACACTCACACTCTCACACACACTCTCTCTCTCTCACACACACACACAAATGCACCTGCACACACACACACCCTTTTTTCTCTCTCTCTCTCACAACACACATAAACACAAATGCACATAGACACTCACTCACACACACACATACATACACCCTCTCTCTCTCACATGCGCACACACGCACACCCTCTTTCTCTATCTCTCTCACACACACACACAAATGCACCTGCACACACACACACACTTTTTTTTCTCTCTCTCTCTCACAACACACATAAACACAAATGCACATAGACACTCACTCACACACACACATACATACACCCTCTCTCTCTCACAACACACTCACACTCTCTCTCTCTCACACACACACACTCACTCACACTCTCTCTCTCTCTCTCACACACACACACACACACACACACACTCTCTCATTATAAATCATTGTATTTTCTTTTGGCAGTCTGATCAGATGAGTGAAGTCGAGCGCATGATACTGTGGGATTCAGTTACTAGTGAAAATAAGCCATTAAAAATATGACGATTATACTATTAGTAAAGTTCAGCCGATGCACATTAGCAATATCAATCAAATCATGATGTATGAGTTGCTACGGTTAAAATACATGTATTCAGGTCTCCTAATGGTGAAATTAATGTTTAAATCGCTATATCTCAGCGGTTTAAACCCACACACTCTTCCGGATCCGCGTCACTGTCAAACATTCACCGTCAAACTCTCCTCGCACACAAAATCCCTCGATCCACTTCCAAACTTTTACTGCTGGACCAAAAATAACTTTTCAAGTGATATAAGTGCTGAAAACGGACATCGTCACTCTTTATTCAGAAAATGCGTTAAAGATTTAAACAAGTTGGAGTCGAGGGTTTTATTTGTGATAATGACAAATTGTGGCAGACTGTCATACAAAGAAACTATGAACACATGCTAAAAACAATTAAATATTAATAGCTGATTGTTGAAGTCAATGTGTGCTTTTTCCTGTGAGCGTTTTGTACTTCTATGCGCTTTTCATCATAAAACCTGCTGTAGTGTTTCGCCAATTAATTTTTGTTAGTTAAATGTTTAGTTTTCACCTCACATTTAAAAAAGCACATCTTCCTCATATTCTGATGATTCAATCAGACTTGTAGGGTCATTAAAAACAAACATCTCCTCGCTTTTAGCGTTTGCTTTGCACACATTTTAAGATCTCCATGTATAATTGCCCATGTTTCGTGCTATTTCTAAAATATCAACAGCTTTTGTCTCTTCTAAGAGGAACATTTCACAATGCATTTGCTGTTGCAGAGCTCTGAAGTGTTGCTTGACTCGAATGTTGCATGTAAAAATGTTCTTATCTCACAAATTACACGGTCTGTGATGTCGAGACGAGAGAGCTGTAATTACAGGACAGAAAATAGCACAGATTATTTGCAAGTCAGCTGTCAGAATGTGATAAAAATAAAACTGTAAATGTTATTCTCTGCTAATTTAGATTTGCTGTTTGGGAGGTTTGGACGCGAGTAATAGAGGAAGGTTCATCAATGAGAGACAGATGGTGTATGCCTAATGCATTAATAAATTACTGAATGTTTTAAAGGTGCAGTCAGCGATTTCTGAGAAACAAACAAACACGGCCGTCTTTATTGCTCCGCCCCCAACATGCATAAACACGCATGTGCATGATAATAATAAACAAAATACAGTAACGCCTTCAGATACGAGCATAATCTGTTCCAGGACGAGCTCATAACTCAAATTGCTCGTATCTCAAATCATTTTTCCCATAAGAAATAACAAGGAAAAAAAACTAATCCATTCCGGTCCTCTAAAAAACTCCCTTATTAGTGCTAATAACAATGGAAAAACATGTTTTAATTGCCATAGAGACACACACACACACACAATTATAGTATATAAGGATTCCTGTGATATAAAATAAAATGTGGTTTTAATTATGAGTTCTTAACTTTGAGACAGATAATAGGGGCTAATGACGGCATGTGAGGAGGAAGAGGAGGAAGAGGGATTACGTAGATAAACACAATACGGAAGTGTAGTGTTTCTTCAGTGTTGTGTGTTGGATAGACTCAGAAGCTCATATTGATTATTATTGAACACTCATAACTCGTGCTGCTCCCAGCTTAATACTGGTGAATCACTCGTTGCCCCCGGTAACCCCCGCTGTAAAACCAAGCTGCCTCTAGTGGAGGTCATATGCAATTACCCATAAATGTATATAACACACACCACATGAAGACTCGCGGGGATGCTTAGGGAAGTCGACGAACACGTGAAGTGAAGGAGTGAGGCGGCGTCTGTAATCTGCTCGTATCTCAAATCTTTACTCGTATCTCAAAGCAACACATTTGCTCGAAGGCTTGCTAAGCAAAGATGAATGAACAGCAAGAAGAAAGAAGAAAGAATGAACATACAGCACTCGAGAGTAAATACAAGCAAGAGTTTGTTGTCAGTCACAGCAGCTGTAGGCAAACAATAGCACTCAAAACTGTCTAGTTTTTTCCCTGCTAAGATTAATGAACGAGCCTAGAACTAAAAGATTATTTACATTTTCAGAAATTATGACTTGGAAAAAATTACTAATTCTGGTGATATCTTTAAATCATAGGTGTCAAACTCAAGGCCCACGGGCCACATCCGGCCCGCCGTGTAATTATGTCCGGCCCGCGAGATCATTTTATATATTATTACCAATGGCCCAGCGATATGAAGCGCTGGTAACACAAACTACAGATCCCATAATGCAGCGCTTCAGCTGCCTTGCCGAACACTTCCCGTGTTAATCAAGTCTAGTTTATGATGCTACAAGTTATTGCGATGCTAGCCCTCACGATGCAGAGGAGAAAAGTTGATTCTGGAGACAGACGCGATTGTTTTAGTGGAATTTATATGCATTTGTAGGCTTGTTTTAATGGAATTCCTATGCATTTATATAGGAAGTTTGGGCGGGTTTGTCATCAAGAACAAGCCCAATTTTTATCGACCAGCCCAATGCATTTTTTTCCGGTCGGACGCGACCAAAAGGAGCCCAATTGGGCGGAAACCCGCCCAATATGGCAACACTGATCATCGGATGAGAAGTACCCGTCCTCATGCAGCACAGCCAATCACGTCTTCTTGCATGATTGACAGGTCAGACAGCCTATCAGCGCCAGCAGTCAGAGTGACAGTACAAGCGGCAGAAAGAAAATGCAGCACAAAAAAAAAAAAAACTTAGGTCCTCAGGGGCGTAACAAATATATTGAAATATTATTACGTGTAAAATATTTGTGATATAGTTTGTAAAATCTGCTATAACCGACGGGTTATATGCGGGAAAATAACCCAAAACCCGTGCGTCTCATTTGCGGAGCTAATGTGGTGGTAATTAAAGAATTTAATAAGACAAATGACATAAGAGCAAATTCAACTGAATGATTTGATTTATTGCTGAAAAGCAAAAATTTTACTTAGATTTCCAGGTTTTGATATGCAGCATGTTCATATTTTAAATTTGTATAATTTTGACAGGATATATTTTTATGGAGAGCAAAATCTTTTGGGATATTTAAAATGTAAGTTTTATATAAAATGACATAAGAGTGAAGAAATTTGAATGTTTGTTCTTTTAACGTTTATTTTATTTCCAACTTGTGTAATTTAGACAGGATATATATATATATATATATATATATATATATATACACTTTATTTTTTATTTTTTATTTAAGGTATAAGTTGATTTATTCCGGAATAATATTCCTGTCTGTTTTTATTCACATTTATGTTAAAAAAAGGTACGTATTAAAAGTTTAGTTTTAGTGTGTTCAATAAATGTTTATCCTGTTCGGCCCGCGACCTAAAGTGTTTTTGGATTTTGGCCCCCTGTGCAATTGAGTTTGACACCCCTGCTTTAAATGAATGAAGCGAACGCTATATTTCAGAAATTAAGACATTTTCTTATTTTAAGAGAACAATGATTTTTATTTTCAGACTTGCACATTCTCACAAAGATTTGTATAGTATTATGTGCCAATGAACTTAACATTTATTTAAAACGACAAATAAAAGAAACACGCTTGATTTGACCCTTTTCATTAGTTTCATAATTTGTGCTGCTTGAATCTAGTTTAATATCCAAATTTGCTGAGCTTTTTATCTTGTTTTAAGATGCTCTTATCAAGTAGAATTTTCTCAGATCATTTTGCTTAATTTGAGTCGTTCTTAATTTATATTTTATTTTCTTATTTTGCATGTTGATTTTTTTGCAGTGAAACTCTTGCCTGATCATAATCCTTCTTTTACCTTTTGTAATGTCTCTCAGCCATCTCTCTTTCTACAGTCTCTATTCAAATCTTTACTGTCTCTCAATCAGTAGAGTGTGCCGCTTGCAACATCAAGGTAATGGGTTTGAATCCCAGGAAAAGCAAGAACTGATGCGTAAATGTAAATCTCTTTCTCCTCCCCCATCACGAAAGGACACGCCCCCTGATTGCTGATTGGCTACAAGTGTGTTGCGGCGCTCCGTCTGATGCACTTCCACCAGTGTTTATTAGAAATCACTTACTGAACCTTAAAAATGATCATCCTGCTGCTCTTCCGGTACGCTGTTAAGAGAGAATAAGTGGGATGTTTAACAGATACGCAGAGCATGTTCATGCATTTGTAGGTTGTATTCTGTAGCTTTATGGCAGCACTTTCAGAACTATTATTATAATGTTCAATCCAAAATAAATAGCAGGAACTGATTCAGTGTATATTTATTATTTATGCGTTTGATTTTAAAGCATCTGTAAGAGGATTTACATGCATGCATCTGGCAGATACTTTGATCCAAAGTGATTTTCATTGCATTATGTGCATTTCCATGACCTTGGCGAGGCGTTCTCTACCGCTTGAGCCGCAGAGAGGACGCCGTACACAAACTATAATTAATCAATATATAATAGAGACCGTCATCTTCTCAAACATGTGATGATTTCCCTCTATTGACAAACACAAAAAGAGGATTAGCTCGTGTCTCACCCCCACAGTGGAAAAACCTGACACAATTATTGCATAAATCCTGAGTGCTCTTCCAAAATTGGATCAGTGAAGAGGCGTGTGTTCTGTTAAGAGTCCCAGACTGTGTGTGTAACATTACTGTTGACAAATTAATAAAATGCTCAAATCCACGAAAACAGTCTTTTTTGTATTTTTGCATCTTTGCGCACACGTTCATGTATATGTTGTGCTATGCATTAATGCCTTAGATTCAATTTACTGCTTTCCAGTGTCTCACTGTAGAGAGTGGTGCTCGCAACATCAAGGTCATGGGTTCGATTCCCAGGGGAAGCAAGAACTGATTAGAATGTCAATGTGTTTCTTGAATGCAGCTGATAAATGCAGGAATGGAAATAGAAATGCACTTATAGCAGATAATCTGGAAAACATAAATGTATGTATTTACTTAACTTATTTTCACTCGCCTATTAGCCACAGTTTTGACATCCATACCATGGGGAAAAAACTTTTTAATATGATCTCATAAGCAGAAATATTGACCTGACACACAGATCCATTAAACTGTAACATGTGTTTTCTTTCTCGGCTGTTTATGTTCTCTTAAAACAGAACTGACGGCGTTTACTCGCCAAGATTATTTTGTGTATTTGACCATTTAAGCGCAATAAGCAGTGAAAAAGACTCAAGAAGCAGCTTTAAAAATGCGCAATACGTGCAATCCGAAATTCAAGCCCTGTAACAGCAACAATGTTCATCTGGAGCAAATGAAACGAGTGAGTGAGGGGAGGAGAGGAGGGTTTGCCTCGCTGTGGGAGAGAAAGAGCAGCTGGTGTCGTGTGTCTACTCTGATGTATATTTTTGACTAGGGCTGAAAACCATAGTCACGATTATTTTGCTCAATATTGAAATCACGGTTATTGGTGGGTGACATCAGCAAAGTCTTATTTCGTTAAACTTCAGTGATTTTTATTCATGCAAGTAAAAGACGAGCAAACAGGAACCAAAACCATAAGAACAAAACCAATGACAAACTTTAGGTTTCTCAGGAAGATGCACTAACAGCGGTATTCAGATCAGTAATAGCCTACAACAGAGATTAAATATAGTAATCTTTTATAAAATAACACTTCTGAATACATTAAATATAGATTAATCCTTATTAAAACTACAGTTTGTGCATTAATGAGCAGTGAGTGATTATCTTTTGTCTATTGTGGTTTGATTAATAATAATAATAATGCAGATTTATTAGGCTGCTGTCACTTTAAGAGCGAATTCTATTAAATTCTATTGAATCCTATTCAAATTACAGATGGCTTCCAAACCTCGGCTTATTTTCATCTGGATGCGCCGCATTTACATTTACATTCATGCATTTATCAGATGCTTTTATCCAAAGAGACTTGCATTGCATTCAAGAAACACATTGACATTCTAATCAGTTCTTGCTTTCCCTGGGAATCGAACCCATGACCTTGATGTTGCGAGCGCCACTCTTTTTGCATGCATGCATCATCTGTTTGAGAGACAGAAAAGCCTACTAGAGCAAATATGGACTTGTAAGATTTGCTGCATAAATACACATAGATAGATCTAGACAGGTGGAGCTGGGGGAGGTGGAGGGGTTCAGAAGACCAGCTTACACGGCAAACACTGAACCAGACTAGTTAAATGTTGAGCGAGCAATCTCATTGGCTGCAGGATCAGCAGAGCCCATAAGATCGTGCCCTGATTGCATGTAAAAGACCATCAGCCCGTCCCGTCTAGAGTTTCATGACTGAACTGCTGTATATTCTTTTGAAATCTGTACGCAGTAACCATGAACAACTGCAGAAGAACTGGTAAAATAGTAAGAATATGAATTATATATCTTATAAGTGATGGCAGAGGAACAAATGTTGCACAATACAAAGCCGAAAACATGAGAAAGAATGCATCGTACTTATATATTTTGCATGGAGTACAAAAAGCCCCTGTGGTTCAATGCATCAGTCTGTCATCACAGAAAGCCGAACATCAGCATAACTATGAGCGTTATCTCAATGATAATGGATTATATTTCCTGAGGGCAACACAAATGGGCCTCAAACGGAGACTTGAGGGACACGCAGAGGATTTTACGCTCTCTTGAACATGCTCAGAAATGTGGAATGCTTCCCTGAGGGGGAAAATCTACCTTTAAGACTTTTTCCAAGTCTTATTAAATAAACATGACGAAAAGACAAACAATCTGGAGTAATCCTTCTACCTTTTCTGTTACAACAGACAGATAATATGCTCTATTCTGCTCTCAACATACAGTGATTTGGACTGATTGCAACATTAGTTTTCCCCGTTGAAGCGCTCGGGTCACTCAGTCCAGCCACTGCTGTCATCATATCAAATCTGGATTAAACGCTGTGACAGTGAAAACGGATTAGTCTTTTTGAAAGCTGATATTGCTGCTTTAGCTGCGGCATTTAAATGGATTATGATCCACATGGGATAAAGTCCTGGACAATATTAAGATAGATAAACATATGCTCACATTGTGTTTTTCCTGAGATTGATGGATGAAGTCAAGGTTGACGACCTTGACGACCTTTTATTAATGATATACGATTTACCATTAATGCAAAATCCGATTACAGTAATACCTCGAGATACGAGTATTCTGAGATACTAGCAAATTTTTGCTTTGAAATACGAGTAAATATTTAAAATACGAGCAGCTGAAACAAAACACTACACTTCCGTATTGTGCTTGCGTTATCGACGAGGCGTTAACCCCTCCCTCCTCCTCCTCCTCGTCATTAGCCGCTACTGTATCGTGTGTCTCGAAGGCAAGAACTCATAATTAAAACCACATTTTATTTTATATCACAGGAATCCTTATATACTATAATTGTGTGTGTGTGTCTCTATAGCAATTAAAAACTTGTTTTTTCCATTGTTATTAGCACTAATAAGGGAGTTTTTTAGAGGACCGGAACGGATTAATTTTTTTCTTGTTATTTCTTATGGGAAAAAATGATTTGAGATACGAGCTCGTCCTGGAATGGATTATGCTCGTATCTCAAGGTACTACTGCTACTCTTGTTGGAGTTGCATGTGTCATTGAGAAAGTTTTGAGCAATGACAAGTTGCTGAAACAAACTCCCAATCTGAATCTTTTTCATTAAACATGAAAACAGCGCCAGTGTGTCGTTTCATTAGAAGTACAACTTCATTTTCTACTATAAAGCGACTCTCCAGTGCGTTCATGTTTTCAGTCGCAGACGTCTGACCTCGACGGACTGAGCGGGGGAAATTTCACGTGAAAGAAGGCGGAGCCTCAGCGCACACCTACCTATTACATCATCGCCATGGACCAATGGGAGCACAAAGGTGTTTTCCAGTCAGAGCGAACTTTTCCAGAAAATTTGCTTTGGCAAGCGGTTTCAAACTCCCAAAATACGAACTTCATTTTGGCCTGATTTTGCTTGAAAATCTGTTTTGTTTGCGGTATATCGGGACCTTTAGTTGATTTTTTTGTAACCATTCCATAAATGTTAGCAGAATATTCACTTAACGTTCGCAAAACCCAATTACATTTAAAATAAATAAATAAATAATTACATAATTATGTAAATAATTACAATTACAAACCAAATACATTTTAAAAAATGAGAGGTTTTGAATATTCTGAAAACATTACAAAATAAAAATATATAAGTTAATGTTAAAATATTTTAAGTTAATGAGCTGCTCTTACAACATATTTTTGTCAGCTGGAATGTTAGTCTTGCTGAGTTTTATAAAAGCGACTTTGGCTTTGGATTACATGATCACAAAGTCCTTAAAAAAACAATATTATTGCGTAAAGGGCTGTTTTCCCCTGCCGTCAGGGAGCAGACGCTTTAAAACAGACTGACGAAACATCACGAGTAAGACTGACGTGAAATGTGCTCGATTACATCCGTTCTGTTCTATTAAACATAATCGTTACATGTTCAACACAGCCATCTTTGTTTTAAGGATCAGACTGATAGATGAAGTTCCTGGCTTCAGTTAACACACACAGATCGATATTCGGCCCGAGCAGAAACAGATAGTCTTGCCATCAAGAGAAGCATTTGTTCTCAAGGACAATCCGTTAAAGGTTGTTTATTGTTCTTGTCAGCTCGTAACAGACGATGCGACTGATTTCTGCGTCATATGCTGCTGCTTCTCATGCAGAAACAGAGGAAAGATGTCAATGCTCGGGAGTTTCTCAGTTTTGTAACACTAAAGCTTGTCTCAGACGTTTCTCCTCCTCTATAATGTCACTTATTAAATGCCCATCGTATTTGTAATGTGACCCATTTCTTCATATCAACCCTGTTTGATTTCACTCTTTCACTCAGATATATTACAGTCATATTACAGAAATAAAACACGTTTGAATGCTGATGCGTGTTGAGGAAATCTGACATCGCTCGAATCAATCAGAGATCCCGAGGTGGTTTTCCACACAAACCATCTCGTCTCTCTCAGCGTTTCAGGCCGATCTCCTCCAGGCTGAACGCGGGGTTTCTGTTCTCGTTCAAGCATCTCCTAGAAAAACACGCTCTTCTCTTTCACCAGAGGAAAGATTAAGACTTTTGTTGATCTTCAAAACAGTCTTGAAGGTAGTAGTCAAGTCACCTTTATTTATACAGCGCTGTTTACAATAGAGATTGTTTCAAAGCAGCTATACAGAGATAACAGGAAAACAATGCAATGAAGTTTATTTTGGCTGTACAGCAGCTCTAGAAGAGCCGATCAATACTACTGATGAATATTAAGTGCTAATATTAAGAAGCAAGACAGAGGCGACAGTGGCAAGGAACCAATATCCATCACGAGACAGAATGGAAAAGGAAAAAACCTTGGGAGAAACCAGGATCAGTCGGGGAGTGAGCTGCTCGTATCTCAAATCTTTACTCGTATCTCGGAATACTCGTATGTTGGGACGCTCATATCTCAAGGTATTGCTGTATATCTACAAATATTGTGAGGAACATTTTTTACGAAATACCCAGCAAATAGGAAAGGTTCTCAGAACTTTAGCGAACGTTCTGGCAATGCCAAAGTCTACATTTGCTCAAAGTTATCTGGTCTTTAATAATGCTCTCAAAACGTTATCTACACATCGCTCATGGAAAGTTTTTTTCTGAAGTTTCTGCTCGTTTCAGAGAACATTAAAAAGCAACGTTCCCCATAAAGTGTGAAGGATGATCAAATTGAATGGATAAACAAGAAAACATGTTCAAATGACATTCGTAAATAAAGTTTTCAAAACTTAATTTGAACATTAGCAAAGTGTTCTTAGAACATATTTTGTTAATCTTACTGTGAAAATACTGATAAAAGCTTTATTTATTGAACGGTTAATACAACTTGCTTCATATTTCCATAAGATCCTTCAATTATGAATGGTGCAACAAACCTCGTTTGTGATATGGACTGACATGTTTTTGATGTATTTGTCACAAATTTCACAAGTACTTACAAAGAAACAGAAAGTAACATTAAGTAATACATAAAGTTTTGAAGTAGAAAGTGTGAAAATGTCTTGTGAAACGCACCCCAATAATCTGTTTTACTCACCACTTCATAGTGTTCATAACAAAAGTAACGTAGAAGAATGTGAGCCTTTTAAATGCTATGAATTATTAAATAATTTTTTTAATGACCAATAGATTCATAACCTGGACTAAAATAGTAACTAAAAAAACGACATTAAATATACAAGGACAGTCCCCGTCCTTGCCTTTCAGAAAGCTCAGCAGCGAGACGACAATGGCATGAATGGATGAGAGAGAGAGAGAGAGAGAGAGCGAGCGATTGGTTATTCAGTGCAGTCCTTCAGTGTGATGGGAGGTCAGCTGCTTTCTGGTCTTTTATCAAGTTAATGCACTTTGAACCCAAAGGCAGGGGCTGGAGGCCTTCAGCGTTCCCTGTCTGTCATTTAAAGGGCAGGCAGAATGAGTAAGCCCTAATTGAGCAGATATACTTCATTTCACATGCGAGCATCCGAACGGCTGCCGATAGCGATGCTCTCAAGCACAAAATAGCCTTCCATGTACAGGAGGAGCAGACAAAAGAAGATCAGAACGTCAGAGACAACGTCCTCTTTGCTGATTAAAAGTGCTGACAGTGAATCGGTAAATATGTCTGTGTTGGACTTTCTATTTTAAGAACAAAGATGACTTGATATTTTTTGCTTTGAAGCAATGCAACACATTTAACCACCTTTTGTGTAACAAAATGAACGAAAATAGAAATGTAGAAAACTATATTCTGTAGTGTTGTGTAATACATATCAATTTCAATTGATTTTTATATCATGGTAGATGTATCGTATTCTTTGAAGTAATCATAAATTAATATAGTGATCATTCAGTGACATGTATGATTATAAAGCCCCGAAGTCCCCAAGAGATTAATTCAAAAACACTAATTCATCCAGTAATGAACCAAATGAATCTTTATGAGTGAGTCATTGAATCATTCATTCAAGAGATTCGTTCAAAAATACTGATTCATCCAGTAATGAACCAAATGAATTTTTATGAGTGAGTCATTTAATGATTCATTCAAGAGATTCGTTCAAAAACACTGATTCATCCAGTAATTAACCAAGTGAATCTTTATGAGTGAGTCATTGAATCATTCATTCAAGAGATTCGTTCAAAAATACTGATTCATCCAGTAGTGAACCAAATGAATCTTTATGAGTGAGTCATTGAATGATTCATTCAAGAGATTCGTTCAAAAACACTGATTCATAATTGTGTCAGAATGTCTAGTAAACGACATGTTAATTTGATTAGTTGTCAGATCAGAATCTTGAGAGAATCGTATCTCAATTTTTACCTAATTATTATTTCTTCATATTTCTGTGTTTTAAAAGGTCACTGCTGTAGTATCTGACAATGTTTCGCAAAAAGAAGAAGAAGAGGCCAGAGATTTCGGCACCGAAGAACTTTGAGCACCGCGTCCATACGTCTTTCGACACGAAACGAGGGGTCTTCGTCGGCCTTCCGACACAATGGCAGAGTTTAATAGAAAACCTCCGGAGACCCAAACCAATGGTGGATCCTTCCAGGATAACGCCGGTGGAGCTCAAACCAAAGAAGGTCAGAATCACATCTCGTATTTTAAGAAATATCCCACCATGCCATGATAGACAATTTCAGTTCACTTTCGATTGATTGGAAAGCGTATAAGATCTGCTGTATATACACAGAGCAGATCAAGGCAGGTGGAGCTGGGGGAGGAGGAGGGATCAGCTTACAGCAAACACTGACTAACCAGACTAGTTAAATATTGAGCGAGCAATCTCTCAGCTGCAGGATCAGCAGAAGCCAATCAGATCAGGTCATGTGACTTTTTGCAGATTGCACATAAAGACCCATCAGGTAGGGATGATAGAGAACCAGTTGCAGATTTACTTTAAGAATCACGCATTGTGACTCCGCTCATCGGTTCCTGTGTGCACATTTGAATGTGATTGAAGTGCAAGACCTGGCAGCCAAAGTCTGCAGACACAAAAGTGATTTTAATGTGATTCTAAACCATTCAAGCGCAAGAAGACGCACTGTTTTCTGTGTATCCCACATACAAAAACGACGTGTGCACAGAAAGCCACCTCTCATACTGTCTTTTTGCACTTGAACAAACAAATACACGCAAATATATGTCAACCTATCCTTGCAAGCACAGTTAAACGAGTTAAAGGAAGTCTTAAATGAGCGTAAAGAGTTTTGAGAATATAGCATGCGTCAGATCCGCATCATGTGCGTTAGCTCTTAAAGTGACAGCAGCCTAATAAACCTTCTACTGTCACTATAATAAAATTAATGAAACAACAAAAGAGAGAAAATTCAACTGTCCTAACTACATTTGTAATGTGCATTTTATTCATAAAATGCCGTGTTTCTTTATATTTGATTACCGTTTCTGTACCTGAACACCTTAGAATCTTGAAACCATTCATTTCAATTGTATGTTTGTTCGGATGTATTTATTTGTGCGATCGCTAATTAGTTTATTTGTTGAGTGTTTACTTGTTGTTAATAATGCTAGCAAATTATATTATTTAGGCTAGTTGTTTTTACTATGGTGTTTTTAAACCACATGCAAACATTCCTTGTGTAATTTTTTCTTCAGCCTGTTGATTTGTTCATAGTATTCAGTCACAACGGAATGTATTACAATAAGACTGAGAATGAACGTGAATGGTATCTAATTATCAAATTTAGGGATTGATGAGCAAAATCAGAATTATTCAAATTCAATCGATACCCAACCCATCATACATATACACACATTCCAATTTTTAGGTTCTTCCAAATATTGTCTTAATGCTAGCAATACTCTTTTGTTTCATCAATTTGAATGAAACAAAACAAAATGGTTTGTTCTAAATTCAAATTGTCTCATTTAGCCAATAAACTCAAGGCAACTGGTTTATTCAGCAACTTTAACTCTTGACCCACAAACCTCAAGAACGGCGAAAAACAACACAAGTGAAAAAAGATGAGCTCTTAGTATCACAACAAAACAAATAATTAACAATAATGACCAAACAACTACAAAAATGTCAACAAACAGCGAAACTGTAATCTTATGACAGAAACCGCATCAGTTCTTTGTGCTGCATAAATACAGTAATACCTTGAAATACTCGTATCGCAAGATACAAGCAAGCCTTCGAGCAATTTTTGCTTTGAGATGCGAGTAAATATTTGAGATAAGAGCAGCTTCCAGACGCTAGAGGTGTTCAGCACTCGCAGCAGCTCAAGCTCCTCATTTATGGGTAATTGCATATGATCTCCACTAGAGGCAGCTTGGTTTTACAGCGGGGGTTACCGGGGGCAACGAGTGATTCACCAGTATTAACGAGTGATTCACCAGTATTAAGCTGGGAGCAGCACAAGTTATGAGTGTTACATAATAATACATATGAGCTTCTGATCCAATACACAACACGGGAATCGTCCTGGAATGGACTATGCTCGTATCTCAAGGTATTACTGTATTGTGTGATTTAAAATTCTTTGTTTGGAGACTAACATTTGTAGGATTCTCAGTCCGAGTTTTTATGCACATGAAACTAATGATTACAGCAGAACCTTTAATCTCAACGTCCCAATTTTGGCTTTTGCCTGTCTTGAGACGGGCTTGATTTTAAGTAGAGAATCTTAATGTTCTTTCAGAGACTTTCCAGGCTCGAGGGAAGGTAACGGCGCTCAGAAACACCGTTTCTCCTCTGTCACGTTGGCTTCTTATCTATCACCGGCCTCAACGAACAGCCCTGTTGTGAACACCGACTCCGAGCGCTGAGTCCTCGGAGGAGAAAAGATTTATTACCTCACGCTGGCAATTAATAATGATGCATGCGAGCCGCCGCCACAGCGAGACTCAGGCGTAAAAACTGCAACTCCAAGCAAAAGAGCCAAAGCTCTCTAACATCTAAACATCTCTGTTCTTCAATGCATGAACATATGCTTTATAGAGAACAGCTTGCTCTGAATTACTCCGTGATTGTGATGGCAGATGATGAAGTCAAATGCATTCGGAATGATTTAGATGCATTTACTTAAAAAGCCAAATTACTAAAAGTCAAAAAGGGCTGCGCACCTTCATTTGTGGATCAGCTGTCCTCTCTCTCTCTCTCTCTCTCTCTCTCTCTCTGCGCCCTGAGCTCGTGTCACGTCTGTCAGAGCCTCTGTGAATAAAGCACACGACAGCCGTCAGCAAATACTGCAAATATAAAACACAGACACATGAATGTCACGTCTATTCTGAGCAGTGTTAGTGTCTTTTCTAGTATCATTTCTTGGGTCATTCTTAGGAAGCAGAGCCATTTGTACCGGTTTTCTCATTAAGTGTTTTGTTGTTGTTCATTATACTAAAAAAAGTGAGCTGCAAAAATGGCATTTCTGTAAACCGGATGTACCGGATTTATATTTTTACCCTTCATATTTTCATTGCTGTTCACGTTCGTGCTGAAAATGTTTTTACTTTGCTTTGGTCTTAATTGGCGAGAAAATAAATCTAACCATCCATCCATTTAGCATGCTATAAATGCTGTTCTTGCAGCTCACGTTCTTCCTTTTTATTATAATGGGATAAACAGCAATAAAAGCAGTGTGAGGATCAACGCACGAGTTATGTAATCAGATTACTTTTTCAAGTAACTAGTAAAGTAACATCACTTTTCAACAAAATACAACAAAATATCCAACTTCCTTTTCAAGTAAGGAATGCAAATCACTCATTGCACAAAAACAGATTAACTTTTCATGAAAATGAATGAAAGCTGTGAAATGCAAACCTGCATGAATAAGTTTAAAGTAGGTTAAATAAATAAAATAAAATATTCTTTTAATCTCAGTTTGTTTACCGGTGTCTTTGTTGCTGTCCTTGATGATCCAATTAAACCAAACATGACTTTAGTTGAACATGTGCTTCACCTTCATCCAATTCTTCTGTGATCCAGACCAGCAGGAGCTGAACGGTTGGTGTGAACAGCGTCCTCTAGTGTGCAGGTGTGGCTTTGCATTTCCTTCAGCCTGACGATTATTCCTGTCCCTTTTGGTTTTTAAAGGGCCTTTAAATTTGCAAAAATGAAACGTCAGAACAGCCAAAGTTTCCTTCTCCATCAGGAACAGTTAAACTCCTGCACTGGGCAATAAACATGCACACACACAACACTAGTTATGCTTATATTTATTTAGCATACCTTACCTATTACTCTCTTTCCCTCGCATCTGTACGTAACACACCTGTACATGCAGAGATTGTTTATTTTATTTATCTGATTATTATTTTGTATATCTGATTGTGATTAAAAAGCAAGCCCAGCTCAGGTGAGAAAAAGTAACGTAACGCATTGCTTTCCGTTAAAAGTAACTAAGTAACCCAATTAGTTACTTTTTAGTGAGTAACGCAATATTGTTGCAAGTGATGTCAATTTAGAATGTTCAAATTCTAAAATTCTACTATTACCGTAAAATCAGTTTTTTCCCATCATCCATTGGCTGATGTTACATCACACGACTGCTCTCTTGTTCATGCAAATGTTTCAGCTCTTAAAGTGACAGCAGCCTAATAAATCTTCTGCCGTCTGTCATTAATGACCAGTTTTGGGGAAAGTTGCTTTCAAAAGTAATGCTCTACAATATTTCTCCCTTAAAAATAATCTAATTGCATAACTTAGTTGCTTTTGAATTTGTAATGTGTTACGTTACGTTTCCTCTTATCTGGACGAGGCTTGTTTGTTTGATTATTGTTTTAATCTATTTTTGGGAAAAGCACTTTCACACCAAAATTGAAATAACGAGGCTGAAGGAAGTGCAGATTGACGCGTTTAACTGTCGAGCTCAAACAAACCTCTCAGCCGCTGCCGTTCTGGATCAGGAGAAGAAAGTTTCACACTTACTGACCGATAACAACCAAACGTCATTTCTGCTGATGGTTGAACTGAATCATCGAAGGTCAGCAGCGAGTGCATCAGTCAATAAAGTGAGATTAAATGCAAACAAATATTTGCTTTATTTAGCATTACATTTTTGGTGATTTGCATGATATTCTGATTCTGCATTGCACTGATTTTATTCATTTTGAGGAATATTTTTTGTGTACAAATGAGATTAACAAACACACAAACACACACACACACACACAGTCTCAAACACAAACACACACACAGTTGTTAATGACAATCAAAGAACAAACAAAAAAGAGAAAATCACTCGCTGCTTTTGCAGTTTTATTAAAGATTCATCTGTGCTGTCATCAGATTCATTATGCAGTGAAGACTGTGAAGTGTTTGATAACTTTATTCTGTGTATTTCCTACCTGAAAATCGTAAAGTTTTGTTTACAGCATTACAAACACAATCAAAAAGAATAACTTTTGTGCAGTAAAAATCTGAACCATTATGAGAAATGAAAAAATGAGTCCTAATATATTAAAGGGCAGGGAAATATGATGTTTATAATAATTTATTATAAGTTTAATTAAATGTAAAAGTTATATATATTTTTAAGCCTAATAAATGTAAAATTGATTGTTTTAAATTATACTGTAATGTTGAATGGCAAGAATGAATTAGAAAAAAAAAACAATCAATAGCATCGGTGATACTGCCATTCTTTCATAAAAAGACATATATTAAATATATACATATATATTTATTTATTAAAACATTAAACAAACATTTAAAATATAGGTTACTGTCTATATGTTTTTTCCACATTAATTTGTAGATTAAATGTGAAATTATTACAATATAAAAACATATTTAAAACCTTGTGCGAATAGCTACAGAAAAATTAGCGATTAATTACATTTTCAATTTATTGACAGCACTAATTGTAATGCATTACTTTTAAAAGTAACTTTTCAAACACAGAGTAAAACAAACAACACTTCAATATAATAAAAAAAAAAAACTTATTATAAATACCATAAAAATACAGAAATACCTCTTTGTTTTTTGCTTCGGTCTTTATTTGCAAGAGCAGAAATCCTCAGACAGACAGTGTTTCTCAAACACAAATCAGCCAGAAATAGACTCCTTAGAGGAAAGTGTGATTTTGAGTTCATCCGCACCCATGTGAATTCACACGCTCTTTAAATAGCGCTGTGTTTCAGTTCGCATTAATCACAAACTGCCTCTGCTCTTCCCCAGACCATCGTGCGAGGCAGCATGATCGGCCACGGAGACTATATCTCCGCCATGCTGTCTGACATGAGCCGGCTGTCCGTCACCAGCTCCAACTCCCTGCGCAAGAGCAGCCCGTCGGCACGCAAGAGAGCGCAGTCGCTCGGCCGTCTGGGGGAAGTCAACGAGGCCGACGCGTATCAGTACGAGGGACTGGATGAAGCCGAGTCGCACTGGGGGGACAAGTCCCGAAACATCCACAGCGAGAGCGGCACGCCGTACATGGGGCTGAAGAAGAGCGTCACGCTGCAGCCCAACGGCGTCCTGCCCAGGGCCAAATCCACCTATGAGGTCAGCATGAGCTCTCTGGAGGGGCCTCCACTCCTTCCGGTGCCTCCGCCGCCCCCCATCCCCGTCCCCCCGCCGCCCAGATGCATGTATCTGGGTGGAGATGTCGGGAGCCCCACCGAAAGGCTCATGATGCGACGAGAGTTTCCCATTGTATTCGCACACAACCAGAGGCCCATCACCTGTTTCTACAGCCCCACCATGCCGATGCAGCATCCGCACGGAGACGCCCTCACTCCGGACATGAGGACAGCCAACAGACTCCTGGTGCATCCGCAAAACAGCCCGGGGAGACCGTTCTCCTCCTATGACCTGAAGGTAGACACAAGGCCAACAGGCTCCTTTATGGAAGCGTTCTTTACTTTAAGAGTTTACATCTCGCAAATCTGACGTTCTTTCTTTATAGTTCAATTCAAGGCAAGACACCTTTATTTCTAGTGCTGTATAGCTTCACATTGCCAAGCATTGATGAAACTATAGCTATGAGCAGCCTTTAAGAGCCCGATTAAGGCACGATATTACGACGTAGAATCAGAACAACTCCACCAATGATCAATTAAAGACATATTAAGATGATTTCAGGCAACATGGCTGAAAATCCCAAATGCAGTCGTTAATCGTGTGATTTCACGTCTTTTACATTATAATAAAAAAGTGGTCTGCAAACATGGCATTTCTGTAAACTGGATGTACAAAATGTGATTTATATTTTTACCCTTCACTTTTCTTTGCTGTCCATGTTCGTCACGGCATCTGTGCTGAAAGTGTTTTTTTGGCGAGAAAGTAAATCTAACCATTCATCCTTTTAGCAGAAATGCTGTTCTTGCAGCTCACGTTCTTCTTTTTGTTATTATAATGGGAATAAACTGCAGTAAAACCAGTGTGACGGTCAACGCATGTAATCAGCAACTTTATATTACTTTTGAATTTACAACAAAATAACTCAAGCAAAGAATGCAAATCACTTGTTGCACAAAAACAGATTCAGTTTTCATCAAAATGAATGAAAACTGCGAAATGCAAACACAGAATATTACGCAAACCTGCAAGAATTAAGTAGGTTAAATAATACAAATAGTGCAAGAAAATGGTTTCGTCTATCGACACAAAATCAATACATTTTTGCCAGCATGGTTCAGATTTGGTGAAAATTGACCTATGACCTTGGAGGAGTTTGAAAAGTAGTTTTTAAACCAAATCAAAATGCTGGACAGGATGTTCGGCTGACAATAGCAAAATTGGTCTGTTCTCGGCATGACCCCTAATCTATGAAGACTAGTTACATTACAATTCCATTACAATAGGCATGATTAATTCATAAATCAACAATTTTATAAAAAGTTGGAAAATTCATTATAACTTTTGACGTCAAGAACTTTTTGAGGACCTTCAGGGCAAGGGGCCAAAGAAACATACAGAGTTTCGCAAAGATAGACCAATACATTTATAAAATACAGTATTTTATGACAGAATTAAAAATGGCAGACGCCCTGGGAAAATCGGGTTCGACTCAGCATGATGTATCGAATCTAAAGTTTTATGATTTTTGGCATAACCACTCAGATGTTATAAGCAAAAAGAGCAATTTTTCATATCTCCTGACCACTAGGGGGTGCTGTGCTGAAACTCTGCAGGTCATCTCAGGTCATGGTTGTCATAACACACACCAAGTTTGGTCAGGATATATTAAAGCATTTTGGAGACATTGCCTCTTTGTCAAAATCATTCGCACATTATTCGAGAACGTTTGGACAAATCAACTTGAATTCCACAACTTTTTGCCTGCATCGTCTGCAGTTGGTCTGGTTAAAATTTCGTGAAAATCTGAGCAACAGCAATTTTCTTTCTAACTCTTACGGTTCTAAAGTTATTGCTATAAATGTGAGTGCCACTTTGAACAGTTGGTGGCGCTAGAGGGATTGAGTTAGAGACTCCAAAGTTGCTATGGTGGCAGTTCAGGCTGTCCTTTATACGTGTACCAAATTTTATAACTTTCACACAAGCGATTCTATGGTCTGTCATAGACTCAAGAGCAGAAGACGAAGAAGAATCGGAGCACTAACGTTACAATAGGTGGCTAAATGCCTTCAGTGCTTGAAAACAGACTTGAATTTTGCTTGTAGGTACAGTAGCTATGAAAAGACAAGAGTGTCATTATTCTGGGCAGTTTTTCTCTGGCCAAATGAACCAACATGGAATTCCAAGTTTACATCGTGCAACTCTGTATTTTTCCAGAATCTCACAGAATTGTGAGGTATGAACATGCAAGAAACAAAGTCAGAATTTTGAATTTTTATGTTGTTATTCTGTGGCAGAAACAAGCTTCCATACTCCTTTTAACGAAAAACTGATAAAAACACACCGAACAAATCATGAACTTACTTGAATATGTGAATTTATAGTAAAGTGTCATTTATTCCTGTGATTAAAGCTGAATTTATTAGATGATAAATACAGTAAAACAGTGTAATATTATATCAGTGTAAAACAGCTGTTTTCTATGTGAATATATAGTAAAGTGTCATTTATTCCTGTGATTAAAGCTGAATTTATTAGATGATAAATACAGTAAAACAGTGTAATATTATATCAGTGTAAAACAGCTGTTTTCTATGTGAATATATAGTAAAGTGTCATTTATTATTGTGATTAAAGCTGAATTTATTAGATGATAAATACAGTAAAACAGTGTAATATTATATCAGTGTAAAATACAGTTTCCAAAACAATATGAAGCAGTTTTTAACATTGATAATAATAACAACAGTTAACTGACAATAATTGAGCAGCAAGATTGATTTCTGAAGGATAATGTGACACTGAAGGCTGGATTAATAAATAAAACTATTTTAAATTGTATTAATATCTCATATAATTAGCAAAGCAGGTTTACGTTTACATTTATCAGATGCTTTTATTCAAAGCGACTTGCATTGCCTTCAAGAAACACATTGACGCTCTAATCAGTTCTTGCTTTCCCTGGGAATCGAACCCATGACCTTGATGTTGCAAGCACCAGTGCTCTGCTGGTTGAGCTACAGGAAAGCTGTATTATTGTATTGATGATCACTATTTTTTTCTATTTGTCCTTGTGTTTGTCCTCAAAGACTCAGGCCGACGCAGCCATGAGACACCAGCCGGGATATTTGCACAGCGGCACTAGCAGTCCACTCATGAGCGGCAGCAGGCCTCACAAAACCGTCCGTTCCTCCTCCAGCTACACCATCGGGCTCTCCCCCAACATCAGCTATCGGCCCACTGGTCCAGACCCCTTTATGAGGCACTCCGGCTGCCCGAACCCAGGTCTCTACCCCAGACAGGACAGCCCGTCCCAGCCTCGGCCGTCACCCACCGGCTCTCTGGCCAACAGCCCTCCGGGAACCTGCTCGCCCGCGTTCAGACCCCCGCTGCACCCCTCGCCCCGCCCGCCGCCCGACCCTCCCAAAGTCACCCACGAGCAGTTCAAAGCCGCCCTGCAGATGGTGGTGGATAAAGGAGACCCGCGCTCGTATCTGGAGAACTTCGTGAAGATCGGAGAGGGATCCACGGGTGTGGTGTGCATCGCCCGCGAGAAACACAGCGGACGCGTGGTGGCCGTCAAGATGATGGACCTCAGGAGACAACAGCGCAGAGAACTGCTCTTCAACGAGGTGAGCGAAAGAACAGTCGAATCCTCATCAACACACAATATTCTCCATTCATTCTAACCAATCGAAGAATCGATTGAGATTTGGGAACCTTTCTGATTGATCGGATCCCAGCGGATCGTAATACACACAAGTCTACCCTAGTGCTGCACGATGAATCGCAATCTTGTCATTAAATGACAATGATTTGTATGGTGGCAAAATCTTTTATGAACTCTAAATAAGAGACAAATATCCTAATTGTCTTTATAAAAGTTATTTTCTTGCAAGAAAAGGTCAGCAGTCGTACAGCCTGATGGAGAAGGGAGGGCTGCGCCAGCATTATATCGCCAATCTTCAAGGTTAACGTTATAATTTTATATTCCTTATCAGGAACACATTACCCTCTCTATACCTCAAATGTATTTCTTCAAACTGATTATCTCTTATTTACTAGTTCTACAGAATAGAAAATACAATTAATGTCACATAATAATCAATAATGTCAAGAAACTAAATATAATCATGGATAATAATAAAAAGAAAACATATCATTTATAAAATTCCATGGCAATTTGTCTGTTTGTTAAAGCTTTGAGAGTGTAGTTAGGCTATATAGATATAAAAGCGCTTCACAAATAGTCTTTTCCACCACAAAGTATCGTTATTTCTGTCTTACAATAATTGTGATTATCACAGAAGAACTGGGATAAAAGTTTATAGTTCGGATGTAAACACTGTTGTCTACAGAAGTAATCAAAATAGAGCGAATCCCCTATTGAAAGTACATTTTTCACGCCAATAGGTGTTGACAAGTAACTGTTAAAATTGTATTTGTCATTGAATCATTCACTCAAGAGATTCGTTCAGAAACGCTGATTCATCCAGTAATGAATCAAGTGAAGTCTTTATGAGTGAGTCATTGAATCATTCACTCAAGAGATTCATTCAAAAACACTGATTCATCCAGTAATGAATCAAGTGAAGTCTTTATGAGTGAGTCATTGAATCATTCCCTCAAGAGATTCGTTCAGAAACGCTGATTCATCCAGTAATGAATCAAGTGAAGTCTTTATGAGTGAGTCATTGAATCATTCACTCAAGAGATCCATTCAAAAACACTGATTCATCCAGTAATGAATCAAGTGAAGTCTTTATGAGTGAGTCATTGAATCATTCACTCAAGAGATTCATTCAAAAACACTGATTCATCCAGTAATGAATCAAGTGAAGTCTTTATGAGTGAGTCATTGAATCATTCACTCAAGAGATTCGTTCAGAAACGGTGATTCATCCAGTAATGAAACAAGTGAACCAATTTTCTTTAATTATTCTTTCCAATTAATTAAACATTTAGCTAAATTAAATAAACTGCAGCAGTTAATATTTTTTTCAGAACCTTTAGTAATTTAAATGTTAATTTGTTTCGAATCGTTATCGATATTTGAAACAAAAAATAAATGTGATTCTCAATTTATCCAGAATTGTGCGGCTCTAGCGGAAACACAAGCTTGTGATTTTTGTTTTATAAATTGCATTCTAAGTAATTAACTCCAAAATTAGTATGTATATCAGCGAGAGAAATAATGTAATTATTGTGGGCTCCTGGTTATGTATTTGCAGTCTGTGTGTTTCGCGAGACACAAATAACTTTTGTGTAATGAGTTCATCAAGTGCATTGTCACACAGAGAACAAGAGTCTTGAATAACTTGCACCAAACATTGACTAATTAAGTAATTTAGGATGGAAATTACAGACAGAAACATAACAATAAATTGTTGCCTCTGTATAGAATAATAATAATAATAAGCAACCTCAATATTGATTGATTTAAATGCAGATATCATGCATTAATTGTCTATGTGAATGTCCCAAAAATGATCCTGTCATGGATTTTTCTCATTGAGTATCCTGTAATCATAAACGCATCACGTTACTGAAGTGAAATGTGTTTCAGATGCCGTTCACTTCAGAACATTCAGATGCAACACATTTTAAATGTAAAAACGAGGAATGCTTTTGGTTTTGTATTTGTATTTTTTAATCACAATCTATGATTTATTGCAAGGCACAGAAACTAGAAGATTTAGAATCTACTCAATCAAACAATTTTACACACAGACATGCACGCACACACACGCACGCACGCACACACACACACACACACACACACACACACACACACACACACACACACACACACACACACACACACACACACACACACACACACACACACACACACACACACACAAATATATAATGTATACACACACACACATATTTATATATTTGCAAGGCTGCACACTTGTGTGACTGCATGTATTTTTCATTTATTTTAATTTTGATTAATGAAATAAAATAAATAAAATAAAAATATGCATATCGATGCACACTCAATTTTGACCACTCCTCTGAAAACTGAAGACACAGAAACCTCAAAATAAATGCAATCAAAGAAAATGGAAGCATGAGCATCATGTTCATGAAGTTCATTCACTTCCTCCCCGAGTGTTTTGCGTTGATCAGAGTGTGTGTGTGTGTGTGTGTTCACAGGTGGTGATTATGAGAGATTACCAGCACAGGAACGTGGTGGAGATGTTTAAGAGTGCGCTGGTGGAGGAGGAACTCTGGGTAATCATGGAGTATCTGCAGGGAGGAGCTTTGACCAACATCGTGTCTGAAACCAGGTGTGAACGCAGAACTTCATCATTCATCCCGGAAAACCTTCACTCTTCCTTCTGTTTCAGGAAAGCAGAGAATATACCAAAACACACGCATATTATTTATATAAAATTAGACATTAATATTTAACACTAGCCATTATATAAGACAATAGGAAATAAACACAAGCAAACAATTCAGTCAAACATACAAAATCAGGGCTCTAGTTATGAAATCTAATATTTCCCTTTACCCAAATCGATTTACTCTGGAACGAGTAATAAAATAATATGACCAAAGATTGATATATGCCAAATAAATTATACATGTTTACACACTCTACAAAAGAGCCAGTGGCAACTACATTGCCATAATATAATATAATATTAAATCATAATATAATATAATACAATCAAATCATTTGGAACCAGTTAATGGTTAAAAGATTAATGGTTAATCATGCAATGATGAATCATTCCCAATCAGACCAGGAACATGATTAAAGAAAGTAAATGGAGTTTGTTGTCATACCGTGTCACTTTAAGATCCCATGCTGGAGTTTTTAATGTGAATTCAGGAACTGTGACATCACTGCGACTGCAGTTCTGCTGGAAGGATGATGTTGTATTATTGCAGTGTTTCTCTCTCACCACAAGAGGGTAATGTCCAGCTGAGCATCTCCTGCACGAATGCTGACTGTAATGTGATTAGATCATCAGATGAGCAGATGTTGTGATGACATGCAGAGGGGATTTGATTAGTGGTTTCATTAGTTTGGTAAATGCAGCTCTGTCTTTATCTGAGGAGGGAAGAGATTTCCTCGAGTCACACGTGACAGCAGACACCTGAGAACCCATTCAACGGGACATTTACAACCAACCAATATGATATGAGGAAATTAATAAGCCTGCATCTCAATAAAAACGAGACATGCAATAATAAAAACGAGACATAAATTAATAAAAACGAGACATGCATTAATAAAAATGAGACAAGCATTAATAAAAATGAGACATGCATTAATAAAAATGAGACATGCATTAATAAAAATGAGACATGCATTAATAAAACGAGACATGCATTAATTAAAAAAATTAGACATGCATTAATAAAAACGAGATATGCATTAATAAAAAAATGAGACATGCAATAATAAAATGAGACAAGCATGAATAAAAACGAGACATGCAATTAATAAAAATGAGACATGCATTAATGAAAAATGAGACAAGCATTAATAAAAACGAGACAAGCATTAATAAAAAATGAGACAAGCATTAATAAAATGAGACATGCATTAATAAAAAATGAGACAAGCATTAATAAAAATGAGACAAGCATTAATAAAAACGAGACAAGCATTAATAAAAAATGAGACATGCATTAATAAAAACGAGACAAGCATTAATAAAAAACGAGACAAGCATTAATAAAAACGAGACATGCATTAATAAAAATGAGACATGCATTAATAAAAACGAGACAAGCATTAATAAAAAACGAGACAAGCATTAATAAAAATGAGACATGCATTAATAAAATGAGACATGCATTAATAAAAATGAGACAAGCATTAATAAAAACGAGACATGCATTAATAAAATGAGACATGCATTAATAAAAATGAGACAAGCATTAATAAAAACGAGACATGCATTAATAAAAAACGAGACAAGCATTAATAAAAACGAGACATGCATTAATAAAAAACGAGACAAGCATTAATAAAAATGAGACATGCATTAATAAAATGAGACATGCATTAATAAAAATGAGACAAGCATTAATAAAAACGAGATATGCATTAATAAAAAAATGAGACATGCAATAATAAAATGAGACAAGCATTAATAAAAATGAGACATGCATTAATAAAACGAGACATGCATTAATTTAAAAAATTAGACATGCATTAATAAAAACGAGATATGCATTAATAAAAAAATGAGACATGCAATAATAAAATGAGACAAGCATTAATAAAAACGAGACATGCAATTAATAAAAATGAGACATGCATTAATGAAAAATGAGACAAGCATTAATAAAAACGAGACAAGCATTAATAAAAAATGAGACAAGCATTAATAAAATGAGACATGCATTAATAAAAAATGAGACAAGCATTAATAAAAATGAGACAAGCATTAATAAAAACGAGACAAGCATTAATAAAAAATGAGACATGCATTAATAAAAACGAGACAAGCATTAATAAAAACGAGACATGCATTAATAAAAACGAGACAAGCATTAATAAAAAACGAGACAAGCATTAATAAAAATGAGACATGCATTAATAAAAACGAGACAAGCATTAATAAAAAACGAGACAAGCATTAATAAAAACGAGACATGCATTAATAAAAATGAGACATGCATTAATAAAAACGAGACAAGCATTAATAAAAAACGAGACAAGCATTAATAAAAATGAGACATGCATTAATAAAATGAGACATGCATTAATAAAAATGAGACAAGCATTAATAAAAACGAGACATGCATTAATAAAATGAGACATGCATTAATAAAAATGAGACAAGCATTAATAAAAACGAGACAAGCATTAATAAAAAACGAGACATGCATTAATAAAAAATGAGACAAGCATTAATAAAAACGAGACATGCATTAATAAAAAACGAGACAAGCATTAATAAAAACGAGACATGCATTAATAAAAAACGAGACAAGCATTAATAAAAATGAGACATGCATTAATAAAAATGAGACAAGCATTAATAAAAACGAGACATGCATTAATAAAAATGAGACAAGCATTAATAAAAATGAGACAAGCATTAATAAAAATGAGACATGCATTAATAAAAACGAGACATGCATTAATAAAAATGAGACATGCATTAATAAAAATGAGACAAGCATTAATAAAAATGAGACATGCATTAATAAAAATGAGACAAGCATTAATAAAAACGAGACATGCATTAATAAAATGAGACATGCATTAATAAAAATGAGACAAGCATTAATAAAAACGAGACAAGCATTAATAAAAAACGAGACATGCATTAATAAAAAATGAGACAAGCATTAATAAAAACGAGACATGCATTAATAAAAAACGAGACAAGCATTAATAAAAATGAGACAAGCATTAATAAAAACGAGACAAGCATTAATAAAAAATGAGACAAGCATTAATAAAAACGAGACATGCATTAATAAAAAACGAGACAAGCATTAATAAAAACGAGACATGCATTAATAAAAAACGAGACAAGCATTAATAAAAATGAGACATGCATTAATAAAATGAGACATGCATTAATAAAAATGAGACAAGCATTAATAAAAACGAGACATGCATTAATAAAAATGAGACAAGCATTAATAAAAATGAGACATGCATTAATAAAAATGAGACAAGCATTAATAAAAATGAGACAAGCATTAATAAAATGAGACATGCATTAATAAAAATGAGACAAGCATTAATAAAATGAGACAAGCATTAATAAAATGAGACATGCATTAATAAAAATGAGACAAGCATTAATAAAAATGAGACATACATTAATAAATCAGGGACAGTCGTGTCAGTGTGTCGTTGGTCTTGTGTTCAGGCTGAGCGAGGAGCAGATCGCGACAGTGTGTGAGGCCGTGTTGCAGGCGCTCGCGTATCTCCACTCACAAGGCGTCATCCACAGAGACATCAAGAGCGACTCCATCCTGCTGTCACTGGACGGCCGCGTGAGTCCATCTGTCTCTCTGCTCTCCCTCAACCTCCCTCAACCTTCCTTTCCTAAGATTATTTCTTAGGAAAGTTTGAAAGTATGAGTTTAATTGCTTGAAATATGATTGAAATCACTTCAATAAAGGAAAATACGGTTCAGATCAACATGTGCAGATCAAATCTGTCAAATCAACTGCAGGAAATTATAACCACAACATCATAATTGTGTTTGAGACGTGGATTTAATGCTGACACTTTAGTTTTTATAATCAGGCTCTCAAAAATTATATTAAAAAAAGTGTCATATTGGTGAATCCCTAAAATACACACACACACACACACACACACACACACTCACACACGAACACATTTATCTCTGATAGTTTCTTTGATACGGTACAATTTCCAGGTGAGACAGAGTGAAATGAATATACGTTTTAAACATGTGTAACCAAACTCTTATCCTGTCTCTGTGTTCCTAAATCAGATCAAGCTGTCAGACTTTGGGTTTTGCGCACAGATCAGTAAAGACATCCCGAAGAGGAAGTCTCTGGTGGGCACGCCGTACTGGATGGCTCCTGAGGTCATCTCCAAATCCCCTT
The DNA here is from genome assembly GCA_037043235.1 of Rhodeus uyekii. Lineage (NCBI taxonomy): Eukaryota > Metazoa > Chordata > Actinopteri > Cypriniformes > Acheilognathidae > Rhodeus > Rhodeus uyekii. The sequence goes on from JAWRVZ010000137.1 coordinate 1,368,431, forward strand.
ATGGGACTGAGGTAGAGCACGAAACAAAGCCATGTTAATCTCTGACAGCCAACGGCGTGAGAGTAAACCTGTGCTGCATTCTGCAGGTGGACGTTTGGTCTCTGGGGATCATGGTGGTGGAGATGGTGGACGGGGAACCGCCGTATTTCAGTGAAACGCCCGTGGCTGCCATGAAGAGACTGAGAGACGAGTCGGCGCCCACCGTACGCAACGCTCATCAGGTCAGAGGAAGCTCTCTCTCTCTCTCTCTCTCTTTCACTCTCCAGTCATCACAGGGACAAAGACACTCAAGTCAGAAGGACAGAAGGTTAATGCACGGTCAGGGAAAATAATAATGGGCCAAGTAAAAAAAATAAAAAAAAAATAAAACAAAACAAAATAATGAAATATTAAAATATTAAAATAAAAGAATAAAATTGCAATATAATATTTAAATAAATAAATATTAATAATACAACTGCAATAAAATAATCTAAATTAAAATACAATAAAATAAAAGAATAAAATTGCATTATAATATTCAAATAAAATTGCAATAAAATAATACAATAAAATTATTAATAATACAATTGCAATACAATAATCTAAATTAAAATACAATAAAATGCTAACATATTAAAATAAAATAAAGTAATACAATTGCAATAAAACAATAAAATAAAATATTGAAATAAATCAGTTAAAATATAATAAAATCATTAATACAATAATATTTTATTTTAATTTATTGCAATTTTATTAAAGAATAAAATGTTAACATTAAAATAAAATTGCAATAAAATAATAAAATAAAATATTGAAATAAATTAAAATGCAATAAAATTATTAATAATAAAATCGTAATACAATAATCTAAATGAAAGTACAAAAAATAATAACATATTAAAATAAAATAATCTAAAATAAAGTAATATACACAATAAAGTAATATAAACAATATAATAAAATTATCAATAATACAATAATAATAATACAATTGCAATAAAATTATCAATAAATTCAAATAATAAAGTATTCAAATAAAATAATATAACTGCAATAAAATAATTAAATAAATTAAACTACAATAAAATAAAACGATGAAATACAATATATATTGAAATATTGAAACTGATTCGAATCCATTTTATATGACATGAATACATGCAAGTCTGCTGCTCAAAAACAATATTTTCTAGACCAACAAAATCGGTTTTTGAATATATAAATAATAATAATAGAGGAACCAAGGCATTCCTGTACAGCAAGCTAAACCCAATATCAAAATTCTTTAAATCGTTATTCACATATGCAAATACGCACTGCTTTAAGGACAATAGGAGGCGATGAAGCTGCGGTGGAAAAAGCGAGTAAAGAATAGCAGTTCTCCCCTCTGCCATGTTTAGAGTTTATGATCATATTATTTATTGAGGGGAATTCATGTCCAGTGATGATGTAAATGTCCTGTTTCTCTGCAGGTGTCTCCAGTGCTGAAGGACTTTCTGGACCGCATGCTGACGCGAGACCCGCTGGAGCGAGCGAGCGCCACCGACCTCCTGGAGCATCCCTTCCTCCTGCAGGCCAGCTCTCCGCAGTGCCTGGTGCCCCTGGTGGAGCAGTACCGCAAGCGCATGTCCCGCTGCTGAAGTCCCCAGCGTCCACCCGCAGCGTCCCGCGCCCGACGCACAACCAGAACCAGAAGAGCAGGGCAAGCGCAGGCTTTTCCAGGCCTGAGTGTGGAAAGCACCAGAGCATCCAGGACTGAGAGGCTGTTTCAGAGAGATGAACTCACACAGCCGCATTCTTCTACCCGAGGACGTCCCACTGCTGCTCAAAAGCCAGTGAATTAGGGCAGAAGAGCATCTGACTGAAAACCACTGGGTTTTATTTGAAGCTGCTCATTTTCAGTGTGATCCTGATAAATCTGCGGCCACTGAAACCTGGAACTGCTGGGTTTGTACACATCCATCACGCTTGTTTCGATATAATGATTTTGCTCTCACTGTTGGTTTTTACAGCAATGTCAACTACTGTATTATTTACAATAAGGTTCTGTTTGTTAACATTACACTCACATTCCTGCATTTATCAGCTGCTTTTATCATTGCATTCAAGAAACACATTTACATTCTATTCAGTTCTTGCTTTCCCTGGGAATCAAACCCTTGACCTTGACGTTGCAAGCGCCACTCTCTACTGTTAGAGCCACAGGAAAGCAACATTAGTTAACTAACCGCTTCTAAAGCATTTATTATGTTATTTTCAACATTTACTGATACACTATTAAAATCGAAAGTTGATCTCATTTAATGGACCTGAACTAACATAAACTAACCACGAACAGTTTTTATTAACTAACTGTTAATAAATGTGTTGCTCAAGGTTATTTAATGGTACTTAACCAACATTAGAGTAAAGCTTTACTTTATCATCTACAATCTGGAGTTCAATGGATGTGCATCACAGGTTGTGTGTGTAAACAGCTTCAAACGTGGCTCATCAAATCAGATTTTAATGCGTTTTGTTACGCGACTTGAAACCTAAAGCTTTTTTCCAGGTTGATTTTCAGGAATACATCAGGATATAAAATAACCCGCTCCATGATTTGTCACATGGCCCACATTTACTGACCGTTTAACACATTTTAGCATTTTTAAACTGCAATATTTGATCAGCACAGGAAATGTGAAAGTATGTGGATGCTGAAACAGAGATTTCACCTGCGTTTTAAAGCGTGTAAGACTGGCTTGCATGGCTAATCAGTGGCACACACTTGAATCTGAAAGATGTTTCTTTTTTTCAGAAAAGGCGGTGAAATTATGTCATCTGGTGCAAAACGTTTTTCTGAGCCATTGTAAGCAATTGTACATATTTTAATGAGCGCCTGCCTTTGGAAAGGGTGCTGTGAACGGTTTGTAAACCGTGTAAATATTGCGTCTGAGCTTGAGAGGCGATTCCTGATATCTTAAATGGCTGATTTTACAGTAAAGGCATCAGAAGAACAAATAATGTACATAATCAGAGTGGGAAACAACCCGTATTTGCATTCGTTCGCATTATTTAATTATGAGAGAGGAAAGGAAAGGTTTGTTTGATGGTGTGCGTGTTTACATTTTGGATGCAGCATTCATTTTTGCATCCTCCCTGTTGTACTGTGATGTTTCCTAAATTATCATGCTGACAGATTCAAAGAGACAAAGAGAGAGATGTTGATTTGTGTTTGGGGCCGTTCCCACAGGACGCATTTCATCTGCGCAATTTTTTATAGCAGCACTGTGACTTTTGGCCCTCTAGTGATTAAAAACAAAACTGCATGCATTTAGTAGAAGAACATTGTTTTGGTTGTGCTTCGGCTCTGTGTGCAGATGAATATGATCCTTCACAATCCAGTGAACTCTGTTAAACCGATTAAACATGTTTATGTTGATTCTTGTTTTATGACGAGTTCTGTCTCGTTCTCTTTTCTCCAGCAGACTCTCCTCTGTTCTGCGTTTGTTTAAAACAGGTGGTTGGAGATTTAACAAACTCAATGTCATTGTTTCTCTCTTGTTGTGACAACTAACCCCCGCCACTCCAACACCAGACAACTTTTGTGTGTTTGACTGGAAGAAGCTCTGTGCAAATTGTGTTTCGGTGACTGACGTCAGAGTTCCTCGAGAGGGTTTCGAAAGTATACGGACACTCATTCTTTAAATTTGGTTAATTTTTAACAAAATGTGACAGTGTACCTTTAATATTTATTTAGCTTACACACGCATGACATGCAAAATGAAAATTATTTATTATTATTATTATTATTTATTTATTATCATTAATTCACTCTCATTTATTTCAGTGTAACATTTACATAAGAATCCTTATGCCGTTTTTTGTTTTACAAAATTTGTAGAGACCATGACAAAAAACGAACACGCTCTTTGAAGAAAAGCTTCAAAATGGACCTATAAAGTGTTCAGACACTTCATACGTAGAATTATATAGCGGATCATTTCATGCATTTAGTTTTAATTTGAGTTAAACAGCTCTTTAACATACTTTATCACTGGAGTGAATTGAAATAACCCAGTAATGTAAGTATTTTGCAAACATTTCTGCTTATATAGAACCTTTTTGCACAAAGGTTTGAGGGCTGTATCTTAAAGTCTTCTGAAGTTAAATGATGCTTTTTGGGAGGAACAGACCCAATATCTCAGTTTGAATATTTAGAAATTAGATTTGAGACCTTCGGTGGAGGGAAGGGAATATTAAGTACATAAAAAAGTATTTCCGAACTCCTGTTTTGTGTCGCTTCATCTGTGTGAGTGCAGGCAGGCGTCTGGTGTGAACGGCCCCTTGTTAGTGTGCACTTGTTTGTGTAAATGCCAGCATCCGAGGACACGTGACTCCTAATCAACCTTCTTTCCACAACATGTGCCGTGTGATTCTTTTGTGTTGATGAAAAGAGAAATATACATTTAATTTTTTTTAAGAATAAATCATGCATATGAAACAAAACACTGGTGTCCAGTTTTATTTCGCTTTATTCACACGTCTATCAAAAGAAAAACAGTTTTCACACAGACAGATGCTTTGAGTTTATACAGTTGTTTTTTTTATCAAAGAGTGCAGAATATAAATTGACATATGCAAAGATTTCCAAAACTGTATTTTAATGCATACAAATCACAAACAGTTGATGTGTAAGACTCACTTTACTCCACATGTCTTTCTTTCGAGACAAAATGCTTATAAAAATATAGGTAACACTTTATTTTACAGTCCTGTTTCACATGCACATACTTAATGTAGTGATTATAATAACTGATTATTATTATTATTTTACTTTGATAAGTGCATTGAAAGTGCTCGTACTGTAAAATAAAGTGTGATCGCAATAAAACATGCATGCATTATTATAATAGCGTAATGCAGACACACATTAGCAATGCATAATAATGTCAGCAATAATTCAAGAATGTATTATTAGCTGAAGGACGTTATCTAGAGGCAGTGAGAGACCTTGAGAGCAGCAGCAGTTAAAAGAGAGTTCAAGTTTATGCATTCTTGAAATACACGGTTATTTATAGCGTCTAACTGCAAAAAAACATGTTTTTCTTACTTGGTATCTTTGCCTCGTTTGCCAGAATAAACATAAACATTCTTAAAGCAGCACTGTAAAAATATATTGTTGGTCTAACTTAAAAAAGTAAGAAAGGTTGAAGCTTAAATACATTTTTAAGTTCATTGAAATTTGAGATTTGAAGGAAATCAACAGAAACTCAAAATATTATGTTATTATAGTTGATTTGACAAATGAAACAATAAATCATGTTTTACAGTGAAGATAGATGACTGAAGATATTAAGAACGATGAGTGAGTTAATGAACAAACGATTCAAAGAGAAATCATTTTGATTTAATAATGTTTAGATTTTTGCACTGGAAAAAACCCTGATGATTGAATTTGCTTTCTAGGTTTTCCTAAATGCCCATATAGTGTCTAACACGTCTAAATATGCCTTTATCGACTCACTTAAGAGCTGAATTGCTCTCAAATTCGCATCTCACCGCGCTGATGCTGTCCACACTGGGCTGGCTGTTCACTCTCATGTGTGTGTGTGAGAACGGGAAGGTCTCGGACCGGGACATCTTCCCTCTACTGTGTCCGGCGGCATTGCTCGGACAGTCTCTGATGTGCCGCATGAACTCAGGAGCCGTGAATCTGCGCAGCAGCCTCGTCCCGAGTCCGGAGAGCCCTGAAGAGAGAGGTTTGATCCTCTCGGGTTCCAGCTCTTCCCGACCGAACAGAAGCTTGCTCGGTCTGGATGTTTTGGGAGCGATGGAACGCAGGTCTTTTCTGCTCTGGGATTCCTCCGGGTTGATGGTGTCGCTCATCTTTGTGCTGTAGAACTTCGCCACAAGAGGCTTTTCATCCTGGAGTGAAGCTCTTTTGAATTTGCTGGCGGATCTGTTGATCTCGTGAACGTCGCCTTGGTAGGATTGTTTTCTGAGATCCAGGTTGAACGATTGCGCTTTTCCCCAAAGCGGCGAATCAATGTCCGTCTCGTTTTCCGCACACCTGGTTCCTCCGACCTCTTTTAGCACTGAGTTTTGAATCTGTTTGGAAGCAAACAGCAGGTCATGTCCGTCTTGACCGTCTGTCGGTGGACGTCTGAAGCGGATTCGCAGGTTGTCTCCAACACGCAGCTGCCTCTGAAACAAAGCCGGAAGAAGATCCTCATGTCTGCTGTGGATTTGTTTGGAGAACCGCTCAAAAACATGCTTCGGGAGGCGGTTGGGCCAACGTAGGTCTTCCACAGGTTCTCCCGTGCTGTTCGTCGGACTCACCGCCTTCTTCCCGCAGCTGTTGAGGGCCTGAACGCACTGGTTGTGCCCAAAGAAATCCGCAACTTGTACGGCTGAGTGTCCGGCGTGGTTCGTGAGGTCCAGACGCAAACCGAGCTTCTTGAACGCCCGCACCAGGAACTCCAAAACCTGACTGTGTCCTCCACAGGCGGCGTACATCAGGGCGCTGTTTCCCCAGGTGTCCGTGAGCTCCGGGTCGGCGTTGAACTGCACCAGGAGCTTCACCGAATCCAGGTGTCCGTGTTCGCAGGCGAAGCTCAGGGCGGTGCGTCCGTGGTCGTCCCGAACATTCACATCCGCGCCTTTTTCCAGCAGAAGCTTGGTGAATTTCGCCCTGCTCCCGTGGTCTTGAAGGCACACGGCGTGCATCAGCAGCGTACGGCCGTTTTCGGCTTTTCCGTTGATGATGCGTCCGTCCAGAGCATCCAGCACGAAGCGGGCCAGGTGGACTTTACCGCTCTGCATGGCTTCCAGGAAGGTCTTGGTCCCAGATCCCTGACACAGATCCTTCGGCCTCAGCATGGCGAGTTTGTGCAGCTCAGAGTTTCTGAGTCCCGTGTCAGAAAGCGTCTGTGTTTTTATACCTCAGCGCTCTGCACGCCTTCCCTGTGTTGCTACGGAAACAGTCATCCGAGAGCGGCGATGCTGCTATGGCGCCCATTCACAATCACCTCCTCTTTTCTCAGCCGGGAGGGGAGAGATACACTAATTCGGTGACAAGAATTTCTCTGTGGGAAAAGCACGGGTTTGTTTTATTCTCTTTTCTAAAGGAAAGGTTGGATATGAAAGGATCCGTTGCCCGAGCAACAGTGTTAATGGCCTTCTCTTCATCATTCCACGGTGTATATCAAATATATATATATATATATAGAGAGAAAGAGAGAGAGAGAGAGAGGTTGAAACAGAATGCTTTGTAAAGGTCAAGTCGGTGCATTATGGATGTTTAAATCCCTGAGTCATGCTTGATGAGCCGTTCGTCAGCATGCAGATTAAAACACAACAAATCTGATGCAATGAAACTGTATCTGCTCCAAAAAATATTCACAATTATTGCTCGGGAAAAGTTTTTTTTCTTTAAGAATATATAATTATTATGGATGTTTGCCAAGTTAAGCATACTTATATTCATATCATGTATGATATCATAAATTCTCTCATATATAATTTAATATCAAATCTCATTTCTCATATATCATTGTCATGCATCTCAGATAATAAATGATTTATCATATATACATATGATACATTATACCAATAACATCATATCAAGTTTCTCATGTATCATATCTCCTACATCATAAATCATTTCTTAAATATCATACATCGTGTATATATAAATATATATATATATATGTAAATATACATCTCATACATCATATATTTTTAGAATTTCTCATGCATCATATATCATGTCTCACATATCATGCAGTTTTCCTATATCATATGTCACTTCTCAAATATCAAACATCATACCTCATTTTTCATTCCATATATCATGGGTTTTGATTCAGGTTAGTTTCTCAGACATCTAGGTTTTTCTTAATTATTGTTCAAAGACTTACTGTGTGCTTGACGTGTACTTGCTCAACACAGGTTCAGTTCACAGGCAATGCATGAACTGACTCTAATGTATAGCTTGAATGCAATTGGAGAAAAGCAACTGACAAATGCATGAATGTAAAATAGTCATACATGAGACCCAATCAACAAAGACAGCCTGAAAATCCATCTGACCAAAAGTCATCAGTGCATCACCTGCATCTCAGGTGACTTTGATCGCTGCAAACCAGACATGAGTCTTTCTCTGCGGCTTATTGCATTTCACAAAACCAGGATGACCTGTTGCTTGGATCTTACTGATTTGATCTATATAATGGCACACGTGGCGTGGATTATGGGCCGCTGGTTCAAAGAAGCACTGCTGCGTAATTCAATTTATGATCAAAATAATCCCCACTTGAAAGTCTCTGGTGAAAAGCAACCTGTGAGCTCTCAAAACGTGCCGAGAATGAAGCAGGACAGGAAGAAAAACCCGAGAAACTGTGATTCAAGAGGTTATTAGATCAGGTCATTCTGAGAATGGAGCAGTGATTTTTGAGAAGAAAACAAAAGTAGGCCAACAAATCCAGTCATAAAATATCAGTGATGACATGTAATGCTTATATTCACATGTATGTTGCCTGAAGGCAAAACACAAAATGAAGAGATGTCATATCAATCACAGGTTCAGTATGGAGTTCCTCATGGTTCAGTATTAGGACCGTTGAATATATAGAATATGTATTCAAATGCTATTGCTATTATACCTATATGTCTTTAAGCTATTTTATATTGATCAATTCTCATAAAAATATCCATATGTTTAAAAACATCACAATTCAAGACTCACAAAACCAACGATTTAACAAGGCTCTATCCAAAGCTTATATTGTGTTCAAGATATACATGCGATCAGTTCATGCAATCAAACCATCACATTATGCGTCAATTCATTTCTCATATATCAGTCATTATATCATTCATTTTACAGCTTTCCAGTGTCTCAAACAGTAGAGAGCGGCGCTTGCAACATCAAGGTCATGGGTTCGATTCCCAGTGAAACTAAGAACTTATTAGAATGTCAATGTGTTTCTTGAATGCAATGCAAGTCAGTTTGGACAAAAGCATCTGATAAGTGCATGAATGTGATTGTATACTATAAAAATATACTACACAGATGAAAATAAAAAGGTCTGAATCATGCATGTTATTCTTGTTATTCATAAGATCATCAAGAGCCATTTTTGCCACTGCTATCTGGACACTTTTTAATTACACTTTTGCATTGTAATATAAATCACTGTGAGAATGAAACGAGTCCAAGCTGTGCTGGAGACGCAAGTGAGAAAATACCAGCAGGATCCGCACATGCTTCCATCCGTCCGTACGGTCCGAACCTGTTCTGAACGTCGCTAAAGGACAAATCAATGACCGGTGAGTCACAGCACAGCCGTTTACAGAGGAGAGAGATTTAGTTGTGTTTATCAGAATATATCTACTGAAATTATGCAACAAAACACAAAGGTTTTCAGAAAAGATTCTGCTAATCAGTCAATCAATCAATAAATCACTGCTGCCTCATACAGCCATGATAGAGTTAAAGTGAGTCGATTATCCTGCACTGATTTACTGATGTATTGTTTGAATATGTCGTTCACTGGAAGGGTTGAGCGAGTTTGATTAAACTCAAGATTTTTGCTCCATTATCACATCCGGCTCCAGTTGTGACTCTGTAGGGGAGAGGAAATTTCCAAGAAAAAGAAGAAAGAAAAGAAAGACCTTAAAAATAAATAAATAAAATACAAAATAAATAAGTGTCTGAATGTAATGGTGAATTAATAAAATGTCTACATCTCCTAAAGTAAAAAATGCATATAAAAAAGAAAGTAAATATATATATATATATATATATATATATATATATATATATATATATATATATATATATATATATATATATACACACACACATACATATATACATACACACATACACACACAAAAATACTTATTGTGTTCTGAAACCTTTAAACATCCAATGGGATCTCAAAATAAATAATTTGTGAATGAACAAAATGTGTAAATACATTTCTAAAATAAATTATATATTTATGAATAGATAAACAGACAAAAAAACATAATGCATGAATAAATACATCATTTCTATATAAATAAAAGTTATAAATATATATTAGAGTGTATTTAAAACAAATAATACAAATATATTATGGTCTGAAACTTAAAAAAAGAGGACAAATGGGATCTCCAAATAAAAAAGAAAATAAATAAATCTCTTAATACATTTCTGAATGAAAAACAAATACTCATCTTGTTCATAAATAAACAAAAAAACATGTATTCTAAACAAAGACATTTCTAAATTAATTTACTAACACCAGAATGGCAAATATGGTTTCAGATTTGGCCTAAATATATGTAAAACATCTATCGGTTGCATAAGTCCCAATTTTCTTACTATTTATTACAATCAGTGCATCCAAAAATACATGTCGCTCTCAGAAGGTTATTTTAGTGCAATAATTACTCCTGTTTTTAAAGCCAGGGATACAAAATAAGCTGCACGTCAAAGATACTTTGCAGTATTTGAAAGCCGGACCGAAGGTTTGATTATAGGACTGAAGTGAAGTGCTTACAGCTCTCACAGCCTATTTCAGCCTTTAACAAAAAAAGACCTTTGAATCTTTGCAGACCGCCGCTCAGCTTCAAGTGAATTATTGTGTCAGATTGAAGCGAAGGGAGATGATCTATGACTGGCCGCGCTGAACTTAAGGACAGTCTGTTACCGTTTCAGGTTCTGTGCTAAATCGCAATAGACGTGAAGGACTATAATGTGTTAAGAGATCGCTCAAGTACTGGGGAGCTAAACCATTTAATGCTTTGTAAGTAATTAGCAAGATTTTAAAATGTATTTGATGTTTAATTGGGAGCCAATGCAGGTTTGACAGAACCGGGATAATATGCTCATACTTCCTGGTTCTAGTAAGAACTCGAGCTGCTGTGTTTTGGTCGAGCTGGAGTTTGTTTATTAAGCGTGCAGGGCAACCACCTAGTAAAGCATTACAATAATCTAGCCTTGAACTCATGAATGCATTAACTGACTTTTCCCACATTTGTCATATGCCGTAATTTAGCTATATTTAGAAAAATGTTGTTTTACAGATGCTAGAATTGTGGCTTTCGAATGTAAGATTGGCATCAAAGACAAAACGCAGGTTTCTAACTGACGATGAACACTTGACAGAGCAGCCATCGAGTGTTAGACAGGAGTCTAGGTTATTACTTGTGGAAGTTATGGTCCAATAATTAGAATCACCATTTTCTCCGAATTATGTATTAGGAAATTGCTAGTCAAATTGTTTTTTTTATCAACTATGCATTCTGTTAATGTTGTGAATTTGTTACATTTTGTCAGGATGAGAAGATAGAGCTGAGTATCATCAGCGTAACAGTGAAAGCTAATGCCATGCTTCCTAATTATTTCACCCAAAGGAAGTATGTACAAGGTGAAAAGCAACGGTCCTAGTATGGAGCCCTGAGGAACTCCATACTGAACTTGTGATAAATATGACATCTCTTCATTTACTGGTACAAACTGGTAATGGTCAGATAAGTATGATTTGGACCATTCCAGTGCAATTCCACAAATGCTACGCCATTTTCTAGTCTATTCAAAAGAATGTTGTGATTGATAGTATCAAAGGCAGCACTAAGATCCAGTAACACTAATAGAGAGACTCTTCTTCAGATAATATAGAAAATCATTTGTAACTAATGAGAGCAGTCTCAGTACTGTGATACGGACTAAATCCTGACTGGAAATCCTCGTAGATATGGTTTCTTCCTAAAAAAGTACCATAGTTGTGAGTATACAGGTAGATTTGAGATCGGCCTGTAATAACGAATTATTTAGGATCAAGCTGCTTTTTAAAAAATAAAATATTTATTAACAGCCGGCTTAAAAGTTTTTGGTATGTATCCCAATGACAATGATTAATTAATAATATTAAGAAGAGGATATATAACTTCTGAAAGCATCCCTTTTAGTGGCTTAGCTGATATCTGGTCTAGGCAAGGCAAGGCAAGTTTATTTGTATAGCACATTTCATACACAATGGTAATTCAAAGTGCTTTACATAAAGAAGAATGATAAAAGTAAAACATTAAAAATGATTAAAAGAATAAAAAGATAATACGTATAAAATAAAATGCAAACAGTTCGGACATAGCACAGTGCTCAATCTGCAAATGCATAGGTAAAAAGATGTGTTTTGAGTCTTGATTTGAATGTGGCTACTGTTGGAGCACACCTGATCTCTTCTGGAAGCTGGTTCCAGCTGCGGCTGGCGTAACAGCTAAAAGCAGACTCTCCTTGCTTTGAGTGAAACCTGGGTATTACTAAGTGACTTGATCCTGATGATCTTAGTGATCTGTTAGGTTTATATTCTATGAGCATATCTGCAATGTATTGAGGTCCTAGGCCATTGAGTGATTTATAAACAAGTAACAGTACTTTAAAATTAATTCTAAATTTAACTGGAAGCCAGTGCAAGGACCTGAGGACTGGTGTGATGTGTTCATATTTTCTGGTTCTGCTCAGAATCCTGGCAGCAGCGTTCTGTACGTTCTGTACGTTCTGTCTAACATGCATGTTGATGATTTTGATGATGTAAAAAAAATTGATAATTCTTCCTCTCCTTTAGCAACAAATGAATAGAATTGATAGCACAACGACTGTAGTAGACGGTTGCATGGTTAAAATTTTCTCTCAAATAGTATCAATCTGGCAAGTAAAGTCATTCATAAAGTCATTACCCATGTACTGTTGGGAAACATCTGAAGTTGAAGCTTAATTTCTTATTAATTTAGCCACTGTATCAAATAAACACATAGGATTGCGTTTGCTCTCTTCTAAGAGTCAAAATGCAAGCAGATCTATATGATTTTAAGGCATTTCTGTATGCAAAAACACTTTCCTTCCACAAAATGTGAAAAACCTCTAGCTTGGTTTTCTTCCAGCTGCCATTCCTGACCCTTTTCCTTCTTAATCATTAATCCTTAACTTATTCCTTAACCATTAATCTTCTTGAAGTGCAAAGGAGCAACTGTGTCTAAAGAGCTGGAATTGAGAGTCAATAGTTGCTGCTGAAACATCGAGTTCTTCTAGGCTATTTTAAGATTATTTATAAAGCCATATTTAGTGGTAGAAGTAATAGTTCTAAAGAAAGAAAGAAAGAAAGAAAGAAAGAAAGAAAGAAAGAAAGAAAGAAAGAAAGGCAAATGTGGATTAAGATATGACCTAAAAACTGTATATTCGTAACTCAGCATTGAACAGTTTTTCTAAAATGTCTAAAATTTCCGAATAAAACAAAATATCTAACTGTACAAATAAATAAATAATCACCTGAAGGGCACACATGATTTTAGATTTTTTCCTAAATCTAGAGAATGCCCATATTTAATCGACTCAGTAAAAAATTAAAAAGTTATTTAGTTTGTTCAATAATTCCTGGTGAGGGGAAACCATGTATCTCAGGATTTAAAAATAAATGTCTTATTATGCAAACATCTTTAGAGGGTGGGGCTCAGCGGTGGGTGGATGGGGTGTCGCTGGTTTGGCATAATTGGGCAGATGGATGCAGAAATGAGAAATGCCCACATAAATACCCCATGTCTCATTCCCCATGTGGATCGGATCTCAAGCTCGCCTCTGTGAATAGCCAATTAGAAATTAACGTTGATTCTGCGTTAATGCCTGATCGCCAGTCAGGATTGGAGGTTTCTGCTCAGAGAGACCGAAGACTAATTCTGAGAGGAGACGTTTATAGAAACGCAAATGTGAACCGAACACAAGTGCAAAAACATGGTAGAGCTTTATGTGTCAGTCCTTCATAATACACATTATATCTTCGCATAAATAATTGTAACCAAAGTTTAAAAAAGCTGCATGCAACACTAATTTGCACACTAAAGGATCAGCATTAGTGCATCTAAAAACAAATTTAAAACTACATATGTTGAAAAAAACATGCATTCAAACACATTGAAAGTGATTTTAAAAAAAAGCATGTAAAAGGAAAATGCAAATAAAGTATTTGCTTCCAATTGTAGAAAAATGGCACCAAATACAAAGCTGAGAGAATTACAGCAGTTTTTAAATGCATGCTTGAATCTACAAAGGAACTAATAATCAAATGTGTCTGTAGATGTAATGGATTTAGAGCAAATGCGTGCAGTTGGTAAATAGTGTGTCAAAATTCTGCCCAACAAAACCAAGAGCAAAGATCATGCATTGAGTATATAACTGGAGCTATCAGTGTATTTTAGCATTGCGCCTCAAGGAATCATGGGAAATGTGTCACACAATGCTGTTCTTCAGCAACAGCACACACAATGTGAACAGACTGAAGTGTAGAGTTAACATTCCCTCACAGCTTATTGCTTCCACCGTGATTCATAAACCGACGCACTCAACTCTGAACTCAAAGAAAGTTCCTCACTGATAATTATGAGTTGTGACTGAAGGCAACACAATCGCTGTAAAACACAGTCCTGTGAGGCGAGCGGCTGCGGCATTCAGAGGGAGTCAATTTCCTCATGTCACATCTGTCATTTAGTCTTTCTGAACAGACAGGGATACAGAGAAGCTTTGTGCGCTTTCAGAACAATGGAAAACACTGACTTACTGAGAAAGATTCAGCCATTCACATCCCGTAATGGATTGGTTATAATTCAGACAGATTTATGTATTATCAGGCAGATCTTTGATGTGGTTTCTTTCTGAACAGGTTTGAGTGTGCGTGTGTGTGTGTGTGCAGCTGACAGACTCGATCACTTTCACACTCTCCTCATCCTTTGATTTGATTCAAGGACGCACAACAGCTTGGCTTCAGCGGACGCTTCACACTTTGTCATTTCGGATGAGAACTGGCAGCTGGGTCGTTGCCAGTCACCCGTGTGTCCAGCCCAGGCACATTTATTAAATATAATCGCTTCAGTTCAGTAGTTTCCGCCTGGAAGCAAAGACCTGTCTATTGGTTGGATGCGATAAACACTTTCGAGGAAGAACTAATGACTGGATTTTTCCAGCTTTATGGTGTCTCCGAAAGACTTGAAATCGAACGCTGATCTTACAACTCACACGCAATTTTTACGGTTGGAGGGCAGAAACTATTGCAGTGAAGACACAAACATCATGGTTGTGATCCATGAAAAATAAAAGGGACTTAAATTTGTGCTTTCACAGCATTTGCTAAAGAGCTCACAGGCCACAAAATGGAGCTGAAAAAAAAAGACAAACAACTCATAAAATAATCTTAAAACAACCAAAATAAAATAAATACAAAAAACCCCCAAAACAAATGCATAATGCATAAAAAAGTACATATTTCAAAAATAAAAATAATGATGGGGAAATGCAGCAATGAAACACCAGCTACTCGATCCACCAGCATTCATGAGCATTTCCACTCCTCAAACAAACCAAGCGTCCTTTAAAAGCTCGTCACACTGATGCAGCTGAGAGTGATTGAAGAATAATAACGAGAGCTTCGCTGTCATTGGTCAGTGAGTGGCCCTCTAATTAACCACAGGCCACGCCCCCACAGGCCACGCCCACTGGCCTCCATGCTTCAGAAAACAGTTCAAAATAGCCCAATAACATGCTTTTTATGGCATATGAATACACAAAAGTAAATTCAAATGCAAAGACTATTTTTATGTTCTTTAGATCACACACAACTGGACAATCTAAACATATTGCAAAACCATATTTATCGTTGCATCATACAAATTTATTTTACTATACACAGTTGATCTGAACAGAAAGAAGAAAAAAACACAATAAAATATGCTTAAATATGACTAATCTATTCAAATGAATCATCTTTAGAACTTTAGCTAACGTTCTGGCAGTGTTGTTACAGTAACATTAATGTAACATTTGTTCAAATTATTGTCTCAAAATGTTCAACGAAAGCATTATTTATACATCATTTATGGAACGTTTTAGTTGGACGTTTGCCTAACATTTCTTATGTTTCTATTTTCAAAAGTAACATTCCAATGATGTTTGAAGATCCCATAATGTGTGTTTCCTTAACATACAGTAAATATAAACAAAAAAAACTAATGTTCAGAGAACATACTGAAATGACTTAATTGTTTGTTTATGCATTTATCAGCTGCTTTTATCATTGCATTCAAGAAACACATTGACATTCTAATCAGTTCTTGCTTTCCCTGGGAATCGAACCATGACCTTGATGTTGCAAGCGCTGCTCTCTACTGATTGAGCGATAGGAAAGCACAGTAGACAGGAAATTATGCTTTAAATGGGAGTGTGAGTGAACCGTCTACAGAACATGTCTTTGTTAGCTGGGTGCAACACATAAAGGCGGTCTAAAAGTAGCCATTCAACTACACTAACAATCTGAGCTGGAGTCCGTCGGGGATGTGATGGTTATCCCAGCAGGAGGACAATCACACAGAATGAGAGGGAGACGCTGCCAACTTTAAAAGAAGTGCCAGTGTCAGAGACAGAAGAGAGGAAAGACTGTCTTTTCCCCTCTGAACCCATCAATTAACAACTCCCACCACCGGGACGATTGGCATTGTGTGTCATCGCTAATATCGGCTTTCCTTCAGACTCGCAGACATGTGAGATTTTTGTCCGGTGAAACTTCTCAGCTGTTGTTGTGTAATCGTCCACAGCAGGCTGGAGAGTTCCCGGTCACAGCTGTGGTGTGTCTCAGCGGACAAAGACCTTATTAAAAAGACATGGCGTCATGCAAACAAACACTCGAGTGAGGAAAGATTTCCAACATTTCCAAAACAGTTAATCAAGATTACGCCTCAAAAACATGCCAAATCTCCCACAATCTAATTGCAATGTTCTCAGAGACGTATATTTTAAGTGTTTATTTGTATTAGTTTAGCTTATTGATTTATAAAGCACATTTAAAATAACATATGTTGAACCCAAAGCGCTGTATACAAATTAAAAGAGTAGACAAAACCCTAATGTGGAAAGGAAGACAAGCAAGCAGTCCTTGAGGAGCAAGCCTATGCAAAGCTTTAAAAACATAAGATAAATGTTAAAATCATCAAGGAACTTCAACCAGTGAAGAGAGGCGAGCACAGGTGTTTTTAGTGCCGGTCAGTCGCATTATGGCTGCCTCATTTTGTACCAATTGCAAACGATCTACAGTAATTCCTCGCCACTTCACGGTTCAAGTTTCGCGGCCTCAGTGCATCGTGGATTTTTCAAAAGTATTAATTGAGAAATAAAAATTTAAAAATACCTCCATATCGGCAGCCGTATTGTGGAAAGCAGCGTTATTTAATCGTGATGCGAGAGAAACGGTTTCCCAGGATGCCAGACAAAAAGAGAAACTATCTTTGTACACGCCCACAGCACTGTGATTGGTTCCCGGCGCGAGATCGACCAATGAGAGCGCGAGTGGAGTGGGAGCCTCTTCACCTCTCTCTGAAGCAAATGTTGACGATCCAGCGCCGATATCTGACGATGAGGCAAACTGGCCTCATTATACCAGTGCAGTAACACCATCATCATCATCATCATCATCATAATCACCATAATACATATCGAATGAGAGAGAGAGTAAATGTATAATATTAAGGTTAAATAGATTTCATTAAAATATATTTAAAGTATAAATATACATATTTTAAACATTCTGGTACCTACACACACATATACGGAAATTCCTAGGAGGGGGGGGGGGCAATCCTACTTCCTGGATTCCTGGATTTCACCTACCGCGGGGGGGTTCCGGTCCACATTAACCGTGATGAACGACGCATCACTGTACAGCAGTTTTTGGCAAACCCAGGTAGAGCGAACAGCAGGGAGCTTCCGACACGGATTCATGGGATAAACCAGGGTTCTCACACATGACCAAGGTGTGTAGGCACCACCTTGTGAGCTTGATTGTGCAAAATGGGTTGCCCCTCAGGAAAAACCCTCATGCACAGACGACCACATGGAAAACATTGACCGCTGCCATGCGGCCCGGCGTGATCAGTGAGTGACTGGTCTGGCTTTATGACAGGATTCCCAACGACGTCAGGATTCTGGGCGGCAACTGGGAGATTCGGCAGGGACCGATGCATCCTGACGCACACAACAGGGCAGGGTTGGCAGAACGGGCACAGAAGGGAAAAGGGTCTTTGTTTTTGAGTGTTTTTCAGTTTTTTCTCCTCAGAGACCTGAGAGCGGCAGAGGAGTAGATCTGGAACGTGACAGGGACGACTAAAAGAAGCCTTATTTCTCTTTATTTTATAGAGTAAAACCCCCACCCTCATAAGGTCTCCTAAGAGGTTGTCTGGTAAGCAATTGAAACATGACTCAAGACTAAGTACCTCTAAGTGCCGGGACCAACCCCGACATAAAGTATAAAAGGAGACCATATTCTGGGTGAACGTGCTTGTCTAGGCTGGCCAGATGAAGTTTGCCTGGCAAACACTTGAGTCACTCATAATCTGGAGTTTGAAGTGCTTCATCAGCAACATTGATGCCACTAACATCAGATGATGCTCTTTCATCCGTGCCGAGATGTCCGCTGGCAGCTTGTGGTTCGCGCAGCTAGCGTGGGATCTTCTGGTTGAAATGATAGGTAGAGCTGCGTGCCATCGGCGTAGCGGTGATGGGAGAATCCGTGTGCCTCTATGACGGTAGAGTTACAGGTGGAGTCGAACGTCTTTACCCTCGTCTGTCGTCACACGAGGAGGCTGAACGCTTCTGCGACAGCGTCAAATAAATATCCTGCTTCGGTGAGAACAGCAGATTGCCACGGCCTCAACCTCACGCCAATACTTCAGTGCAATACAGCACAAAAACGCACACAAAGCAACTAGGCTGATATAAACTCAGATGCCAGGTCACTACACAATACAATAACAAACAGCTTACAAAAGATTTCTTGCTAACAACTACTGCGATGCAAAAATGAACAAAACCAAGTATGTAAACAAGACTTACGTGCTCATCGCTTCTCCTGTTCTCAGCTAGCTGTTCTTTTTAAACTATACCAGCTTTTTAAACACACACACTGCCAGCAACAAACACACTCAACCGTTTCACAGCGCTTGCTGAAGACACTAAAGCTCCCGCTGTAGCTTCCTGGTTGATGACATCATCATTCCGCGACGGACATTCACACTTCGATACTTTGTTTCAGGATAAGCGTTCCCATTGCGTTCCCTTGAAAGGGAAACGATTATTTTAGTTTTGTCATTGTTTAACTGACCATCCAGCATTTTTATATCTTGCAGACAGTCAAAACAAGATTTGTTGACTCGTCAAGATTTAATTTTTTCCAGTGTAGGATGATAAAGCTGAGTGTCATCGGCATAGAAGTGATGTGATAATTCGACCAAGAGGAAGCATATATAAATAAAGAAGAGAGAAGAGAACCTCAAGATGGAAATTTGAGCACAGGATGAGAAACACTTCCCTACATTAACAGAAAGATTTCTCTGCTTTATGTAAAACTATTCCAGCACAGGCCCCTGAAACCAGCATCGCGATCCAGTCTCGGTGAATGGAAATCATAATCTGCGTGTCAAACGCTGCACTTAAATCAAGAAAGATTTTCCGCAGTCATTGGTAACCTTCAACAAAGCAGATTCAATTCTGTGCAAATCCATGACACCTGACTGAATGCACTCTACAACTAAATTATTCTACAACAATATGATTTTCTATTAGCAGTTTTATGTCGATTAACAAACATCTTGCCAGCGTTGGCCTCGACCGTGAGATCAGATCCTTTCAATCTGCTGACTGTCATATCCAGGCCGTTTTGACGCGCTGTCCATCGTTAGCTCAATAAATCTGACGACTGGATAACAGATGCATGTCTGTTTTGTCAGCTAATGGCCTTGCAGGATCTGAAACCTTGAGTTAACAGAGACGAGATGCTGCTTTCAAGAGCCTTGAAGGCATAAACTATGCATATTGATTTTTTTTTACAGAAATTATTACTTTTATTCAGCAAGGTTGCATTAAATAGATCAAAAGTAGTGGTAAAGACATTTAATATGCTCCCAAATTTTCTATTTCTAATAAATGCCATTCTTTTCAACTCTCTAATCATCAAAGAATCCTGAAAAATAAAATGTTTCAACAAAAATATGAAGCAGCGCAACTGTTTTCAACAATGATAATAATCATAAATGTTTTTTGAGCATCATATTAGAATGATTAGTGAAGATCATGACACTGAAGACTGCAGTAATGATGCTGAAAATACAACTTTAATCACAGGAATAAATGACATTTACTATATATTCACATAGAAAACAGCTGTTTTACACTGATATAATATTACACTGTTTTACTGTATTTATCATCTAATAAATTCAGCTTTAATCACAGGAATAAATGACACTTTACTATATATTCACATAGAAAACAGCTGTTTTACACTGATATAATATTACACTGTTTTACTGTATTTATCATCTAATAAATTCAGCTTTAATCACAGGAATAAATGACACTTTACTATATATTCACATAGAAAACAGCTGTTTTACACTGATATAATATTACACTTTTACTGTATTTATCATGTAATAAATTCAGCTTTAATCACAGGAATAAATGACACTTTACTATATATTCACACAGAAAACAGCTGTTTTACACTGATATAATATTACACTGTTTTACTTTATTTATCATGTAATAAATTCAGCTTTAATCACAGGAATAAATGACACTTTACTATATATTCACATAGAAAACAGCTGTTTTACACTGATATAATATTACACTGTTTTACTGTATTTATCATCTAATAAATTCAGCTTTAATCACAGGAATAAATGACACTTTACTATATATTCACATAGAAAACACATAAAATTCACATAGAATACTGTTTTACACTGATATAATATTACATGATGTTTTATTAACAAAGTTCGGGAGGAGCAATTACTCCTCATCCTATCAGCAGGAGAGGAAGTACGTATATATAGACACGTTTGACTCACCTACAGCTCTTTGACATTTTTCGGCAGCTCGACAGTTTACGGCATTGTGGCTCCGCCTTCTGGTCGCTATACACCCGAAATCGAGCTCCACTCGTCAGATGGATTCTCCACGAAAACCTCCGGACCCAGTAGCGATCCCCATCCGCTCAACACTATGCTAACTATATTATATCACCCTCAGCAATACATCACGGGTGCCAGACCAAACAAACGGGTCCTAAGCAACAACAAGCAACGCACAGTAAGACTTGAGGCCTGTTCTCGCCACCAAGCAAACATCCGTATCCAGCAGCTCTACATCGGCTTTAATCGCTCCTGCCATTGAGAAAGGACGATAAAGCTGGTCGAGCTACAAGCTCGACTCTCAGGCAATGCCGCTTTCTTCCTGCTAGCCAGGCCGCCGCCGCTGCCGCGAGCCTCAGCAGACCGCGCTGCAGTTTCAGCTCACACTCTCTCTGTCCGTCAGCTCACACAAACAAGAGCAGCTGTAATCCTTCCCGGCGCTTTTATTTTTGCATCGCTAAATCACGAGCAGTTGTGCCTCTCAATACTACTGTTCCGGGGAACCCACGTCTGAGATGTGATTGTTCTAAAGTAACGCGCTGCTTCCTCGCAACTCAAGCAGTAGCGCGCACCGAAGCCAGATCGCGCGCAGTACAGTCCGATCGCACGCGCCACTTCAGATCGCGCTCATTACAGTCGATCGCGCGCCCAGCCGCCCACACAAGAATCAAGTACTTATTGCCAACACTGCCTTGTTGTTTCAACTTAATCGGCTATTAAGTGGACTCGCCGGAAAGAAACCATATGCACTTTCTATTTTCAAAGTAATTCTTTGCCTTCACTGTTTCAATCCTTTAAGTCCATGATAAGCTTTATAAGTCGATAGACGTCTGTAACCAAAATAATTCAAGCGATTGAAACACTGAACAGCAACAAGCTTTGAGCGCTTTCCCTGGCTCAGCGCCAGCCAATGTGTTCAAATCTAGCAGGCGATCATGTGATGCCCCGCCTTTCGCCACATTGTCCAAGAACAGGGGCAGCCAACCCGCATGCGGCTCTTTGACTGCTTTCGCAGCTCTCATCCGGCCCGCTGAGACCTTTTTGTCTACAAAAAACATAAATTTACATGTATCCTGCCAAGATCAGCCGCCGCTCACGTGGACATGATGTTTTTACCGAATTCAAATAGAGGCGCGCAGAAGCGCGTTCCCTTTCGAGAGTAGGAACGAGATGTTTAATGAAATGCATTTGGGAACTCCTCCCCTTCACGTCATTTCTGAAACTTTATGGATAACAGCAGTTGACAACTGGCCAATCGTAGCGCGATGCAGATCTGGCTGCCAGACGGTATTAATATCTTAAATAGCATTTCCTTCATACTTCTCTAAACGGAATATGATAAATTACAGAGGTTACGATAGTAACCGGAGACGTTTTCCAACCGATCACTACATTACCAAGCCGCTGCTTACTTTTATACTTCCTGTCACCGTCAATGAGATGATATACCGTTTTTCCCGCATATATAATCCACAGACGCATTGTCTCTGCATGCTTGCATAGCTCGTGGGTTGCCATATGTAAAAAGTATTAAAGAATTTATTTATAAACATATTAAATGTGTGATATATGTGCGAGACCTTTCTAATGTCAAAAACCCCATCAACAAATGCGAATTTAACAGTCTTTCATGCGGCTCCGCAGCCACAAGCTTTATTTTGAGGCTCATTATGCTGAACAGGTTGGCCACCCCTGTCCAAGATTGAGATGTACCAGTTTCACGATAAACTCTTCCTCCCAAGTTCCTTCATTGTATCCCACTGTCGAAAGGAGCTCTTGCACTCAACAAACACTGCAACCGACCCTCCAACAACACCACGCGGTCGCCAGCTCTTCCGCTCCGTTGTCGCACCCTATGACGCCGAGGCTTGCCTTCACCTCCACCATCAAGACATCCACCTTCTTGCCCAACTTCCTACGACACCTCAGCACTCGTATCAATAGTAAAGGAGGACGACCAAAGCAAATCAACTAGAATAGGTCTCGCTTCAGTCAGCCGTACCATCTCCAAATCAACTCTACCTTCAAAATGCCTCAAACGTACGTTCCTTAAATCTTCATATCTCTCCCTTGCAAACCAGATTTCCAAGCGTTAAGACGCAGCAGCACACTGCGGTTTTCCAGCACTGCACCTCACACGCCAACATCTAGCGACAAACGCCGCCCTTTAAGTGCGAGCTTGCCTCCGCCAGCGGTGCAGGGTTAGCAACGGCAGCACGTACCTAACTTTTCCCCTATGTTAGGCCTGCAGCCCGGCCTTCCGATCCTAGCGTGAGGCTGCCTCCGCAAGTGGCTTCGCCCCTGGCCTTTCCCACCTAATTCTCTCCACCATGCTAATTCTCCTTTCATCCCGTTCTCTGCCATGCCATTCCACAAACACTGCTGCTTAGAACCACCTCTGTCGCCAACAACAGTTGAACGCAAATCCCAACTGAACTTAAGGCTGCTGCCACCAGAGGTGGACCTATTCCCAACCAGTACATCAATATTCAGAGTTGATATTTATCGACGCTAAATGTTCATTCTTCAAGCTTTCGCTTCAAACCACTCCCTCGGAGGATTACATGTGGAGTGGAAAAGTTCAAGACTTTCCACTCCACATGTGGTCTGCTCCACATGGTCTCTACCCACTACCACCGACTCGTAGTGCATTCCATTAACACCAAGAACTTCCAAGCCAGCTTCACCATGGGTTACCTAGGTGAAATCTACTTCTCACTACCGAAACCTAATCCTCTGCTCATCAAAGGCATATCAAGAACGCAACCCACCAGCTCAGACACCAGACAATCAATCACGTTGGAAATCCGTATCCCTACTCTCCGCCAAGGATTCTACCCAAATGTCGTCCGACCACTCAACGCCATGGTCGAGCCATATAGATTCCAGTTCCTCTGATTCCATCATCCAACCTCAAGCCAAATCCATCCATATTCTGACTCGTCAGCGCTGCACAACGAAAGTAAGAGAGACCAAACTGTAAGGCTTTCTTACTCCGACAACAACAATCCTTCGTTGCCAACCTTCATTTAAGAGAGCAGGCCAAACTCCCATCCGACCCACTCTTCACTGAAGACTTAAATCACCCCACCACATGTCGTGTCCCAAAACCAGCAGATCTAAGCACTGGGCCGCAGGTCTTCGGAAGCTTCAGGAGTTACATTCGATCAAATCAGTCTCTCCAGAAAAGGCTTTCACCGCCTCAAGAGACAACAGAAGTCGAGGAAATGGACAATCTCCATCATCCAACACGCGATTAGTTCAGAGGAAGTTCTCCTTTTCCGCAGTAGTGATGCACCTCCTCACTCCCGCATGAGCTCAGTTCAAATAGAAATGATTCCACCGCTGCCCCCATTGCCGCAGCAATGATGTTCCCCCACACTCCCGCAGGAGTCAGCAAAGGGGGAATTTTCCCACTGCCGCAGCAGTGAAGCCATGTTCACACTGGCTTGGTTACCTCAGATGCTCATAACCCACCATCACATCCACTCAGCCTACTTTCATTTCAGAAACTCGCAGGCTAAACTCCCATCCGTCCCACTCTCTATAGACGATTCCACCCCATTACAAGTTCCGGTTCCAAACTTCTTAAAGCTACGCTACCCCAAACCGGATTCCCAACAGACCATTCATCCAGCCATTCATTTCGCACAGGTGCAGCAACCACGGCTGTGCAAGGCCTTTTCCCAACAGTAATACAAGCATTGCGCCGCTGGTCTCCAGAAGCTTTCAAGAGCCACATCAGACCAAACAGATCGCACATTCAAACAAGGTCTTCTGTTAAGCATCAGCTCCTCCCCAATTACAACTTCATGGCCATTGCTTCCATTGCCGCAGCACTGACACTCCCGCAGGAGCAAGCTATCTCTAACTTCAACTGCCGCAGCAGTGATGCTCCCGCAGGAGCAAGCTATCTCTAACTACCACTGCCGCAGCAGTGCCGCTCCCGCAGGAGCAAGCTCTCTCTAACTTCAACTGCCGCAGCAGTGATGCTCCCGCAGGAGCAAGCTATCTCTAACTACCACTGCCGCAGCAGTGCCGCTCCCGCAAGAGCAAGCTCTCTCTAACTTCCACTGCCGCAGCAGTGACGCTCCCCCAGGAGCCAGCTTCTAATTGCATCTGATATAAATTCAACTGTCAATTTATAATTGAAAGGTTTTACTCATGCTTTTTACAAACCATACTGATTTTGTTATTTCTTGAGTGTATTTAGAGGTCTGTAACCAAAGTAATTTCAAGACTCCCTTTAAGTCTATGATAAGCTTTATAAGTCTATGATATTTGGATGAACCCCTGCTCAGGGTTTATTCAAAGCCAATAAGTTTGTGAACTTTCATAAACTTTGACATTCCGATCTCCAACAGGTAAGTTTGTTTTGAAATTAAATATGCAACATGCATCTGATATAAATTCAACTGTCAATTTATAATTGAAAGGTTTTACTTATGCTTTTACAAACCATACTGATTTTGTGATTTCTTGAGTGTATTTAGACGTCTGTAACCAGAGTGATTTCAAGACTCCTGAAATTGAAACTGAAAACTGAAACTGAAACACTGCACAGAACTCCCACTGCCGCAGCAGTGACGCTCCCGCAGGAGCAAGCTCTCTCTAACTTCCACTGCCGCAGCAGTGTCGCTCCCACAGGAGCCAGCTTCTAATTGCATCTGATATAAATTCAACTGTCAATTTATAATTGAAAGGTTTTACTTATGCTTTTTACAAACCATACTGATTTTGTTATTTCTTGAGTGTATTTAGACGTCTGTAACCTTTCATAAACTTTGATATTCCGATCTCCAACAGGTAAGTTTGTTTCGACAGGTAAGTTCGTTTTGAAATTAAATATGCAACATGCATCTGATATAAATTCAACTGTCAATTTATAATTGAAAGGTTTTACTCATGCTTGTTACAAACCATATTGATTTTGTTATTTCTTGAGTGTATTTAGACGTCTGTAACCAAAATAATTTCAAGAGACTAAAACACTGAACAGAACTCCCACTGCCGCAGCAGTGACGCTCCCGCAGGAGCAAGCTCTCTCTATCTTCCAGCTCTCTCTAACTCCCACTGCCGCAGCAGTGACGCTCCCGCAGGAGCAAGCTCTCTCTATCTTCCAGCTCTCTCTAACTCCCACTGCCGCAGCAGTGACGCTCCCGCAGGAGCAAGCTCTCTCTATCTTCCAGCTCTCTCTAACTCCCACTGCCGCAGCAGTGACGCTCCCGCAGGAGCAAGCTCTCTCTATCTTCCAGCTCTCTCTTAACTCCCACTGCCGCAGCAGTGACGCTCCCGCAGGAGTAAGCTCTCTCTATCTTCCAGCTCTCTCTAATTTCCACTGCCGCAGCAGTGACGCTCCCGCAGGAGCAAGCTCTCTCTAACTTCCACTGCCGCAGCAGTGTCGCTCCCACAGGAGCCAGCTTCTAATTGCATCTGATATAAATTCAACTGTCAATTTATAATTGAAAGGTTTTACTTATGCTTTTTACAAACCATACTGATTTTGTTATTTCTTGAGTGTATTTAGACGTCTGTAACCTTTCATAAACTTTGATATTCCGATCTCCAACAGGTAAGTTTGTTTCGACAGGTAAGTTCGTTTTGAAATTAAATATGCAACATGCATCTGATATAAATTCAACTGTCAATTTATAATTGAAAGGTTTTACTCATGCTTGTTACAAACCATATTGATTTTGTTATTTCTTGAGTGTATTTAGACGTCTGTAACCAAAATAATTTCAAGAGACTAAAACACTGAACAGAACTCCCACTGCCGCAGCAGTGACGCTCCCGCAGGAGCAAGCTCTCTCTATCTTCCAGCTCTCTCTAACTCCCACTGCGCAGCAGTGACGCTCCCGCAGGAGCAAGCTCTCTCTATCTTCCAGCTCTCTCTAACTCCCACTGCCGCAGCAGTGACGCTCCCGCAGGAGCAAGCTCTCTCTATCTTCCAGCTCTCTCTAACTCCCACTGCCGCAGCAGTGACGCTCCCGCAGGAGCAAGCTCTCTCTATCTTCCAGCTCTCTCTTAACTCCCACTGCCGCAGCAGTGACGCTCCCGCAGGAGTAAGCTCTCTCTATCTTCCAGCTCTCTCTAATTTCCACTGCCGCAGCAGTGATGCTCCCGCAGGAGCAAGCTTCTAAATTCCACTGCCGCAGCAGTGACGCTCCCGCAGGAGTAAGCTCTCTCTATCTTCCAGCTCTCTCTAATTTCCACTGCCGCAGCAGTGACGCTCCCGCAGGAGTAAGCTCTCTCTATCTTCCAGCTCTCTCTAATTTCCACTGCCGCAGCAGTGACGCTCCCGCAGGAGTAAGCTCTCTCTATCTTCCAGCTCTCTCTAACTTCCACTGCCGCAGCAGTGACGCTCCCGCAGGAGTAAGCTCTCTCTATCTTCCAGCTCTCTCTAACTTCCACTGCCGCAGCAGTGACGCTCCCGCAGGAGTAAGCTCTCTCTATCTTCCAGCTCTCTCTAATTTCCACTGCCGCAGCAGTGATGCTCCCGCAGGAGCAAGCTTCTAAATTCCACTGCCGCAGCAGTGACGCTCCCGCAGGAGTAAGCTCTCTCTATCTTCCAGCTCTCTCTAACTTCCACTGCCGCAGCAGTGACGCTCCCGCAGGAGCAAGCTCTCTCTATCTTCCAGCTCTCTCTAACTTCCACTGCCGCAGCAGTGACGCTCCCGCAGGAGCAAGCTCTCTCTATCTTCCAGCTCTCTCTAACTTCCACTGCCGCAGCAGTGACGCTCCCGCAGGAGTAAGCTCTCTCTATCTTCCAGCTCTCTCTAACTTCCACTGCCGCAGCAGTGACGCTCCCGCAGGAGCAAGCTCTCTCTATCTTCCAGCTCTCTCTAACTTCCACTGCCGCAGCAGTGACGCTCCCGCAGGAGCAAGCTTCTAAATTCATTTATCTGCCCTCCCGAACTCACATTTTCCCCCCCCTCAGCCATAACTTCGCAATTCTTTGGGGGGTCATCAAAATCTTTAGCGGCTGTCCGACTAGGTTGCAATTTTTGGGGGAGTGCTCCAGGTTCGGGCTAATACCGAGCTCGGAGCCCTCTCCTCGGACAGCTCGCCAAATACGCTTACCATCCATTGCTCCTGAATCATTCGTAAGTGTGAACTCGTGAAATGATGTTTTATTAACAAAGTTCGGGAGGAGCACGTTCAAATGATTAATACAATCAACACGTCATCAGCAATTACTCCTCATCCTATCAGCAGGAGAGGAAGTACGTATATATAGACATGTTTGACTCACCTACAGCTCTTTGACATTTTTCGGCATCCCTCCACCACCCCCACTCCTCACACTTAATTGTTCCTATCAAAAGTCAGGATACGGGGGGAGTGCTCCAGGTTCGGGCTAATACCGAGCTCGGAGCCCTCTCCTCGGACAGCACGCCAAATACGCTTACCATTCATTGCTCCTGAATCATTCGTAAGTGTGAACTCGTGAATTATATTTTATAATAAATTCATACTCTCTCTCTTTGTCACCCTCTCTCTCTCTCTCTCTCTCTCTCTCTCTCTCTCACACACACACACACACACAACCACACACTCACACTTTCACTCTCTCTCTCTCACTCTCTCCCTGGTGTAAAACACCAAAGTCTAAATAAAATCTGAGTAAAAAAAAAAAAAATACATTATTGAACAAGATTCCAAATATTGACATATTGCAAAAACATGTCCTTCCGACCCCCGAACGAGTCACGTGGCATTTCTGAGACGGATATTTCCTCATGTCACTCGTCCAGGCCTCACGTTTCTCTCTCGCTGCACCTGCGTCTGAACTCATGTAACACTCGCTGTTTATAGATGCAGAAATGAGCTATAATTGGCCATAAAGCAGCAGAGCGCAGTTACGGCGCAGAGCCTTGTTTTGTTCTTTAAAGCCGTAGGGGAGGATGAATTGTTTTTAAGGAAAGAGCCGCTGGGCTGATGCAACTGGAGATGAACACTAAAGGGATGAGGAGTCCCGCACGAGCCGGAGAGCAACAGGTGCGTCCGCACTGAGCCGCTGAGAACAGACGGCATTCTGGGAAAGCAAACCATTGAGCAACATAAAACAAACCACAGCAAACATGCAGCAGATTCTCTCTGATATCTGCATTCATCAATCTTATAGAAGACACATGAGAAAAATAAATCATGCTTTGATAAAAATCATAATTATGACATTTAAAAAATCTAAATTATTACATCCTAAGCCCATAATTTTGACATTTTATCTCTAATATATCAGTAATAATTTAACCTTTCTATTTCATATGTTTTTATTTGACTTATTGTAATCTTTTAAACTTTGTATTTCATTCTCATTTCATTTCATTATGACTATTATGATTTGATAATCATCTATGAAAGCATCTGATCAATATATGCATGTAAATACCTTCGTTTCAGGTCAGAATTATTGACATTCCCGGTAAATATGATCAAAGATGGATGCAGAAATAAATCTCTACTGCTCTCTTTTGACTTCTTAATCTCATAATTATGATTACCAAAGATGATGTCAGAAATACGCTTCCATACATGGTGATTTCATGATGTCTAGCAGTGGAAAAACAGATATATAAAGATATATGCATGTACATATGTTATAAATAGATATATATGTATGGTTTCACCAGTTGAAAATATGTAATTAGGTATAATACTTATTCTTAGGAGTTTATTTGAATATCAAAGAGCAACATTAATTGCGATACTTAAACAGAGAGCGGTTGGCGGATGAAAAGCATGCGATCAGGATAGCAGGAATGTTGTCATGGTGAATATGATGTTTTTCGGGAGTATTTCTGGCCGTCGGGACCCTCGCTGGGAGCAGGAGCGGCGGGAGTTTCGCCAAGAGCCACTCGAGCCGCTCGGACACAAAAGCACGAGCTTTTTATAGCTCAAGTTTTCACTTTCACAGTCTGACTGAAACCCTGAACAAAGAATCAAAAGCCTGTCCGTGTAAAATGGCTTTTATTCCCACGGACCCTGTCATTTCACACTTCTTCATCTTCCTGAAGGACACACTTGCGCAGAGCTGAAGATATTTTCTGGAGGATTGCGGGAAGGGAGTTCGATGCTCTTATTAATGTAATGTGCTACAGATCATTGTGTTTGATTGTTCTACTTGCGACGAGTTTTCTAAAGCAGTTTGATTCATTCCTGTCGCACAGATGACTGAACGCCACAGATACACAGATGTGTGTGTGTGTGTGTGTGTGTGTGTGTGTGTGTGTGTGTGTTGTGTACTGATGTGAAGCTGGGATGGCCTGAACTAACAAAAACATGTTATAAGAGCGTTTCCATAACGTTCCTATTAAGCTCTGAAAACATGATTATATAATGCAATAATGCAGTTATGAATGAAATTATTACAGAGAGGGAGAGTGTGTGTGTGTGTGTGTGTGCCTGTACTGTGAGCGTGTGTGTGTGTGAGTGTCTGTTTCTGTCTGTACTATGTGTATGCATGTGTGTGTGTGCCTGTAC
This sequence comes from Rhodeus uyekii, assembly GCA_037043235.1. NCBI lineage: Eukaryota > Metazoa > Chordata > Actinopteri > Cypriniformes > Acheilognathidae > Rhodeus > Rhodeus uyekii. Next base: position 1,398,884 of record JAWRVZ010000137.1, read on the forward strand.
TGTGAATGTGTGTGTGTGTGTGTGTGTTCCTGTACTGTGAATGTGTGTGTGTGTGTGTGTGTGTGTGTGTGTGCCTGTACTGTGAGTGTGTGTGTGTGTGTGTGTTCCTGTACTGTGAATGTGTGTGTGTGTGCCTGTACTGTGTGTGTGTGTGTGTGTGTGTCTGTTTCTGTCTGTACTGTGTGTATGCATGTGTGTGTGTGTGTGTGGGGGGGGGGGGGGGTGTCTGTATTGTGAGAGTCTGTGTGTGTGAGTGTGTGTGTGTGTGTGTGTGAGTGTCTGTTTCTGTCTGTACTGTGTGTATGCATGTATGTGTGCGCCTGTACTGTGAGTGTGTGTGTGTGTGTGTGTGTGTGTGTGTGAGTGTGCGCCTGTACTTTGAGTGTGTGTGTGTGTGTGTGTGTGTGTGGGTGGGTGTCTGTATTGTGAGAGTCTGTGTGTGAGTGTGTGTGTGTGTGTGTGTGAGTGTGCGCCTGTACTTTGAGTGTGTGTGTGTGTGTGTGTGAGAGAGTCTGTGTGTGAGTGTGTGTGTCTGTATTGTGAGAGTCTGTGTGTGTGTGTGTGTGTGTGTGTGTCTGTATTTTGAGAGTCTGTGTGTGTGTGTGTGTGTGTGTGTGTGTCTGTATTGTGAGAGTCTGTGTGTGTGTGTGTGTGTTCCTGTACTGTGAATGTGTGTGTGTGTGTGTGTGTGTGTGTGTGTGTGTGTGCCTGTACTGTGAGTGTGTGTGTGTGTGTGTGTTCCTGTACTGTGAATGTGTGTGTTTGTGCCTGTACTGTGTGTGTGTGTGTGTGTCTGTTTCTGTCTGTACTGTGTGTATGCATGTGTGTGTGTGTGTGGGGGGGGGGGGGGTGTCTGTATTGTGAGAGTCTGTGTGTGTGAGTGTGTGTGTGTGTGTGTGTGAGTGTCTGTTTCTGTCTGTACTGTGTGTATGCATGTATGTGTGCGCCTCTACTGTGAGTGTGTGTGTGTGTGTGTGTGTGTGTGTGTGTGTGTGTGTGAGTGTGCGCCTGTACTTTGAGTGTGTGTGTGTGTGTGGGTGGGTGTCTGTATTGTGAGAGTCTGTGTGTGAGTGTGTGTGTGTGTGTGTGTGAGTGTGCGCCTGTACTTTGAGTGTGTGTGTGTGTGTGTGTGTGAGAGTCTGTGTGTGAGTGTGTGTGTCTGTATTGTGAGAGTCTGTGTGTGTGTGTGTGTGTGTGTGTGTGTCTGTATTGTGAGAGTCTGTGTGTGTGTGTGTGTGTGTGTGTGTGTCTGTATTGTGAGAGTCTGTGTGTGTGTGTGTGTGTGTGTGTGTGTGAGTGTGAGTGTGTGTGTCTGTATTGTGAGAGTCCGTGTGTGTGTGTGGGTGGGTGTCTGTATTGTGAGAGTCTGTGTGTGTGAGTGTGTGTGTGTCTGTGTGTGAGTGTGCGCCTGTACTTTGAGTGTGTGTGTGTGTGTGTGTGTGTGTGAGTCTGTGTGTGAGTGTGTGTGTCTGTATTGTGAGAGTCTGTGTGTGTGTGTGTCTGTATTGTGAGAGTCTGTGTGTGTGTGTGTGTGTGTGAGTGTGAGTGTGAGTGTCTGTATTGTGAGAGTCTGTGTGTGTGTGTGTGTGTGTGTGTGTGTGTGTGGGTGGGTGTCTGTATTGTGAGAGTCTGTGTGTGTGAGTGTGTGTCTGTATTGTGAGAGTCTGTGTGTGTGTGTGTGAGAGTGTGAGTGTGTGTGTCTGTATTGTGAGAGTCTGTGTATGTGTGTGTGTGGGTGGGTGTCTGTATTGTGAGAGTCTGTGTGTGTGTGTGTGTGTGTGTGTGTGTCTGTGTGTGAGTGTGCGCCTTTACTTTGAGTGTGTGAGTGTGTGTGTCTGTATTGTGAGAGTCTGTGTGTGTGTGTGTGTGTGTGAGTCTGTATTGTGAGAGTCTCTCTCTCTCTGTGTGTGTGTGTGTGTGTGTGTGTGTGTGTGTGTAAATCTACACCTCAGAATGTTTGTCAACCAATCAGATTCAAGCAGCGGCGTAATATAAAGACCAGCAAACTTTAAATGAACATTAAATCAACATCAATGTCAGAATGTTTGTTCATAACTTTGCAAGAATCCGAATGTTCCGGAAGTTTTGCAAACATTTCCTGATCGCTGTGCATCCGACATCACAAGCTCTTCTCAATCCGCTTCCATCCTGCATATCCCCCCGTTTCCCCCCCGAGAGATCTTTGAAAAGATCAGCGTGGCATCAGTGGGCAACACAGAGCAGATGGCAGCAGGGCGGGCGCTTATAATGGAAGAGGCAAACCCTCTCGCCGGCCGCCGATCTGGCAGAAACCCTGCGTTAGAGTCAGAGCTGAGATGAAGAGGAAGAGGAAGAGGAGCAGAGGATCCGGAGCATCAGGAGCAGCAGATCGCACGTGTTTACAGGGAAACTGCGGCTGGTGACTCAGCGCTGCCTCGCTTCACACATTAGAATCGCATTAATGCACTTATTTCCCAGAAAACACCCTGCTTGCTCTCTGATGGAGAGACAGCTCTACTGTTACTCCCCAAAACATGGAGACGCTTCGGTTCTTACTGCCATTCTTGAATAACTTCAAATCAGATTCTCATCATTTGACATCTACATTTATCAGACGCTTTTATCATCGCATTCAAGAAACACATTGATAATCTAATCAGTTCTTGCTTTCCCTGGGAATCAAACCCATGACCTTGATGTTGCAAGCACCACATGCTACTTGGCTCAACACTCTCGAAACCCTAATTACTGTTTTATTGTATACTTTTGATCAAATTTTCATAACTTAATGTGAATGTTTTATAAGTTCTTAGAGCATATATTTGTTATGTAGGAATAATTCTGTCTAAACGTTACATTTCTGCATCATTTTCTCTCACTTTATCGTTTCAAACCAGCCAGACTTTCTTTCTTCCGTGAAAAACAAGCAAAATGTTCAAATGCACAGAGAGCAGGAGCCTTAAAAATGGTTCAGATGAGTCCAGCTGCGTTCTACTTTGTGTGAGAAACAGATTCATATATAATGCATGTCTAACAGTAGAGTGTGGTGCTTGCAACATCAAGGTCATGGGTTCGACTCCCAGGAAAAGCAAGAACTGATTAGAATATCAGTGTTTCTTGAATGCAATGCTAAAATCGTCTGATTAATGTAAGCACTTATAGACATAATTTATTCTAGTTCACAAGAGTTTTTAAATCACATTTGCAGCAAATTCTTCAAATCTGCAAAAAAAAAACCCTGCTAACTTTTTATGAGAAGGAAAACACAGATGTTAAAACATGTTTCTTCCCACTCGTAAACAAGTTCAAAACAAGTGAAAAATTAACCTTATGTTAAAGATGCATTCGCTAAAAATAAGTCTCACTACCTAATTGTAACACTGTTCCTGTCGGTCTGTGTCTTCTTTGTCACTTCCTGTCTATCGGGTCATTGTTTCACTCCCTGCACCTGTCTTGTAATCACTTGCTCGTTAGTCTCCCAGGTGTTTGTGATTCCCCTTGTGTATAAATCACTCTTGCATTGTCAGTTGTTAATGAAGTTTATGCTGTGTGTGGATGTTGCCAGGTCGCCTGCTGTGGTTCTAGCTCAGGGTTTTGGTTTAAGTTCAGTTTTATGCACATGTGTACTCCCTTTAGTTTGTATTTAAAGTCTTTTGTTTTGGTTTATATTAAAGTTGAGATTTCAGTTTGGAAACCTGTCTGTCTCCTCGTTAACGCATCGCATACCAGCACCCCACTTCGTAACACTAATATAGTGTTGCTTCACAAGTCAATTAAAAAATTGACAAAATCAGCGATAAAAGCCTCATTAGCGATACAATTTTTTGTTTTATTTTCACTAACACTAATATGCATTAACTAACGCACGACTCATATCTAACACACTCATTAATGATTGCAGCTAATTAAGAGTCTATGTGATTAATAGATTAAGTCATCTGAATTGCTGTTAATTGAGTATTTCATCATTGATGAGTTTCCTATAATCATCTGCTCACAGATTGTGGAGAGTTATTGTGCAGCACATAAACAACAGTGGGATTTTGGGGTTGTTGCTTGAAACTCATGGATGTGAAACTGTTTTTTTTGGTAAAACCTGCAAATGTAGATTCATAATGAAGAGTTGTGACACGTAATGCTGCGATTGCTCATTGAGAAGATCAGAACGGCCCGTGAGAAGAATGAGAAGAGACATGAGTCACGGGCAGATGGGAGTGTGTGTGTGTGTGTGTGTGGGCAGATCGCTCAGACGGACATGCTAATTAGTTCATGACACACTTCACCCCTCTGTGCATGTGAATACTAACATGAAGCTCAAAACCAACAGACTAATATCACACATGCTACAGACTATCACTGCCTTTCAACACTCACACACACACACACACACACACACACAATCAATCTCAAACACACATAACCTCTCACTCTCATGCTGTATAAAAATACAAATGCACACACTCACAAATCTCACTCTCTCTCACACACACACACACACATCCTGTCTATCTCACACACACACACACACACACACACACACACACACACACACACACACACACACACACACACACACACACACACACACACACACACTCTGTATAAAAATGTAAATGCACACACACACACACTCTCTCACACACGCACCCACATCCTGTTTATCTCTCTCTCTCTCACACACACACACACACACACACACACACACACACACACACACACACACACACACACACACACACACACACACACACACACACACACACACACACACAGTACAAACACACAAATGCACACACACAAACCCTCACTCACAAACACACAAACGCGCACCCACATGCACACTCACACACACAAACACACACACACTTTCTTGTACACACACCCTCTCTCTCTCTAACACACTCACACATGCACAAACACTTACTCATAAACACACACACCCTCTCACACACACACACACACTCTCTCTCTCTCTCTCTCTCTCTCACACACACACACACACACACACACACACACACACACACACACACACACACACACACACACACTCTCTCTCTCTCTCTCTCTCTCTCTCTCTCTCTCTCTCTCTCACACACACACACACACACTCACTCTCTCTCTCTCTCTCTCACACAATGATGATTGACAGATGAAAAATGATCATTTTTAGACTCATGATTTTTCTAACAAATGATTTCTGGATAATCAAGTAAAGCTGCTTCTGTCCTGCTGAAATATCACTAACACTATCAAAGATATTCTCACATTTACTTTATAAAAATCAGAGTAGATTTTACAGCAAAACGACACGAGAAGCTCGAGCTGAAGGAGGAAACTTGTGCAATTACACTTTCACTTGCTTATAAAGTCCAAACTCTCAATCAGACGACAGAAGGCCTGCAGGAGATTGAGTGACAACATCTTGATTATTTACAGGCCTTCGGAAATTCATGCCTCAAATATGATAGAGCAGATACGCTCTTCTCTTTTTCATTCTCTCACACTCGCTCTTACACACATGCACTCGATAAAGTGTGTTCATGAGCATCTAATCTCACAGCCGGACAGGAGAATCAGTGTTGGTGTGAGTGTGTGAGGACATTCAATCACACATCGCACCGAGAAACAAGATCAACAGCTTCCTCACACCGGAGAACACGCTGTTGCTCAGAAATATGCTCTCACACACCGCCGGAGAACCAATCTCAGTCCAAAGAAGCTTTTCCACTATAAATGATGTTTTATTAACAAAGTTCGGGAGGAGCACGTTCAAATGATTAATACAATCAACACGTCATCAGCAATTACTCCTCATCCTATCAGCAGGAGAGGAAGTACGTATATATAGACACATTTAACTCACCTACAGCTCTTCGACATTTTTCGGCATCCCGCCACCACCCCAACTCCTCACACTTAATTGTTCCTATCAAAGTCAGGATACGGGGGGAGTGCTCCAGGTTCGGGCTAACACCGAGCTCGGAGCCCTCTCCTCGGACAGCACGCCAAATACGCTTACCATTCATTGCTCCTGAATCATTCGTAAGTGTGAACTCGTGAAAGATACTTTGTGAAAAGGAAAGATTCTGCGGATGTTAAAAGATACAATCTCAACAATTACTAATGCATTTTTAAGATCAAATCTCAAATCTGTGAACTAACAGCAATGCAAACTGTGAAAATATATCGTCATTGTTAGTTTATGACACATAATCATTACAAATGAGACACATTTGATGCAGTATTTTTGTGTAGTTTTCCAGGATAAATATCAAGAAACATCTACTTGAGAAGCTTGAAAATAACTTTACTATAAAAATCAAAATCGGAAAAGATTTTGTTTATGACATTTTCTTGTTGTTCAAGCATTAACTCACTGAATATTGGTGCATGTTTCCGAAAAATCTTCAGTTAATTTGCATCTAAAGTAAATGGAAATTTTCTTTTTTTACTGGAAAACAGAGAAGAAAGTGTCAATGAGACACTTTTAAAGTTCTGAAATAGCTTTTATTTTCATTTGTATTCATGCATTTCTCAGATGCTTTCATCCAAAGCGACTTGCATTGCATTCAAGAAACACATTGACATTCTAATCAGTTCTTGCTTTCCCTGGGAATCGAACCCATGACCTTGATGTTGCAACCATCACTCTACTGTTTGAACTCCAGGAAACTCCCATAGAGCTCACATTACTGTGCTAGGATGCAGTGAGAGTTCCCATTGGAAAGGGAATGTCTTGAGTTTAAAATGTAACCATGGTTCCCTGAGAAGGGGAATGAGACGTTGCATCCTGTTGCCATGCTTCAGGCATGCCTGCCCACGTCCCCTAGAGACAAGAAATTCATCACATGCACTAGAGGCGCCCTATTTATACTCTGGTCGCACCATTGCATTCAAGAAACACATTGACATTCTCGAGAATCGAACCCATGACCTTGATGTTGCAAGTGCTGCTCTCTACTGTTTGACTACAAGAAAGCTACTTTCATTTAAATTTTAAAGGTTTAGTAATGTTGCAGTGTTTTTGTCATTGCAAGAAAATGCATTTTTTGACTTGTTCTTATTTAGTTTGTTTATTGCATCAAGTTTAGCTAAAATGAGAAACATTGCAAACCCTGGTTCACCCAAAAATGAAGATTCTGCGTCCGTTCCCATCATCAGCTATTTCTAGACCATCATTGCAATCTTAACAGAACAACTGAAGAGCCGGAGCGTCTCACTCCACACTCTCCATCGTTCCATAATAAACCCATTGGCAGTCGAATCAGAGTTTCACATGTTTATTGGCTGAGTGTGTGTGTAAAAAGCGAGACACAATCAGCCGCGCTGATCACGCTGTCGGGGTTTATTCAGTGACTGTTTCAGGCTTCACCGAAGCGTCTGAATAATTGTGTGTGGGCCCATCGGCGATGGTTGGACTGACTCACTGTCGTTCTCCATCCTCTCTTCACAAGATCCATCATTTCTGAGCGAGAACACATTCCCTCCCTGCAGCTCAAACTACCACCTTCTCTTCTTGAATATCATTTTACTTGTTTACAAGTTTTGCTACTAAAAGCAGATCCGACCGCCGTCTTTTCTGCCAATGCATGATGAGTTCAAGTTCGTCTATCACACACACCGCCACTAAACTCCTAAAATATGTTTTTGTTTGTGTGCATCATTAGAATATGAAGTTACTCAAATAAATCTAATTGCATTCATGCATTTTTCAAACACTTTTATCCAAAGCGACTTGCATTGCATTCAAGAAACACATTGACATTCTAATCAGTTCTTGCTTTCCCTGGGAATCGAACCCATGATCTTGATGTTGCATGCGCTGCTCTCTACTGTTAGACACACAGGAAAGCTATAACAATATATTGATCTCATTCATATATAGAGAGCATAAAGTTAAGACTCGTTAAGCGCCAAATGCAAGTAAAAATCAGTCAATCGCCAGTTAGTCAGTAAGATTTTTATCAATCCTAACCATGCATGAACGTGAACGACGCCCGGGACCGTTGACATGATCGTCATGAGAGTTTAAGCCTTGAATATTTAAATATTCTAGTGTAAGAAAACACAAAAGTGAAGCTCATTGCGTTACTCTTGCGCTCAGAAAGCTGTGTCTCAGACGGCGCACGGATACTAAACTGAGCTCTCTTTCACGTCTTCTTGCACTTGAGCGCACAAATTCACGTACAAAATAGCAGTAATACGCATTGGGTTTTGTCTGAAGGGAACGTAAACTTGTATGTCATTATCAATGTACAGCAATACCTCGAGATACGAGCGTCCTGACATATGAGTATTGCGAGATACGAGCAAGCCTTCTAGCAATTTTTGGATTTGAGACACGAGTAAATATTTGAGATACGAGCAGCTGAGAGATGCCGACGCTAGGAACACTCGGAGAACAACACGCCTCACTCCTTCACTTCACGTGTTCGTCGACTTCCCTAAGCATCTCCCGCGAGTCTTCCTGTGGTGTGTGTTATATACATTTAATGGTGTAATTGCATATGATCTCCACTAGAGGCAGCTTGGTTTTACAGCGGGGGTTACCGGGGGCAACGAGTGATTCACCAGTATTAAGCTGGGAGCAGCACGAGTTATGAGTGCTCAATAATAATCAATATGAGCTTCTGAGTCTATCCAATACACAACACAGGTAGAAACACTACACTTCTGTATTGTGTTTGTGTAATTTACTTATCCCTCCTCCTCCTCCTCCTCCTCCGCACATTCCGTCATTAGCCGCTACTGTATCGTGTGTCTCGAAGGCAAGAACTCATAATTAAAACCACATTTTATTTCATATATATATATGAGAGTCCTTATATACCAGGGGTGTCAAACTCAATTGCACAGGGGGCCAAAATCCCAAAAAACTTTAGGTCGCGGGCCGAACAGGATAAACATTTATTGAAAACACTAAAACTAAACTTTTAAAACTTACCCTTTTTTTTTAATTAGTTGTGAATAAAAACAGACAGAAATATTATTCTGGAATAAATCAACTTATACCTTAAATAACTTAAAAATATAAAAATATTTAAAAAATACTAAAAAAAAATTAAAATATATCCTGTCTAAATTATACAAGTTAGAAATAAAGTAAACAAGTAAGTAAAGTAAAAGTTAAAAGAACAAACATTCAAATTTATTTACTCTTAAGTCATTTTATATAAAACTTAAAAAGATTTATATATAAAAGATTTTGCTCTCCATAAAAATATATCCTGTCAAAATTATACAAATTCAAATTATGGACATGCTGCATAACAAAACCTGGAAATCTAAATGCAATAACAAATCAAATCATTCAGTTGAATTTGCTCTTATGTCATTTGTCTTATAGTGCCGTCTTATTAAATTATTTAATTACTGCCACATTAGCTCCGCAAATGAGACACATGGGTAACCGGCAGTCAGTAAACATATACCGTATTTTCCCGCATATAACCCATGGGTTATTGCAGATTTTACAAACTATATCACAATTTTTTTTACACGTAATAATATTTCAATATATTTGTTACGTCCCTAAGGACGTGATGTTTTTTTTTTTTTTGCCTGTATTTTCTTTCTGGTACTATCACTCTGACAGCTGGCGCTGATATTCTGTCTGACCTGTCAATCATGCAAGAAGACGTTCTGCCATGAGGGCGGGCTCTTCTCATCCGATGATCAACACCTGAATTTCGCGCACAAGCACTGTGTACCGAGCCTGAACAGTTATGGATAATTGACGATAACAATCGCGCGGTACTAGCGCGAGCGCGAAGCATCATTAGCCACTTCCTGTTTAATACAGGAAGTGTTCGGCGAGTCAGCTGGAGCGCGGGACATCTCGCGGGCCATTAATAAAATGCTCTCGCGGGCCGGACATAATTTCACGCCGGGCCGGATGTGGCCCGCGGGCCTTGAGTTTGACACCTATGTTATATACTATAATTTTGTGTGTGTGTGTCTCTATAGCAATTAAAAACATGTTTTTCCATTGTTATTGGTATAAATAAGGGAGTTTTTTAGAGGGCCAGAACTTTTCTTATGAGGGGAAATGATTTGAGATACGAGCATAATCCACGACGAGCTTGTAACTCGAGTTGCTCGTATTTCAAATAATTTCCCCCCCATAAGAAATAACAGAAAAAAGTTCCAAAGTATTCTCAAAGTATTACTGTATTACATCTGTGCATTCACTCTTAAAGTGACAGCAGCCTACTATTCCTGTTTATAATATTTATAATATAAAACAGCCTAATATTAGTGTTTATAATGATCATCAAACGACAAAAGACAGAAAAAAAAATCACTCATTGCTCTTGACTGAATAACTCTTGAAACTTTAATAAGGATGAATTAATAAGGTTTAATTTATACAGTGAAGACTATGCAGTGTTATTACTTTATTACATTTCTGTACCTGAAAACTACAGTCAAACCTGTAAAGCACTGTTTATTTATTTGAATCTACTGGATTTATTTGCGCTTTTGCTTGTTATTTGATGATTTGTTCTTATTTTATTAGAGACTGTTTACTTGACTTTAATAATGTTTTACATTTAGATTAGCTAGGCTATTAGATTTAGTTGTGATATGAAAACTGGAATTGATAATTGTGAAGTTTCTAAAACGTTGGTGTCACTAATTCAGAGCAAGTAAAAAAATTGATATGACCAGTAATTTTTTTAAAGTCACTGGCCATTTGCAGGTGTATATATATATATATATATATATATATATATATATATATATATATATATATATATATATAAAGTATATAGTATATTTGCATTACAACTGGTGGGAAAAATGTGAAGTAAAAAAAATTAAGATCCTAAAACAGGCTAATAAATATATATTTGCATTGCATTCGCTGCATTAACAAGTGCATGAAAAAATATCATAATGCGAAAACTCCTAATGGCTCTAAAACACACTAAATGCCCTTTAAAATTATATTTCACCCTATAATAAAAACGAAAATCTCTCTTTTTGTATATATGGCCAAAATCTGAAATATGTCACAATGCTAAAAATCCTAATGGTCCTTAAGGCTTAATTTTCTTTATGCAGTGTGTAATTTCTTAATTTTGTTTTGGAGAACTACTTCCCTGATCTTGAGCGTCTTCATGAGATGTGCCTTT